>CM053029.1:554380548-554640548 GCA_028564925.1 Lithobates sylvaticus | reverse complement strand
ACTTTGTACCTTCCTCTCTCTCTGTCTGGTGATTGTTATCACTGGACACCCTGGCACCTGGGGCTGTAACGTGCCCGTCGTCCACAGGTCCTTTCACATGGGACTGCTTGCCCAGTTCTGCAGATATGATTGGTGTGTGCCCCTCACCCCCCCCCCCCTCCTTCCTATGTGCCCTGCACTGAACTTCTACCTCCAGTGACAGAGATGAGCCATCCACCGGGCTGGACCGGGACACGGAGAGCTCCGTGCAGGTCCAGCTATCACAGGGAGGAGATCCTCTCCCTATGATAGCCAAAGTGAGACTGATTGTGAGCCAATAGGATGTGATGGAGGCGGAGCATCTCATTCTATGGCAAATCTCATTCTATGGCACTGCACCGGCTCTAAGGCTAAGAACCGAGTAATCAAACACTGCCGATCATTCAGTTCTCAGTGCTCCCTGAGCAGAGAGCTGGTGGCTGTCAGTTTCTGGCTCTGCCCCCTGGTGCTCACCGAAACGCTGGGCTGTGGAGGGGGCGGGAGTGGCCGGCTTAGGCTCTCAGGAGCTCACTGAGGGGCTGAGCTGGGTGCAGGTCCAGGCATGTGAGCAGATCCCAACCATTTGGGTGCAATATTTCCCCAGCCTGGAGCGACTCTGTGACATCAGCTGAGAGCAGGCTTAAGCCCGCTGTCAGCTGAAAATGGGTCACAAGAGATCAAAACAATCTGCACTGATGTGATCAACAGGAGAAGTATAACTAAACAGGCTTTGGCTGTACTTCTCCTTTAATAAATCTATCACACAACCTGTCTCTCTGCTCCTGTTTGGCATTACTTGCAACAGTTGATAAATGTCCCCATTTATGTTGTGAACTCACCCTCCAGGGCCCAGGCAGGCTCTTCCTCAGCTCAGGCTTGAAATCCAGGCTCTTTCTCCCTGAAGCTGGATGGTCCTTCAGGGACCCTCTTTCCTAGTTCAAAGGGCCTCCAGGACCCCCCTCTCATAGTCCAGGGCCTCCAGACACCTACTGCCCTAGTCCAGGGCCTCCAGACACCTACTGCCCTAGTCCAGGGCCTTCAGACACCCCTTCTCCTAATCTGGGACCTCCAGGCACCCCCTCACTTAGTCCAGTATCTCCCTTTGCCACACCAACCACCATTTCCTAGTCAATGGCCTCCTCTGCTCTCCTCTCCCAGTCCAAGGCCACCTTTATAGCCCACCCCTACTTGGCAGCCTCCTCTGCACCCTGCTCTCCGAATCCAGGTCCTTTCAAGCCCAGGTCCCACTTTTCAAGTCCAGGGCATCCTCTTCACCCCCCAGTCCAGGGTCTCCGGTGTACTTCCCTCCTAGTCCAGGGGGGCCTCCTCTGCACCCCCCCAGTCAAGGGCCTCCTCTGCTCCTCCCCAGTCAAGGGCCTCCAGTGTATTCCCCTCCTAGTCCAGGGCCTCCTCTGCACCCCCCCACCCCATCACCTCCTCTGCACCCCCCCCCCCCCAGTCCAGGGCCTCCTCTGCACCCCCAGCCCAGGACCTCCTCTGCATCTCCCAAGTCCAGGGTCTCCTTTGCACCCCCCCAGGTCAGGACCTCCTCTGCACCTCCCAGCCTGGGACCTCCTCTGCATCCCCCAAGTGACGTACAGCTACGGTGATTTGCGGGAACAAGCCGACCTGCCACAGTATAATGATAGCGGCTGGTCAGCAAGTGGTTAATTTGTTTCTTTGCTTTAACAAGGGGGCTATCAAGCCCCCATGTGATAGCATGGGCAGGTGCCAAGTACTCATAATGGAAGCATTGAGGGTCTACTAGCCTCCTAATGTCTCTCTGTCCTCCATTGCAGCTATTCAAACACAGATCATGCTTGGGAGGTTTTGACCTGCATAAGCTCAATCTCTAGCATGCCTGTTAAGCCTGGTGGATTCCTTACCTACTAATAAAGCTACACGCACTCTCCTTGCACTATTATTATTTTATGCCATAAAAATCAATCATTTTGTCCTGGCGGGGGAGCTAATGTGCGTGGCCGGCGCCCCCTAAATGTTTGCCAGCCCCCTGCGATCGCTCCACAGAGAGCCAGAATGGGGATCTGTCAATGTAAACAAATAGATCCCCGTTTTGACAGGGGAGTAGAGAGTGATTGTCTGTTTCTAGTGATTAGGAACAGTGATCTTTCTCTACTCCCAGTCATTCAAATCCTCCCAAAGTTAGAAACACCTCCCCGAGAAAACACATTTAACCCCTTGATCGCCCCCTAGTGTTAACTCCTTCCCTGCCAGTGACATGTATACAGTAATCAGTGCATTTTTTTTATAGTGTAAATGTCAATGGTCCCAAAAAAGTGTCAAAAGTGTCCGATCTGTCTGCCGCAATGTCGCAGTCCCGCTAAAAATCGCTGGTCATCTCCATTACTAGTAAAAAAAAAAAAATGCCATAAATCTATCCCCCATTTTGTAGACGTTATAACTTTTGCGCAAACCCATCAATATACGCTTATTGCGATTTTTTTTTACAAAAAATATGTAGAAGAATATATATAAGTGTAGTCTGATGAATAAATTTTAATTTTGGATATTATAGCAAAAAGTAAAAAATATATATATTTTTTTTTAAATTGTCGGTCTTTTTTTTGTTTATGCAAAAACTAAAAACCTCAGAGCTGATCAAATACCACCAAAAGAAAGCTCTATTTGAGGGTAAAAAACATCACTTTTGTTTGGGTACAACTTCGCATAACCACGCAATTGTCAGTTAAATCGATGCAGTGCTGTATCGCAAACATGGTATCGGGATTACAGTAAGTTCTAGCTAGAAATGCAGATGTTAACATGTGTGCAAAAAATACAATAATTTCCTATGTAGACAGGTGGTTAAAGTGTTACTAAACCCACAACAGTAAAATCAGTCTGTATATGCAGTAACGCATGCTTGTTATACTCACTGTGGAATCTAAGGGGTTAATCCTCAGCATTGTGTAAAAAGGTTGCTTGATCTTGTATGCACAGATCCTCCCCTCCCTGCACTGTCCCCCTGGACACGTCCAGATAAGACAGAGCCTTTGGAGTCACTCTGCACATGCTCAGTTTGGTGTTTATTGCTAGAGAGGTTTTTTTTCCTCATAGGGGGCGCGAACCGCCGTACAGCTATGGCGATTTTGCGCAGTAGAGCCGATGCTCTGTCAATTTCTCCAACCCATCAGAAAGTCCAACCACGTCACTTCCGATTTATTTAAACCCTTAGAATTTGGAGATTTTGACGAATTGGTGGTTGGACACAACACCGACAACTGAATAGAGTCTGGTACAGGAAGATTGAGCTGTTTTGACAGCACAGTGGCTAACGAGGACAAAGTTGTCGCCGCCACAAAGAGGCGGCCATTTTGTTGGCTAGTATCGGAGTGGAGTAAGAATTCTTACTCCGCTCATAATATCCTGCACCAGACTCTATTCGGTTGCCGGTGTGTACAACCACCAATTCGTCAAAAACTCCAATTACGGCTGGTCTAAAGAAACCGAAAGTTAAGTGGTTGGAGAATTTGACAGAACACCGGCGAACATCGAGTCCGCCCGACCCGCAGGCCCGCTCCCTGGCCTGGTGATTAAGGGGGCAAATCCTTTCCGGGGTAAAGTGGTTAAATGGCTTACTGTTGATTTATCAGTCTTTTCAGTTGATTACAGTGGTTGTATACCCTTTTTTTTACTTTTACCTACAGGTAAGCCTATAATAAAGCTTACCTGTAGGTAAAATGAATATCTCCTAAACCTGTACGGCTTAGGAGATATTTACTCTGCATGCAGCCGCTGACATCAGCGCTGCATGCGCTGTGAAGGCCCGGCTGAAGGTCCGGCAGACCCTACCAGGAAGAAGACTCCTGCGCGCATGCGTGGGAGTGACGTAATTGCGGCTTTGGCCACTCACAGCGCCAGAACCGCGATACCCGGAAAAAAAACGCAGAGGGAACATGTCAGCTCCCTCGGCGTGGACCGGGATCAGATGTCGAGGCCTTGTTCTAAGGTGAGTATTTTATAATGAGCTAGTATGCACTACTAGCCTTTGCCTTGCAGGTTTTTTTGTTTAAAAAATAAATAAATCTGTGGGGTATACAAATGCTTTAAACATACACCATATTGCTAACAAGTTAGTGATTCCTTGCATGGAATTTTATGTTATCACGTGTGCAGTCACAGCACCAGAGACCCCCAGGGCATGGCTTTCACAGAGGACCGTATTAGACTGAGAATGAACCTGGAAAAGGTGATGCAGTGAGAAGGAACTTATAAACAGAAGAGGTAACCAGTCCTGACTGTACTATACTGAGTGAGTGGGATCTGAGCATGCGCACAGCCACACCGACTACAGCGGCGGGATCTGGGCATGCGTCCTGTGCGCTCTGTGAACAGCGCCTGCATCTGAGCATGCGTACTATCCACTCAGCTACAGGTCGCCGCTCATCTCCGAAGATTCGCTGTTGCGGTGATGACTGTATTGAGCGCGCAGCGCAGCCTATCTTGCCGGTTTCCTTGTTATGATTTCCCGGGGCTCTCATAGGACGAGGCTGGGAGAGGGGCGGCACCCATTGGCCGCTGTCTCCAGTCTTTGGTAGAGCTGGGTTAGGCTGGTCCAGGCGGAGGAGGCAGGTCAGTGACTGAGGTATGGCCGGTGTGTGATCCGAGCAATGACTGAGGAGCGGAGGGGAATGTGCTGTCAGTCTGTGTGTGGAGCTGTACCTGGGAATGTGTGTTCTGTGCTCCCCCCTCCATGGGTGACACCCGGGTCCTGTGTGTGTGATGGGGAGTGGGGACACTTCTCTGCTGTCAGCAAAATGTATGAGATGGAGTGGGGAAGGGTTAGCACCCCTGTCAGGTCTTACTGCTATCCATGACACCAACAGTAAGATTCCCCCTCACTTCCTGTCCTGGTGACACCGCTTTCATTAGACAGGAAGTGAGCTAAACACTCCAATGGCAACACAGATAAAAATAAATAAAACCCTCCCCCTTTTTTTTTTATTTAATTTTTTTTTAATAGATGATATCTAGAACTCAAGTCAGCTTTTTATTGTTGTCAGTTTCCCTGTTGCAGATTTTAACTCACTTCCTGTCTGGTAAAAGGTGTCACTAGAGCAGGAAGTGAGGGGAAATCTTTCTATGGAGCTCCGGATAGCAGTAAGATCTGACCGGTTCTTATATATGTGATTTGAGGGGCCGATTCAGAACACCCCTCGTGGTAGAACGCAGGCCGCTGTCACTGTGAGGGCCGGTGTTCTATCACAATATGTAACGGAAGTGACTCTCCATCACCGCCATCTTGGTACACCCCGCACTCGGCCACAGTGAGCCTGTTGTCAGAGGGTGGCAAGCGGACATCTTGTTACACCCAGCGGAGTCTTGCCTTTCACACTTATTTTTACCAGTAATCTCGGCTTATATCGTGAAATACATTATTCTGAACTCCGTCTGACTGTTTAGAAGTTGAATTTTAAAAGCAGTGGCGAGCCCGCTGATCTCACAGGTTTGCTAATCTGACAGAACACCGCTGATTTTATAATTCAACATCTAAACAGTCAGTTGGATTTCTAAATACTGAATTTCACGATCCAAGCTGAGTTTACTGGTAAAAAGAAGTGTGAAATGCAAGACTCCACTGGGTGTAACAAGATGTCCGCTGCGGCCTTCTGACTGCAGGCTTACTGCGGCCGAGTGCGGGGTGTACCAAGATGGCGGTGATGGAACGTCGCTTCCATTACCTATTCTGATGGGTAGTGGTACTCTGATAGCACCCCAACAGGGGGCACTGCCAATGCGTGTTTCAGTACATGAGAGGGGAACCATGTAGGTATGGGCAGGCTGAAAGAGGAAGTAAACCCTCTCTAATAAAAAACACCCTGCAGGACAAAGGCATCATGAGCCAATATAGCATACTAGCTTATTATGAATTACTTACCTGAGATCGGAGCCCCCGAAGTGACCCTCGTCCACCTCCTCCGTCGACGCCATGAAACCCGGAGTGACTTCCGGGTATCGCTGCTCTGGCGCTGTGGCTGGCCGGAGCAGCGATGACGTCACTCCGGCCCATGCGTGCGGGAGCCGTCAGTGACGACATGATTCCTGTGAATGAAGGACGTAGCTGTGTGGGCGGAGCCCCTCACATCCACACTGTTTTTAAATTGTGACTCCTGCCCGCTGTCACTGGTCTTCAAGTGGTTATACTGGGATGATGCCTGCAGCTGCATTTTTTAAGAGCAACAGTCGGTTCTATGATATATTAACCCGGAAGCAATGACCTGACATTACTTACGGGTTTACCCGGATGTAAACGGCACCGGTTTCAAAAATCAAAAGCATCTGAACACACCGATCTTGGTGTTTTGAATGCTTTTAAGGCCCCTTTCACACTGGGGCGGGAGCGGCAGCGATGGTAAAGCAGCGATATATTTAGCGCTGCTTTACCGTCGTTTTAGCCGCGGTATTTGGTCGATAGCGGTTTTAACCCCCGCTAGCGGCAGAAAAAGGGTTAAAATCCCCCGCAAAGCGCCACCGTAGCGGCGCTTTGCGGCGGTATTGCCGCGGTATTACCGCGGTGTCCCATTGATTTCAATGGGTAGGAGCGGTATAGGAGCAGTGAATACACCGCTCCTATACCGCTCCAAAGATGCTGCTAGCGGGACTTTTTTTGACCGTCCTGCTAGCGCACCGCTCCAGTGTGAAAGCCCGCCGGCTTTCACACTGGAGTGAATGGGGCCGGATTTTTTTCAGGCGCTGTACAGACGCTATTTTTAGCGCTGTACCGCCTGAAAAATGCCCCAGTGTGAAAGGGGCCTAAGGGCAGAGAAGGGGTTTGGGATCAGAAAAAAAAGATCAAAGGGACAGTGTAATAATAAATAATTAAAGTAGAGTGCCCCCGTGCTTGCACGCAAAGATGAGCGCATGTGTCGGTCACGCACTCAAACAGTGATCGTCCCACACGTGAGGTTTAACCTCGAACGTCGCATCATGGCCAGTAATTCTAGCACCAGACCTCCTATAGTGGTAACCTGTAAAGGCGTTTAAAGTGTCACCTATGAATAGTAAAATTTACATAATCTGTCATTGTTGCACAGGTGTGCGCAATTTTAAAGCGTAACATGTTTGGTATCTATTTAATCGGTGTAACATCTTTTTTTATATTTTATTAGGGCTGCAACTAACGATTATTTTCATTATTGTTTCAATTAATCGGTTAATAACCTTAAAAAAAGTGTGGTGTATAATTTAGTTAATGTGTAAAGTTTAAAAATAAGGTAATTTTATTCTTAAATATCTCTATGCAGTGGTAAATATAAATAACTATAAAGCACTCAGGCTTTCACATTGGGATTGCAGTTGCGGCTTCTTTCAGGCGCTTTACAGGCGCTTTTTTTAACGCTAAAGCGACTGAAATACGCCCCAGTGTGAAAGGGGTCTAAAACTACACTATGAAGTGGCAGAGACTGACCAATCGGAATCCTTTTGTGCCTCCTTTCTTCTTGGATGACATCCCAGAACAAAGAGAAGATTCTCATTGGTCATCACGGTCAAAAAAAACAGTTTGATCCTTTGCCTAGCTCAGTTTACCCTGCGTTTCAGAGAGCATTAGAAATGTATGCCAGACTTCTGACACCCATGATGGGGACCCAGTAGGGAGGCAGACTAAATACATAAAAATGATGTATATAACTGACTATGACCATACAGTCATAGAGGATAGCAACATTACAACAAAAGTTCTTTGTTGAGTGATTTTTGCAGTTTTGACTGAAGTATGCGATTCACAATTCCAAGCAACAGTCAGAAGTCACATTCTACCACCGTCTGCCAACATAACTTGAGATGGCAAAAATAGATCAGAGTTATGAGGTTAGAATGGGAATAGGATATATGCTGTAATGGTAGATGGAGTTTCTTGCAAGGAAAAGGGCAGCTGCATCCTTGCCGGGTATTGGCCTATGAAGCAATCAAATGGTTAAACCCGTCTTCAGTGACATTGCTATATAACACACACATATATATATATATATATATATATATATATATATATATATATATATATATATATATATATATATATATATATATAGCTGCAATAGCCAGTGTAAAAAAGCTTGGGATGGAATCAAAACACACTGCAAATTTGCTGAACAGATTCCATGTATAGGCAGGCAACTTGGGTACAACCAGCCTGCAGGGTTTTGCATGCGATTATCGCTAGCGGCTGTTATAGCCTTTAGCGTTAGTCACTGTGTTCTCCCGGTGGGACAGCTCCCCCCCCCCCCCCGGCCACCAGGAGAACACAATGGCTCGGTGGGAGGGATTTCCTTGGCAACACTGTTTGCCGGCCTTAAAGGGTAACTCCACTTTTGAGGAAAAGAAAAATATAGCATATATAATTGTGACACGAGTCATATATTGTAATTCAATCTTATTAAAAATGACCTTTCCTTTTTCAATCTGCAGTGCTGTAATTTTCTGTGAAATACAATGCAATATGGCTACCTGGAAGTGTTCTGTACAGAACGCCCCACCCCAGATATGTCACTTTCTGCTTGTGTGATTGGCTCACTGACTTTCCCAGAAGTCTACACTAAGATACAAGTCCGATTTCAGGCATCCCCTTCAACAAAAAAAAAATCTTTGAGATACTCCCTATAGAGATGCAAGCCCAGCAATTGTCTTCATTAGATCTTTGCAGGTGCAGCAGCTGATTGATAATTATGAAACCACTCCCACTAAACTCACTCCGCGCATGGACACAGACAAACACACAGGGATTTCTTCAGAATAACAAAAGGTAGGAATCTGCAACAAAGGTTGTCAAAATCCTTGCAATGTACGTCGATCACCCAGAGGGAAATTGTTTTTTTTTTTTTTTTTTTTTTAAATGGAGTTACTTTTCTTTTTTGTTTACAAACTTTTTTATTGGGTGCAAAAAGTGGTACAAAAAGAGTACAAAAATATGTTAAAACTTTAACAGTAATAATACTTTTTACATATGTAACATTGTATGATACAAATAATTAGGTAAGAATATCTGGTTGTGGTACAAAAGTTTTGATTATGGTCTATAGTACAATATAAAGGATAGACTGACGCTTTATGTGTAGACATTCTCAGATTGGATTAAAAAATGATAAGGAGTGTTGAAACCAAGGATCCCATTTTTTATTATATACATGAATAGTGTTCTGAAGCGTGTGAAATATCTTTTCCATGAGATTGATGTTGTTAATTCTGGTTTTCAGATGTTCTAAAGGAATTGATTGGGATTTCCAATGATATGCAATTAACCAGTGAATTGCAACACAGATTGTATGTACTAATCTGGTATTGTGTGTAGAGAGGCCTATGACAGGTGCAAATAAGAGACAGCAGTGTGGGGTTAGGACAATGTTGTTATTTGATATTATAGAGGCAAACCTTTCTAACTGTTTCCATATATGTGTGGTCTTATTACAGTCCCAGAATTACAGTCCCCCTCTCCTCCTGGCTCACTGACTTTAATTGACAGCAATGGGAGCCAATGGCGCCTGCTGCTGTCTCAGCCGATGAGGAGGGAGAGTCCTGGACAGCTGAGGCTCTTGTGCACATCGCTGGATCGAGATGGAGCTCGGGTAAGTATTAGGGGGGCTGCTGCACACAGGTTTTTAGACTAATGCATAGAATGCATTAAGAGAAAAAACCTTCTGCCATTAGAACCACGTTAAAGTAGAACGCCTTAGGCCCCTTTCACACTGGGGCGGGGAGCCGCGGTGACGGTAAAGCAGCGCTATATTTAGCGCTGCTTTACCGTCGTTTTGCGGTTTTACCCCCGCAAGCGGCCGAAAAAGGGTTAAAGACCCCCCGCAGAGCGCCGCCGTATCGGCGCTTTGCGGCGGTATTGCTGCGGTATTACCGCGGTTTCCCATTCAAATCAATGGGAAGGAGCGGTATAGGAGCGGTGAACACACCGCTCCTATACCGCTCCAAAGATGCTGCTAGCAGGACTTTTTTGCCGTCCTGCTAGCGCACCGCTCCAGTGTGAAAGCCCGCCGGCTTTCACACTGGAGTGAATGGGGCCGGATTTTTTCAGGCGGTATACAGGCGCTATTTTTAGCGCTGTACCGCCTGAAAAACGCCCCAGTGTGAAAGGGGCCTTAGGGTGGATTTACTAAAGACAAACAGACTGTCCACTTTGAAATTGCACTTGCACTAATTTTCTCCAGAGCTCAGTAAATAAGGTGAAGCTCTGCTGATTTCCATCATCCAATCGTGCAAGCAAAAATGCTGTTTTTTTGTTTTTTTTTCCTTGCCTTGGATATTCTTTACAAAGTGAAGCTTCACCACATTCCCTAAGCTCCTGGGTAAAATGAGTGCAACTGCACTTGCAAAGCGCGTAGTCCTTCTTTTTTTTTTTTTTTTTTTATTATTATTTATTTAATTTTTTGCATTTAGTAGATCAACCGCTAAGTTTTGGTTTTCTTTTACCCCCGCCTGTATTAAATGGAAAAAAAACAAAAACAAACGCCCATGCTATTCTTACCCTCTACACCTGGGAAATGCATATAGCAGACCTCCAGCTGTTGCAAAACTACAAGTCCCATCATGCCTCTGCCTCTGGGTGTCATGCTTGTGGCTGTTAGAGTCTTGCTATGCCTCATGGGAATTGTAGTTCTGCAACAGCTGGAGGTCCGCTAATTGCAAATCCCTGCTCTACACACTTCAGGGCTGTTCCCAGCTTTCCCATGGTTGGTCCTATTTGGGCAACCCACACTTACAAATTGTCCCGCCCACTTTTTAGGCAAAAGCCTATATCTTGGGATCACACCATACCTCCCAACATTCTCTGAAGAATCCTGCCACTGGCCTGCAGGCACAGGGAGTAAGAATGATGTCATCCTGGTGGGTGGAGTTTGAACACTAGAGTCCCCCTGCCCATTTACAGTGATCAGCAATAGGATTCTACTTCTAGACTCCACCCACTAGCGTGACGTCCTTCATTCACTACTTTTAAACCGGGTTGGCAGAGGAAGTCTTTCCTTTACTTGCTTCCTCTTCCCGGCTTTTGAAGCTCACATGACCTGTCAGAGCCCGGCAGAGTGCTCATGTATATCTCCCCATTACATTGTTACATTTGATAGCCAATGGCCAATTCATTAACCACTTCAATACCAGGTACTTTTACCCCCTTCCCACCCAGGCCAATTTTCAGCGCTGTCACCCTTTGAATGACAATTACTTGGTCATGCTACACTGTACTCAAATTTAAATATTTATCATTTTTTTTCTCACACAAATAGAGCTTTCTTTCAGTGGTATTTAATCACTGCTGGGGGTTTTCATTTTTTTTGCTAAACGAAAAAAGACTGTTCTGTTATCAAGTTTAGTCCCCAAACTATTGCATATACACTATATTGTCAAAAGTACTGGGACACCAGCCTTTACATATATGATTTAATGCAGGGCTTGACAAATTTGCTTGGAATCTAGGAGCCAGCTAAAAAAAGTTTGCAGCCAGTTTTTCTTTTTTTTTTTTTAACGACATGGAGACGAGTGAGGGGGAAGATGGCCCCCGCCTCTCTCCAAGTCATTGCAGGGCAGAAGCAACTTCAAATCGTCACTTCTGCCCATAGCTCTTAAAAAGGGACATTTTATTTTTTTTTTTCAAATGGCAATTTTTTTTTTTTTTGCATTTTAGTGTAAATATGAGATCCGAGGTCTTTTTGACCCCAGATCTCATATTTAAGAGGTCATGTCATGCTTTTTTCTATTACAAGGGGTGTTTACATTCCTTGTAATAGGAATAAAAGTGACACAATTTTTTTTTCAAAAGAACAGTGAAAAAATTAAAATTTTTTAAAGGCGCCCGTCTTGCTGAGCTTGTTTGCAGAAGAGTAGCGCCCGCATATGAAAGCGGTGTGCAAACCACACATGTGAGGTATTGCCGTGATCGGTAGAGCGAGAGCAATAATTCTAGCCCTAGACATCCTCTGTAACGCAAAACATGCAACCTGTAGAATTTTTTTAACCGTCACCTATGGAGATTTTAAAGGGTAAAAGTTTGTCGCCATTCCACGAGCGGGCAAGATTTTGAAGCGAGACATGTTTGGTATCAATTTACTCGCCGTAACATTATCTTTCACAATATAAAAAAAAATTGGGCAAACTTTACTGTTGTGTTATTTTTTAATTAAAAAAAGTATTTTTTCCCAAAAAAGTGCGCTTGTAAGTCCGCTGCGCAAATACGGTGTGACAGAAAGTATTGCACCGACCACCATTTTATTCTCTAGGGTGTTAGAACCCCCCAAACATTATATATATTTATTTTTCTAAGTGAAGGAGATAGGCAGGCAGTGAACACAAAAGAGCTCCATTAGCATTGCTGGGTGTCATACCAACGGCCACCACAAGAGGGCGCCAGATTCTAGAAGGTACCATAGGACTGCACAAGGCCGCAAAGCCGGGGCCTCAATTACCGGCCGGCGCGGCCCATCGCGCGCGCGGCGGGGGGGTGCACTATGGAGACAGGATGCGCCAGGTCGCTAAATCTAGTCGCCAATGCGACCTGGCGCCCAGTATTCGTCGAGCACTGATTTAATGGCATCCCAGTCTTAGTCCGTAGGGTTCAATATTGAGTTGGTACACCCTTTGCAGCTATAACAGCTTCAACTCTTCTGGGAAGGCCGTCCACAAGGTTTAGGAGTGTGTCTATGGGAATGTTTCACCATTTTTTCTGAAGCGCATTTGTGAGGTACTGATGTGGATGAGAAGGCCTGGCTCACAGTCTCCGCTCTAATTCATCCCAAAGGTGTTCTATTGGATTGAGGTCAGGACTCTGTGCAGACCAGTCATGTTCCTCCACCCCAAACTTGCTCATCCATGTCTTTATGAACCTTGCTTTGCACACTGGTCCAAATTATTTGGTGGAGGGGGAATTATGGTGTGGGTTTGTTTTTCAGGGGTTGGGCTCGGCCCCTTAGTTCCAGTGAAGGGAACTCTTAAAGCGTCAGCATACCGAGACATTTCAGACAATTTCATGCTCCCAACTTTGTGGGAACAGTTTGGGGATGTTCCTGTTCCAACATGACTGCGCAATATATTTTTCACCATATTTTTAGCACTTTTATTGTAGATCTCTCTATCTATCTATCTATCGGTCTTGTTTATTCCTCAGTTTTGCATGATCAATGCAAGTTTTATTTGCAGTATTTAGCTAATTTCTTGGTTTATATGCGATTTTATGAAAGTTTTTTTGCAGTATTTAGCATTTTCTTGTTTCATATGTGTTTTATGATAACAATGTTCACATTATATGGTCACTAATTTGCACTTTTTTGTAAGTTGTGCCCAACAACTTTCTTCATATATTTTAGCGCTGCACTTTATTCTACAAATTAAATTTATACCTTATATCTGGGTATAGTGTTCAGCTGCTGAATGCTGTTTTTTACCAAGCGCGGATATTACCCTCCTTTTTTTATTTTTTATTTTTTTTATATGCCCACTAACCAGCTATACACAATGGGGGCGGGAAGTTACATGTATATGCATTAGGGCTCTTGAAATTAATCGTAGCATCGATGCATCGCCAATCAACCATACACGATGCGGCATCGATGCTACGACTGGAATAATCGATGTTTAGATGATGCCATCCTCGCTCCGCGTTATGCCTCGCCTCCGCAACCGAATGGAGCCGAAAGCCGCCGAAGAGCCGCGGGAGTAAGCCGCGCCGGCTTTTCCCGCTTCCTGACTCCCACTGACGTCACCCCCTGCGTCGCGCTGTCTGCACGTTGGCGGGGACACGGAGCGCCAGTGTTTGGAACTGCTGCTGATAAGAGTGGCAGCGGCGGCCGGCTTGTGGAGCGCGGAGGAGGAGAGTGGAGCCGCGGCATGTACAGCCAGGTGAGGGGGCCACGGGGAGGACACCGAGTGGGGTGGCTGTGGTAAGGGAGATGCCAGACTGTGCTATCCAAGCCAAGCTGACCAATACCCCGCCCCCCTCACCACATAATACCATAGCGCTCCCCTGCCTAGTGTCACCACGGACCAATTCCCATCTCTATCGACCAGCATCCACACAGTCCTCTGCTCTCCCCCCATCTCTACACAGTAAGCATGCAGATAGGGCAATAAAAAACTAAAAATGGCGTGCAGTGCTTTGTGGTGATGTACAAAAGAGTCTCATTAAGTAGTGAATAAATATAGTCCTGAAATATATAAATCTGTAATCTGATTGAAAAATCTTTTGTGTATTCAAAGTAATTCCAGTGCTGAGTGTGCTGTGCTGTGTTCAAATCATTCCTGATTTCTGGTGAATGATTTGAACACAGCAGAGCACACTGAGCACACTCTGGATATGACCTCAGGGGGTCATGATACACATATAAATGCTGCCGGCCACCACTATTTACATATGAATGCTGGTAATGTACATGTAAACACAGGGTCTGCAGGTGAGTCATCTGTACACAACAATAGGGCAGAGCTGGGCAGCATTAGTAGCAGCACTTCACACTGAGATATTGGGACACAGCACGGGACTAAAACCTCAAGGGATGAGGGAATTTAAACCAGGATAGTTGGCAAGTATGAGGCAGCTGCTTTGGGCCCCATAACAATCAGAGGGCCCAGGGCAGCTGCCCCTTTTGCCCTGCCTTAAAAACGGCCCTGTATGGGAGTGTCTGGTGTCAGCCGCTGAGAGGCATTATTACATTTCCTTGCATCATCAGGCTGCTACTTTAAGGCTTTTTAGCCTAATATATTATTGGCAGCTCACAAGATCTTTTATTTATTAGGATATTACATGTAGATTAATGGTGGCTTCACCTCCCTCCTATTTTAAGACACAAGCTGGAGGGGCGTGACACAGCCTGTGACTGGCAGAAATCCGCTCACACCATGTTACTTCCACAAAAAAAAATAAAGATTTGATTTCAAATATATATTTGTATGACCATTTAAAAAACAATTGATATTTTTTTTACTCTGTATTCCAAAGGCAGTTTTTATTTTTATTTTGAACATGTGACCAGCAGCAGACGGCTAGAAGCTCCTCCTGCTTATGTTTCCCTGAAGACAGGCTGGGAAAGAGCTGGATCATGTGACAGCTGTATAGCGATTAGGAAAGGAGGTATTTTTAGATGTTGTTTTTTGTTTAAAAAAAAAATTACAGTGCCATCATCCACATATAGAAATAGAAGGGGCGAAGTAAATTAAAGAGGAACGTAGTCTGCTCACATAAGTTGTAATAAAAACATCTTTGCCATTCTGAAGCTTCCCTCCAACCTCTTTGCATATTATTTTATATATACACTGCGATTCTGTACTTGCCAAATGTGCTGCAGAAATCTCCCTCCACTAAGGCCCCTTTCCCACTGAATCGTTTTTCAGGCGCTACAGCGCTAAAAATAGCGCCTGGAAAAAGTGGGTCCTTTAACTCCTCCAGTGTGAAAGCCGGAGTGCTTTCACACTGGAGCGGTGCTCTAGCAGGACGGTAAAAAAAGTCCTGCTGGCAGCATCTTTTGGAGCTGTGTATTCACCGCTCCTACCTATTGAAATCAATGGGACAGCGCAGCAATACCGGCGCTTTGCGGGGGGGGGGTTTAACTCTTTTTCGGCCGCTAGTGGGGGTTAAAACCGCCCCGCTAGTGGCCGAAAACCGCGGCTCAAACAACGGTAAAGCAGCGCTAAAAATAGCACTGCTTTACCACCGAAGCCCGCACCGCCCCAGTGTGAAAGGGGCCTAAGTCTGGCTGCAATCGTTTTAACTGTGGGCAGTTGAAGCTGCTGCCTGTTCACTTCCTGGATTTACACAGACACACCTCCAGCTCTGCAGCTCTCATTGGCCCTCTTATGACTCACCCCCCCCCCCCCCCTCCATTCCTGTGCATGATTTCATACCCCTAGGCATTTTACCAGACAAGAAACAGGAAGTGGGCTGTATAAGGTATTTACTGGCAGAAAAAAAATGTTTTAGTATACAAAGTTAAAAAAAAACAAGGGCAGAAGATTTAATAGATGGAAAGATGAAAAAAATGACTGAAATTCCGATTTAAACAGTGTGTGTTTAGTATCACTAACATCACCTCCAAAAAGTTTTCAGAATAATTAGAACATCGCTACAGAAAAAAGATGAAACTCAAGCAGCACTGGACTGGTTCTGTACACTGCTAAAGAAAGGCTAAAGAAAGGCTAAAGAAAGGCTGCCTCTTATTGTTGCCAACTTAATTGTTATGCCACTGCTAGAGGAGCCACAACTCAATATGCTGTGAAGGGACAAGGTTCAGCTCAGACAAGGAGCTGTGATTTACAATCCCAGCCAATGACTTTAAAAAAAACAACATTACTACATCATATCTAACAGAGAATTGTATGGAAGTAACAATACTGGTTAACAATAATATCTGTGTCCTCTGTCCTAGGAACTCAACAAGAGTCAATTACCCATTAAAACATCATTTGTGGATCTGTTTTGTCCACACCTAGTGTTCTCCTCCACAACAGGCACACTGGTTTGGAGCCGCTCATAGATGGATTAATCTGGCTGCAACCACATATCAAACAGGTTATAGACAATGAGGCTGATTTATTAATACAGACAGCTAAGCTCAGTGACCCTTTACTCTGCTAAGTGAATAATATGAAGTCTGCGTCCATCGCTACCGTTACATAGGAGCAAAAAAAATATATTTTTTTCCCTGCACACGTGATTGCATATTTTCAAAGTGAACGTAGTTTTACCTTATTTACTACAATTAATTTTGCAAAAGTTAAATTAGAACCCTCCAGGAGGATGTGTCTACAACAAGCAGGACCGTCTTTAATATTGATTGGACCCTGGGCAAAACTTTTCTTGGGCCCCCCCCCCCCCCCACCTTTTTTTTTTTTTTTTTTTTTTTTTTAATCTCCACATGCTCTGAGACATACAATAAATAGCAGCTAGACTCAAAATCAGTTTCCTGACTCAAATCGGGCAGCTATTGCGATTGGTTGCCAGAGGTTACAGTGTATCATTATTGCTCACTGACTGGTTGCTAGAGGTTACAGCACACATTACCGCTCACTGATTAGTTGCTAGAGGTTACAGCACATGATTTTTGCTTGTTGATTGGTTGCTAGAGATTACTGTGGATATGACCTCAGGGGGGCATGATATACATATGAATGCCAGTAATTTACATGTAAACACAGGGTCTGCAGGTGAGCCATCTGTACACAACAATAGGGTAGAGCTGGGCAGCATTAGTAGCAGCACTTCACACTGAGATATTGGGACACAGCACAGGACTAAAACCTCAAGGGATGAGGGAATTTAAACCAGGATAGTTGGCAAGTATGAGGCAGCTGCTTTGGGCCCAACAGTGACAGGGCCCAGTGCAGCTGCCCCTTTTGCCCTGCCTTAAAAACGGCCCTGACAACAAGTTAGATGCAGGATACGGACAAAATGACAGGAGTGGATAACAGCCAACATTTAAAAAAAATGAAAATAAAACCCAACAATACCCTTTGCTGCGCATTCAGGAAGCCAATGTAGGTGGAGAATGCACTTTAATTAGAGGTGCATGAATTATAAAGGGGAACTATTGCCTAAGATTTTTTTGGCTATACTTCTATGGTTTGCAGTTAGTTCTGCACTTCTGTGATACTTTTTCAGCCGACGGCAAGCTAAAGTCCACTGATGTCACAGACTCAGTCCAGGCCCTGAAAAGATCCCGACCGTATGGTCAGGATCCACCCTGATGCCTGGATTGGCAGCTGGTTCAGCCTCTCACTGAGACACTGGAGTGAGTTCTGGAGGACAGAGCAGAGAGCCAGAGACTGACAGTCACCAGTTCTCTGCAGGAAGAAGACAGAAAACTGAGCGATCAACAGTCTTTGATCTCTCAGTTCTTGTTCTTAAGAGGCAGCTGGGGACAGCTGCAGGTGATATCGGTGCTAAAGCCATCTAGGGGAGTATGATTTTTTATTTATTTAACCACTTCAATACCCGCGTATTGTCATATGACGCCCACAAGGTGGATCTACCATCCTGGGTGGGCGTCATATGACGTCCTCGGATTCCCGGCCGCCTGGGGGGCGCGCGCACGCCCGCGGCATCGCTCGGGACCCGGTGCGAGTGCCCGGCGGCCGCGATGTCCGCCGGGCACCCGCCATTGCCCGTTAAAACAACGGGACCGGACGGGACAGTGGAGCTGTGTGTGTAAACACACAGCTCCACGTCCTGTCAGCGGGGGAGGAGACCGATCATGTGATCCCAGTACGGAGGAACACATGATTGGTCTCCTCCCCTTGAGTCCCCTCCCCCTACAGTTAGAATCACTCCTATCAGGGAACACATTAACCCCTCCAGCGCCCTCTAGTGTTAACCCCTTCCCTGCCAGTCACATTTACACAGTAATCATTGCAATTTTATAGCAACGATCGCTGTGTAAATGTGAATGGTTCCAAAAATGTGTCAAAAGTGTCCGAAGTGTCCGCCGCAATGTCGCAGTCACGAAAAAAAAATCGCAGATAGCCGCCATTACTAGTAAAAAAAAAATAAAAAAAAAAATTCAATAAATCTATCCCCTATTTGTAGACGCTATAACTTTTGCGCAAACCGATCAATATACGCTTATTGCGATTTTTTTTTTTTTTTTTTTTACCAAAAATATGTAGAAGAATACGTATCGGCCTAAACTGAGGAAAAAAATTGTTTTTTTTTTTAAAAAATGGGATATTTATTATAGCAAAAAGTAAAAAATATTGTGTTTTTTTTTCAAAATTGTCGCTCTTCTTTTGTTTATAGCGCAAAAAATAAAAACCGCAGGGGCGATCAAATACCACCAAAAGAAAGCTCTATTTGTGGGAAAAAAAAGGACGTCAATTTTGTTTGGGTGTAACGTCGCACGACCGCGCAATTGTTAGTTAAAGCGACGCAGTGCCGAATCGCAAAAAGTGCTCTGGTAAGGAAGGGTGTTTAAAAGCCCTGTATTGAAGTGGTTAAAAAGCCATACTTCTCTTTTAAAGCTTCATTTAAAAAAATAAAATAAACATGTTATACTTACCTGCTCTGTGTAATGGTTTTGCACAGAGCAGCCCGATCTTACTCTTCTAGGGCCCCCCCCGCCTGCACTTCTGTCTCCTCTTGCAAACTACGTGCCCCCCGTAGAAAGTCGCTTTCTATGAGGGCACTCGTGTGGGCCCCCTTCTGAGCCTCCCTGTCTGCATCTAACACAGACAGCAGGGCTCGGCCCCAACTGCTGTTTCCTTGTCATAGTATTTGATTGACAGGAGCGGAAGCCAATGGCTCCCGCTGCTAGCATTCTGCCCAGTGAGGAGGGACAGAATTGCTGCTTGATAATTGGATCAAGTCCAGGTTTAAGTCCAGGTTTAGGGGGCGGGGGAATCCTCTGCAACAGAAGGTATTTTAACCTTAATGCATTAGGGTCAAAAACCTTAAAGCGGCGTGACACTGTCTGTAATGTTTTTTTTTTTTTTTTTTTTTTTTTTTTTTGTGCAATGAGAAGGATTAGGAGATGTAAATTCCACACTCGCGTGTTCTGTTTTCCAAGCGAACTGCTGCCGGTTTTAGTCACATAAAAACACTTATAAAAATTGTTGCTGCTGGGTGCCATCTTGCCTGTGGGCATGTGAAACCACACAGGCACCTTCTATGGCCCAGCATGCACCGCCGTTATTGCGCCGATCTCGCGTGTGCGCAGTAACGGCAAAGTAGCTCACGTTCGCCGAAATCTCGCGAGATTTCGGTCACATCTGCCGAAATCTGTCAAGATTTTGGCACGAGCCCCGTAAATCTCGCGAGATTTCGGCACGAGCCCCGTAAATCTCGCGAGATTTCGGCGGATGTCCGCACCGACTCCTGGGATCAATGACACCAGATCCCAGGAGACAGTGCGGCATGACGAGGATCGACGCACAGACCCCGCCCACCCACGACGAGACAGAGCAGCAATTACAAGGTAAGTGGAAAAAAAAAACACTTAATTTAGTACTCTTTGCCTGATTTGGAAGGCAAAGAGATTTACTAAATGAAGTGTGTGCCGAACCGCTTTAAGGCTTTAGAGCACTTTAAAATGGACATGGTCTACAAGAGGCAAATCATTAACGTGTATATAAACTCGAGAATAAAAATTGATAGTATTGCAGCTTACCAGTCCTTAGATGTGGTAGCTTCATTTGATTTTTATTTATTTTTTTCAAACGTTTCTACTTTAAATTAACTTGGTAATCCTGCCATTAAGATCTGTGTTACAACCCTATGAAAGGGAACGTGTTAGGACTACATAAAACCTCCTTCTTTTCCATAACGAGTGGGGGGTGGGGTCCATGGGGATTGGACTTGGGGGTGTTTTGTAGTCAGGCTGATAACTGCCCAGAGTTATAAAACACACAGGAAGTTATCAGCCCACAAGATTTCTGGCTGGACAAATAGCTATTTTTATTGTTGCACTTTTTAAACCGACTTAATAAAAATGCTTTCTATGGTAAATTTACCAGACTATAAAGGGGAATGGGGGGAAATGTGTTAAAGTTTATAGAGTGGGGCAAGTACAGAGGTCAGACGTGTCTTGTAGTTGGTTACCAGGTTTGCACACATCTCAGGAGGGATTTTGGTCCACTCTTCTCTACACCTCTTCTCTAAATCCTTAAGGTTTCTTGACTGTCGCTTGGTAACTCGAAGTTTCAGCTCCCTCTATAAATTTTCTATGGGATTAAGGTCTGGAGACTAACTAGGCCACTCCATGCCCTTAATGTTCTTCTTGAGCCACTCATTTATTGCCTTTTTTGGATTTTTTTGTGGATTTTTTGGATCATGCTGGAAGACCCATTCACAACCCAACCCATTCACAACCCATCTTCAGTGTTCTGGCTGAGGGAAAAAAATACATGGCCCCGTCCATTGGCCCCCTCAATTTGGCAAAGTCGGCCTGTACCTTTAGCAGAGAAACAACCCCAAGGCATAATGTTTCCACCTCCGTGCTCGACTGAGATGGTGTTCTTGGTGTCACAGTCGGCAGTTTTCTTCCTCCAAACACGGCAAGTCGCGGTAATGCCAAAGAGCTCAATTTTGGTCTCATCTGACCACAGCACTTTTGCCCAATCCTTCTCTGAATCATTTTGATGTTAATTTGCAAACTTCAGACGGGCCCGTACATGTGCCTTCTTAAGGAGGGGAACCTTGCGGGTGCTGCAGGATTTCAATCCATGGAGGCGTATTGTGTTACCAATGGTTTGTTTGGTGACTGGGGTTCATCCTTGTGATCATTTACAAGCTCCTCCCGTGTAGTTCTGGACTTAAAACAGAGTTTAAAATGCATGCTTGTTATACTCACTGCGGGACCTAATGGGTTAACCCTCTGCATTGTGTAAAAAGGCTGTTTGATCCTGTCTTCTCTGATCATCCCTTTATTCCACTGTCCTCAATATATCTCCTGATATTTACAGAGCTGGTGGACAGGCTGCACTTTCTCAGTTTGGTGTGTATTGCTAGAGGAGTTTTTTTTTCTTTTTATTCTTGGGCGAGTGCATGTAATCAGCACAGGGCCAATCAGCACTGTCCAGACAGAGGGTCAGGGGTCCTGCATTCTCATAGGACAATTTGTGGGAAAATTTAAATTCTTCCTACAAGCTTTAACCAGAGACTGATAGAGGTCACAAGACTGCTATATATTGCTGATGAGAAAAGGTATTTAGCAGTTTATATTTACTAAAATAATAAAATTTTCATGTTCTGTGTACTGTGGGAGACCATCTATAGTGAATGCAGGGTCCTGGGTTTAGTAACACTTTTTTAGCTTGCATATGACTTTAAGTAGTACCACAGGCCACTTCCAATGTTTTCACTATCATTCTCCTAGCTGCTAAAGGCTGGCCATGCATGATACAATTTTCCTTTTAGATTTACTAAAACCTTATAATACAAGGTCAAACCTAAACACTTTCAGTTTGTATGCAATCAGGCAGGCCCTTGCATTACATAGTTGAAGGTAAATCTTAAGGAAATTGAGAAAGGAAAATTGTATAATGTATGACCAGCTAATGTCATATACAAAATCAACCGCCTAGTTCTGCACCCCTGTAACCCGTATTGAGCCGACATCCGGCTAAAGTCTGCTATTGGCTGACATCACTCAGCCGGTCCAAGCTCTGGAGAGATCCTGATTTTAATGTCTGGATCCACCCAGATACCTGACCAGCAGCTGGCTCAGACTCTCAGCGCTTCACTGAGAGCCTGAACCAGCCGCTCCCACCCCCTCCCCAGCCCAGCGCTCCAGTGAGCACTGGAGGGGCAGAGCAAAGAGCTGGTGACTGACAGCCACCGGCTCTCTGCTCACTAAAGACTGAGAACTGAGTGATCAGCGGTCTTTGATCTCTCTCATCTCTCTTTCTCAGTGTGGAGGAGGCAGGGGACAGATGCAGCATCCACCTCGGTGAGTATGATTGTGTTTTTTTTTTTTTTAAAGTAAGTAATGTGGCTGTGAATATATTGTATAGGTTTGCTCTGAATTCATTATGACCAACCGGTTAGAAGCAAGCAAGTGTAAGATGAACCGGAAAGATCCATCATGTTTTGTAAATAGTGAAGTTCAAAGCAAATGTATGACTAATGAATTTTTTTTCTTCTGTTTTTGCCTTACCAAAAGCATAAAAAAAATGCATGACCATAAAATCCTATGGAAAACAACTTAAAGCGGAAGCTCCCCTTGTTTGCTCCCCCCACTGCCACATTTGGCACCTTTCGGGGGGGGGGGGGGGGTGGGTACCCGTTTTTGACAGGTACCCATCCCCACTTCCGGGAGACCTCGCCAACGCGAGGTTCCCCAGAAGTTCGGCTACACCCTTCCCCTTCCACCACCGCTAGGCCATTCAGAAAGCACAGCGCACTTCACGCACGCACAGGTAGGGGACTGGCTGTGAAGTCGCAAAGGACCCGGCGCATCACGGATCACGGTAAACAGCCGCTGATAGCGCCCGTTTACCACGTGATCGCTCCGTCAAATGACGGAACGATCACATGTACACAAACCGGCGTCACGTCATGACGCCGGTTCCTCCCTCCCCTCTCTGTACGATCGGTACAGAGAGGAGAGAAGCGGAAAGGGGGAGAGACGGGACCAGCGCTGTGGGCTGGATGTGTAGTGCCCACAGCGCTGTGCAATACACTGCCACCGCTGTGCAATGCTCTGCCACCAACCACTGTGCAATGCTCTGCAACCAACCACTGTGCAATGCTCTGCAACCAACCACTGTGCAATGCTCTGCAACCAACCACTGTGCAATGCTCTGCAACCAACCACTGTGCAATGCTCTGCAACCAACCACTGTGCAATGCTCTGCAACCAACCACTGTGCAATGCTCTGCAACCAACCACTGTGCAATGCTCTGCAACCAACCACTGTGCAATGCTCTGCAACCAACCACTGTGCAATGCTCTGCAACCAACCACTGTGCAATGCTCTGCCACCAACCACTGTGCATTGCTCTGCCACCACTGTGCATTGCTCTGCCACCCACCACTGTGCATTGCTCTGCCACCACTGTGCAATGCTCTGCCACCACTGTGCAATACTCTACCAATACTCTGCCAATACTCTGCCAATACTCTGCCAATACTCTGCCAATACTCTGCCAATACTCTGCCAATACTCTGCCAATACTCTGCCAATACTCGCCAATACTCTGCCAATACTCTGCCAATACTCTGCAATAATTTTTAATAGAAACAACATTTTTTTTTTTTTTTTACCGAACTTTCAGTATTTTTTGATTTATAGCGCAAAAAATAAAAAACCCAGCGGTGATTAAATACCACCAAAAGAAAGCTCTGTTTGTGTGAAAAAAAGGACACAAAATTCATTTGGGTACAGTGTTGCATGACTGAGTAATTGTCATTCAAAGTGTGAGAGCACCGAAAGCTGAAAATTGGTCTGGTTAGGAAGGGGGTTTAACTGCCCAGTGGTCAAGTGGTCAAGTGGTTAACTGACAATTGCGAGGTCATGCAATGCTGTACACAAATGAAGTTTGCATCCTTTCTTTTTTCCCCACAAATGGAGCTTTCTTTTGGTGTTATTTGATCACCTCTGCGGTTTTTATTTTTTGCATTATAAACAAAAAAAGAGTGACAATTTTGAAAAAAAAAAAAAAAAAAACAATATTTTTTACTTTTTGCTATAATAAATATCCCCAAAAATGTTTTTGAAAAACACATTTCTTCATCAGTTTATGGCAATATATATTCTTCTTCATATTTTTGTTTTTGAAAAATCGCAATAAGCGGATATTGTTTTGTTTGCGCTAAAGTTATAGCGTCTACAAACTATGGGAAAGATTTACGGCTTTTTTTTAATTTTTTTTTTTTTACTAGTAATGGCGGTGTTCTGCATTTTTTTTTTTTTTGTGGTACTGCGACATTGCGGCGGACAGATTGGACACTTTGACACATTTTTGGGACCATTGACATATTTATACAGCGATCAATGTTATAAAATGCACTGATTACTGTGTAAATGTCACTGGCTGGGAAGGGGTTAACACTAGATCAAGGGGTTAACTGTGTTCCCGAGTGTGTGGGGATGTGACTGACTGGGAGAGGAGACATATCGCTGTTCCTACTTAGCAGTAGGAACAAACAATATGTCTCCTCTCCCCTGACAGAACAGGGATTTGTGTGTTTACACACACAAATCCCCATGATGGCGCTCGTGCCCGCGATTGTGGGTAGCTGGCGGCGATCGTGCCTGCCGGCCACGCGTATCGGGGGGGCCCCCGCCGTGTACTGGATGGACTTGTGTCTTTTTTCGGCCTAGCTAACTATGTGTAGTGGGTGTGCGCCCCCTGGCGGCTCTTAAAGGGTACAACTTACCCATACAGGGTTTCGCCCAGCAGAGCCATTCTGCCGACGTCGGTGTGAGAGGGCCGGCAAGTGGTTAAGCAGCCTATAGAAGATTTGATTTTTCTTTCTTTCCATAATGGGTTGAAAAAAAGAAAATCGCTAGATTTCCCCATCAACACTGACTGTGTCGTGTCGGGAGCCTTCCCAGCCAGCAGAACACAATGATTACTGCCAGTGGCTATAGCTGCTGGCAATAATCGCATGTAAAAAATCTGCCAGGCTGGTTGTACCTAAGATGATTGATGGATCGACTTTGGTACAATCAGACTGCCCATAGATGGATCAAATCTGTGCGCCCTCTGACAACCCATAGCTCCCAACTGTCCCTGATTTCAAGGGACTGTCTCTGATTTGTAGCAATGTCCCTCTGTCCCTCATTCCTCCTCGTTTGTCCCTCATTTTGGTCTGATCTATGTAGATGTATATAAAATGCACTTGTTATCTATCACTGTGGCCCACGATAAGTGCTTAGTGGTCCCCTCTCAGGCTAAGAAGGTCGGAAGAATTGGATGCCGCTGACTAGTGAGGGTGCAGGCTGGGGAGAGGTTCCTTCAGAGCCATGCTGTAGAAATAGGAAGAGATAGCCGGTGTTCTGATGAGAACTGTCCCCCCATCGGATAGTGTCCGCCCTGTACTGCGCAGGCGCAGTGCTTGTGCAGTACGGAGGACAAGGAGACTCCGAAAGTCTCCGAAGATGAATGGCGCCTGCGCACTTTCTAGCACCCTCTGCCCTGAGTCCAAGGTCAAGCCCCACCATGCAAGTGGACATATGGTGGATGATGTAAAACAGCACTTAGTAACAGGGCCCCTCGCTGGCTCGCTTCGCCTCGCTGCGCTTCGGGCGCGGCCTCGCTTCGCTCTGCAATTTTTTATTCTAACTCCATGTCCACTTGGATGGTGGGGCTTGAACCTGAACATGTTGGGGGCATGGCTTGGATGAATCAAGCTGAGCTAGAGCTGCACGATTCTGGCTAAAATGAGAATCACTATTTTTTTGCTTAGAAGATAGATCACGATTCTCGCTGCGTAACTAAAACAAAAATTGTGCTAACTTTACTATTTCGTTTTTTTTATTTATTGAAGTGTATTTTTTTCCAAAAAAATTGCATTTGAAAGACCGCTGGGCAAATACAGTTTGACATAAAATATTGCAGCAATTGCCATTTTATTCCCTAGGGTCTATGCTAAAATGTTTATATATATATATATATATATATATAATATAATATATATATAATATAATATAATATAATATAATATAATATATATATATATATATATATATATATATATATATATATATATATATATATATGGGTTTCAAGTAATTTTCGAGCAAAACATTGATTTTAACTTTAGAAAGAAGTGTCAGAAAAAGATTTAGACTTTAAGTAGTTAAACTCCTGCATTTACAGGTGGTTGAAAGCTTGGCAGACTGCCCAGATTATTTGTTTACACCAGAAGTTCTATCCCTTTGATCAAAGAAGTAAGTGTAATGCCGCGTACACGCGATCGGAATTCTCGTCGGAAAAAACTCTGACGGTTTTTCCGACGGAATTCCGCTCAAGCTGTGTTGCCTACACACGATCACATCAAATTCTGACGGTCAATAACACAGCGGCATAAAACATGTTTGATTTCACTATAAAAGGGAAGTTTAATGCTTCCGAGCATGCGTCGGAATTTTGCGCGTCGGAATTGCATACACACGATCGGAAAATCCGATAGAAAGGTTTTCCTTCGGAAAAATTGAGAACAGGTTCTCAATTCAAAGTCCGTCGGAAATTCCGACAGAAAAAGACCATTGGGCATACACGCGGTCGGAAAATCAGATGAAAAGCTCCCATCGGACTGTTTCCATCGGAAATTCCGACCGTGTGTACCCGCATAAGTTACAATGTTTCAAGTTGGAAAGTTGCTTCAGTTAAGACAGGAGATCCGACTTGGAGGCAACTTCCATTGAAATCAATGGGTACAAGTCGCCTAGAGGTCGGATTGAAGTAGTACAGGAACCTTTTCTGAAGTCAGAGCGACTTCAGTAGTGTGCAGACGGGACGGCTCTCATTCCCTTTACATTGATTTTGTTGCGCGACTTCACTTTTTTTTATATAAAAGAATCGCATAATTTCAGCAGGAGAGATGTCGGGGGGGGGGGGGGTGAATCGAGATCACGATTTTTTTAACGATTTATCGTGCAGCTCTACTTTGACCTGCTAACTGCTCAGGCTTTTTGAGGTATGCGGTGGCCTGGCTATTTCTTCCTATCTCTACATTGGTGTCAGTGGACGCAATAATATCCCCCATCATTGGTGTCAGTGAGATATAAGCAGTGCCGGGACAAGGTCATCCAGCGCCCAGGGCAAAGATGCCAAACTGCGCCCCCCTTTCCCTTAGGGTTAGGGTCAGGGTGCCCCCCACCCCTGCAATAAACCATTGCGCCAGGGGCAGCTGCCCCTCCTGCCCACCCCTTGTCCCGGCCCTGGATATAAGATATGAATTATTCAATCCAAGCTCACAATGCAATTAAAGTCATACCTGCAGTTCAACTCTAATTGCTTTGATGTGGTGAGGGTTTTTATGTCTGTTATTATGAGCAAACAACTTGTTACCAGCCCAAGATGAGACTGGCACAAGGGACATTTAAACACTTCCTCTCTTATGCCAACATGTACTGGCAGGCAATACAAGCCTGAACTTTTATACAATGTTTGGAACAATCTAATGCTTTTAGCTTCACCAAAAAGGATAACGGGAAGAGAGGACGGTATGTCTGTTTTTTTATACAGTGTATATAAATGAACTTGCTGAAAACCGTGGGATGGGTGAGATACAGCGAAGTGTCACTGCTTGAACTATATAGGAAACTTTAGACACTGAATTTATAATGTAGCAGCTTGGAGCTTGTTCTTTTCGCCTGTGAAGTGCTGAGACAGCTGTCTTGCATGGGTGGAGCAATGAGAAGTACAAGTCATAGGTTATTGGGGAGGCAGAACTTTATCTCACCTCTGTGTTCTCCTTGAGTGTTGTGTGCAGTGCTCTGTACAATGACTGTTTACTGATGATCAGTTTAACACACTCTTGGCTGACCATGCTGTATTTGGTAAGCCCTGCTTTAAGGATAGGGAACAATGTATTTTTTATTTTCTTTAAAACGGCGCGTAAAGATGAATTTCCTTCTTGCTGCTCATGGGGATACACTGTCTTAATTTATTGCATGTGTCAGCCTCTCATTCAAAATCTGATGACTGAAGATGAATAAGCAGTGCTGGCAAGAGTATTTGTTTGAACACTCTTTGATTAAAATACGATTTTTTTTTTTTTTTTTTTTCCAGGTCCCTGCCTCAAGAAGAAGTGGCAGAATATCAGGAGCACCAGTGTGAGAGGCTGTGAATGTAAACATTCACAGCCTCTCACACTGGTGCTCCTGAATTCTGATTTTTAGGGCTAAAAAGAGATCACAGTAAACTCTGAATGACTGTTTGTTTATAGAGCATTTTGATAAAGCTGCTCGTTTTTGTAGATTTTTTTTTTTTTTGCATCTCTATACTGTACCTGTTTTTTCTTCGCTGCTGTTAAACCTTTTTGTATTGAAGCTGGAGGCCTTAGAAGTGGCTCCTTCTTTCCTCAAGATCTCTCTGATTTCTACGTGATGGTTCCGGAGCGTGATGTTAGGCCCAATAGTTTGTGATGTCATCCCTGACCCCACCCTGCGAGGGCAACTGCTCAACACCCAGATTTTTTGTTGGTGCCCGAGATGATGAGACAGACTTCCTGGAATCAAACATGAATCCTGACGAGGTTGATTTCTATGAAGAAGAGGAAGATGAGGATGAGGAAGATGCGGTAAGGAATGCAATTCTTTTTTATTATCTAAACATGAGAGACTTTGTGTTATTGCCACTATGTCCAAATAAAAAAAGAAATAGTTTACTTAAACGAGTTTGAAATCACATTTATGGACACATTGCAAGCAGAAAAGGAGGTGAATAGAAGATATTTAACACTGAGAATGACATATCAGGAGGCAATATTGTTCTTTCCACAGGTTACTTTTTGTTCAGTAATCCCATAAAATCTGTTGTTTTGTTGCCTGTTTTGTCTTTAAGAAAATTTGTTTTAATGATAAAGATTGTAGAAAAGAAAGTACAAACACACTGTATGCATAGCTCACAGTTTACAATCCAAGCACACATTAGTGTAAGTTGTAAAACAATAATAAGCTTTAGATCTCCATGTAAGGAAGGGAATTGCATATTTTTTCACCTAGTATTTTAAACAGCTAATGGTAGGAGGGACAAGGAGTAGATGGCTAAGGCCCCTTTCACACTGGGGTGGGAGCTGCGGCGACGGTAAAGCAGCGCTATATTTAGCGCTGCTTTACCATCGTTTTAGCCACGGTATTCGGCCGCTCGCGGGGTGGTTTTACCCCCCCCCCGCGAGCGGCCGAAAAAGGGTTAAAATCCCCCACGGCGGTATTGTCGCAGTATTACGGCGGTGTCCCATTGAAATCCATGGGTAGGAGCGGTATAGGAGCGGTGAATACACCGCTCCTATACCGCTCCAAAGATGCTGCTAGCAGGACTTTTTTTACCATCCTGCTAGCGCACCGCTCCAGTGTGAAAGCCCGCCGGCTTTCACACTGGAGTGAATGGGGCCGTTTTTTTCAGGCGGTGTACAGGCAATATTTTTAGCGATGTACCGCCTGAAAAATGCCCCAGTGTGAAAGGGGCCTTACAAGCAGAGAGGGAGGGGAAGAGACGAGAGCTGCGGATGACGGAGGCACATAAAGTGACCACAGTAATCTGGGATCAGCAGCCATGATTATTGTGGTCAGTACACAGAGGGGGACACAGGAACTGTCAGGATCAGTCAGATTTTTTACAGCATACAGAGGGACAAATGACACGGCACAAGCACTGTGCTGTATAACATGCTGTAAAGGATCAGAATCCTTGTTTTTTTAAATTTTATTTTAGGGTGACTTTTTTTAGGAGCATGAACATTCCAAAAATAAAAACCCAAACATGGATCTCTGGCCTCCTTCTTTTTTTTTTTTTTCTTTAATGGCAAATTCCATAGAGCAATAGGCTGCTGGTCAAATGATAAAATTATAAAGTTGTGTAAATTTCTGTAGCTGTACAGTATAATGTCATTTTTTGTTTTTAAGTATAGAGGTCTTTTAATATGTTCATATTTCTTGCAAATTTTAATGTTTGTCTAAAATAAACTTAAAGTTGTTGTAAACCCGGAAATTTGTCCCACCTTGAATATATAGGGCATACCTCAAGGGGTTACTTGAAATTAAAAGTAGATTTTTTTTTTTTTATTTATTCTATTTAAATTTATTTCGTAGATCATGTGACTGTGTTTCCTCTATAAAGCCCAGGAATGCCTAAGTAGGGGCTGGCCTAAGCCGCAACAAGACACACATCCTGGTAACATTACTACAGCTATTGCACACCTTCCATCCCATTTGGAATGAAGTGCGTTGTCACTCAAGTGTCTGATCCACCTGTGGGGAAGATCAGATACGTATTGATCCGCCCCGTGAACATCCGCTGCTCAGCGGGGATTGCTCCGTTGATTCCCGCTGAGCCGGCGGATGACAGGGCAGTCCCTGCACACTGTGCAGGGACCGCCCTAGCAGATCTCCGCTCTCCTCTATGGAGGATCGGATGAACACGGACCGTCTGTCCGTGTTCATCCGATCGGCTCTGCAGGCGGATAGAAAAATAGGGTTTTCCTCCATCTGCAGAATCGGACCATAGCGGAGACGGACAATATTGGGTGTCAGCTGATGCTCATCCGCTGACACCCGATATCCCATAGGCATGCATGTATGTCCGTATTTCATCCAAAACAGGTGGATGAAATACGGACAAGCGGTCCGGATTTGTGAAAGGGGCCTAAGTGACAGTGCTCTCCAATCTGAGTGGCCTGGAAGGGAGGGCATGTAATAGCAACATCACCGGCACCTGTGACCCACTGCTGCGTGGCCTAGCCCAAGACTCCAGCATTGCTGATGTGTAAAAGCTTGGTGCTGTTTATGCCATGCCTTAATTCTCAGCCCCATCAACCCAACATATTTGTGATGATATAAGTGGTTTTATACTTTACCCATAACAACTTGATAAAAAATGTTCTTTAGCAAGAAACATACATTCCAGATGAATAAGTATGCTGCCAAAATTTGTGTGAGTTGTAAACTGCCTCCAGCATTGTTCCTGTTTCTTCTTGCCAGACGCTGCCATTTTGCTGAAGCCCAGAGACCCTGACCAGCAGTAAAACATTAGGCTGTCAGCAGATCGGCCTCTAGTGATCAGCACACGGCCAAAAATGGAGAGCAACCGAGCATGTGCAGAGCAGGGTGAGACAGGGTATCGCTGGATGTTTGCATATTTATACCTACAAAAGGGGCCAGCCTGAAGTGATCTTGCAGGACTTCTGACTAAAGTTCCACCTTTAGACCCCTTTCACACGAGGGCGTATTGCAGGCGCTATAGCGTTAGAAATAGCGCCTGCAATCTGCCCTCAAACTGCTGCTCCATTGTCTCCAGTGTGAAAGCCAGAGGGCTTTCACACTGGAGCGGTGCGCTGGCAGGACGTCAGGAAAAGTCCTGCCAGCAGTTTCTTTGGAGCGGTGAAGGAGCTGTGTTTACCGCTCCTCCCCATTGAAATCAATGGGGCAGCGCTGCAATACCCCTTTCTCAACCTCTAGCGGGGGGGTAAAAGAGCGCCGCTAGCGGCCAAAATGCTCTGCAAATCCGACGGTAAAACGCTGCTAAAAATAGTGGCATTTTACCGCTGACGCTATGAGCGGCTTGGTGTGAAGGCCATCTTAATTTAAAAAATGGCCAATTAGTTGACTCGCATTTAATGCATGTTTTCAAAAAATTCTCATCTCTAGTAAGTCAAGTTAGAGCAGTTTTTTGTGGTCAGTCCTGAAAAATAAATTCAGTTCAGTATTCTCTCCTGGTAAGAATGGCAGCGGAGGGAGGGGCAAAACCAAAAATGAAAAATAAAATGTTTAACAAATCAAAAGGAAAAAAAATATGCCATTTTATATGAAGGAAGAGACAGTGTGGGGAGGTAAAGTGACTCTGAGGAGTGAAGGTCTGCTTTTACCCTTGAAAAGCAATTTTAATTCTGTCTCTATTGTGGCTGGAGGGTTCTCCTCGCTTCCTCTCCTCAGAAAAGCCTTTTTTTACTGCACAAGAAAGAAATGAGCCGCTGCAACGGAGTCAGTGACTGCAATTAAACCTGACAGCAATTCTAATTCTTCCACATTCTATCCAAAAAAAAAAAAAGATTATATATATATATATATATATATATATATATATATATATATATATATATATATATATATATATATATATATATATATATATATATATATATATATATATATATATATATATATATATATATATATATATATATATATATATGTGAGTGAGAGAGAGAGATCATTTCCTCAGTATAGTGTCTAAGGCCCCCTAGCACAAGGTGACAAATTGATCTATTTTAACATCGACATCTTCACACCCATTGTGAAGGGCAGACCCCCCTCAATATTCACAACAACACAGGTCTGCGCACATTCTGCATGATAAGATGCTCAGTTGCTGTGACTCGTGCTGTTCCAAAAGTCTGCAAGAAATCTGAATTTCAGGTATGGATTTGATAGCATGCTTGCATTGCCATGGACCTGCATATTCCATACATTGTGGAAGCTGAGAATCGCTGCAGTAGTCTCCTCTAAAACAACGGTCCACTACAGGGCCATGCAGTCTGTGTTTACCTAGAAAAATGAATTCCAGGTACGGCGTTTTTATCATAGTTACATTGGTTCAGCTTGGACCAATGTAAGTATGCTTTTGCCCTACCTGTGAGATCAATGTGGAAGCTGAAAATCCCTGTAACATTCTCTGCTACTACCGGTACTTCACACCGGTGCAGCTTTGAAATCGCGCTACTTCAGTGCGATTTTTTTTAAAGCCTCACATCAGTGCGATTTGCACTGCCTATTTCAGGTGCCGGTGATGTTATTGCATGCCCTCCCTTCCAGGCCACTCAGACTGGAGAGCACTGTCACTTAAGCATCTGATCTGATCTTCTGCAACTTAATTTAACAGAAGTCTATGCAATTCTCAATGAAATCGGTAAAAAGTAGTGCTGGAACCTTTTTTCATAATCGCTGCGACATGAATTGCGGCAATATTAATGGTTCCGTTGCTGGCAATTAGGTGTGACTTGTCATGTTATTTGGAACTGTCAAATCGCATGACAAGTTGTTGTACTGGTGTAAATGGGGGCGTAACCACAGGGGGTTACATACTCGGTACAGGCGCTATTCATAGAACATCTTGCATTTTTTCAATGAATGCAAGGTGTTTTTTAATTGGTGGTGGAAAGGTAACATTGTGATCTCTAGCTAGTCCAATCAGAAAACATCTTGCAAACATTTAGAAAAATGCAAGGCAAAATTCTGTGATTGGTGCCCATGCCAAGTGAGCAACCCCCAGTGTTCTCTTTGCAGCAGGGCAGCCGCTCAGCACAGGACTCGGCAGTAGCAGTGATTCTCAGCTTCCACAGGTATGGAATATGAATGTTTACATTGGTCCATGCTAGACCAATGCAACCATGCTATAAAATCCATACCTGAAATGTATCTTTCTTGCAGACGTTTGGAACCGCGCGAGTCACAGCAACTGAGCATCTTATCATGCAGAATGTGCGCAGATCTGTGTTGTTGTGAATATTGAGGGGGGTCTGCCCTTCATAATGGGTGTGAAGATGTTTATGTTAAAATAGATACATTTTTCACCTTGTGCTATGGGCCTTAGACACTACACTGAGAAAATGATTACTGCATTTATTAACCTGTTATATATATATATATATATATATATATAATCAGTTTTGATATTGAGCAGAATCCCTTCACTTCACCCACCTCATCTAGTTGCTGATTAATTGGATTTTGAACCCCTGGATCTGTTAATTCCCCACGGACATTTTTTTGTTGCGTTGCTATTGTGGACGGGGACAGTTTGTCATCAATTTCATCAATCAGCAACATTCCCCCAATGGGGATCTAGGTCTGTGTGTGCGAATATGGAGGCATGAACATTGTGGCTGCGAGTCTAATTTGACAATGTTGTCATTTTTAATATGAAATGGTGAAGGCTACCGTATATACTCGAGTAATAGCCAAGTTTTTCAGCACATTTTTTTTTTTTTGTGCTGAAAATTCCCCCCTCGGCTTATACTGGAGTCAAGCTCTTTTCTGCAGCAGAGAATGACATTTTCCGACCCGATTTTGGGGACCCGTATCTCGGGGCCACTTGGTGCCAGGAACCCCAAATTTGGAGTGCAAACCCAGTGGAACCAGCACTACAACATATCCAATGGGGTTCCTAGCACCAAGTGGCCCGAGATACGGGGCCCCAAAGTCTGGTCGGAAAATGTCATTCTCTGCTGCAGAAAAGTGCATGACATTTCCCGACCCAAATTTGGGGCCCCGTATCTCGGGGCCACTTAGTGCTAGGAACTCCAGCTTTTGTTATGTTGTAGTACTATTTCCACTGGGTTTTCACCTAGCACCAAGTGGCCCCAAGATACGGGGCCCCAAAGTCGGTCAACTGTGTCCATCTGCAGCAATGTAATTTCAGGACCCTTTGGGTCCAGAGACCCCAAGTTTTGGCTGCAGCTAAGGGGCATCTAGGAACCATTAACTACCAAGTTTGAAGTTTAGGGGACCTATGGCTTCAAATGGGCACAGTGAGGCTGCAAATGGGCATTGTTGACCCTCTTTTTCCACTTATAGTAGCTGCGCTTTTCTCACCCTAGGCTTATACTCGAGTCAATAAGTTTTCCCATTTTTTTTTTGTGGTAAAATTAGGTGCCTCGGCTTGTATTCGGGTCGGCTTATACTCAAGTGTATACGGTATGTGGTTTTATTCATGTTTATTAAATAAAGCAATTTATATTTTTTCTACTACCTGCTTTACTCCTTTTTGATGAGTCTTTTGAGGATCTTTAGTCCTCTTTAATTATATGCTACCTTCCATCTAGAGGAGTTTTACTGTCTCTAATTTGAGCAGAGATGTGTTCTATTAGGTTTGGGTTATATTTTAAGTAATTCCTCCCTTACCCAACTACAGGGATGTAGCTCATTAAGCTTTTTTTTTTTTATCTGTGTTTTATATATGCAATCTTGTCTGAGCCTGGAGCGGCTCTGTGGTGTCGGCTGACAGCGAGCTTCAGCCTGCTGTCTGCTGAAAACAGGTCACAGGAGTGCAGAACGATCTACACTCCTGTGATCCACAGAAGAAGTACAGCCAAATGAGCTTTTGTTGTACTTCTCCATTTTAGTAAAACTTTATTTATACCACAACCCTGTGAAAGACTATATGACCACTTATGAAATGTGATCTAGCAGGTTGGTCGTTATCATCTACAGCAGGGGTGTCAAATCTCAATTTCATTGTCTGCATCAGCATTATGGTTGCCCTAAAAGGGCCGGTTGTATCTGTAAGACTAGCTATCCAGAGCACCCTACCCACCCACCCTTACATCACAGTTCACCCCACCCACCCACCCTTACATCACAGTTCACCCCACCCACCCACCCTTACAACACAGTTCACCCCACCCACCCACCCTTACAACACAGTTCACCCTACCCACCCACCCTTACATCACAGTTCACCCCACCCACCCACCCTTACATCACAGTTCACCCCACCCACCCACCCTTACATCACAGTTCACCCTCTTTACCTTGTGCTGCTGCCAGGAAGAAAATGTGAGCAGAGCTGAGAAGCAGGAAGTGAAGGGTCTGGAGGAGGACCAGGAGAGGGCTGGAGTCAGCTGCTGCAGTATGCTGAATGCTGAGACCAGGGGAGGCGAAGATAAGGGGGTGCTGCATCTGCACAGAGACGCAGGATGTGTTGAGGGAATTCTGTCTTCCTCTCTGCTGCCAAGTGCTGAAACGAGGTGGAGACAGAACTGATGGGTCGCTGTAGCTGCAGGAAAGGTGCGGGGGCCACATATAATGGTACGGAGGTCCGGATTTGGCCTGCGGGCCTTGTGTTTGACACACGTGATCTAAAGAATCCTTAGGATTTAGATGTGAAGTACAATGTGTTGGTTTCACTGGCATGTTAGATAACAAACAGATGGATTAAGCAGAAATCTTGGACTCTGGCCTCTAGTTTACCATTTCAAAGGAGAACCAGACTAGTGTTGACACATTAAATTGTTAGCAATGTGCCAGTCCAGGGATTTTCTACTAGAGAGCTGCTTGAGATATGACTGCTTGAGGGTTACATTCATGGTACATAGCTCAAGGACTTCCCAGGGCTTTTAAAGACACTTGGCTCTTCTCTTTTATATAAGAGATGTTACACTCACTTGCTTCCACACTGGCTAATAGACGATTCCTTCAAGATAAAATGGATTTGTCATTACAGGTAAAGTTACCCATTACAGGTATATGGGACAGGGCTGTCACCTGGATTGTCTGTGTACAACATTGTGAAAGTCTGATTACTCTGTTATAGTTGTATACACTTATTCCAATTCATTTTAAACTAGGGATAAACACTAATAAACATGCATAATCAGACTTGCTCACAACAGCCATGCAAGCGTGTTTATGTAGTATGCAGACACACTGGCCCGCCTTGTATTTTGAGGAACAATATTTAGGCCCCTTTCACACTGGGGCGGTGAGCCGCGGTGACGGTAAAGCAGCGCTATATTTAGCGCTGCTTTACCGTCGTTTTCACCGCGGTTTTCGGCCGCTCGCGGTGCGGTTTTACCCCCCGCGAGCGGCCGAAAAAGGGTTAAACACCCCCCGCAGAGCGCCGCCGTAGCCGCGGTATTACCGCGGTAACCGCGGTATTGCCGCGGTTTTACGGCGGTCTCCCATTGTAATCAATGGGAGGGAGCGGTATAGGAGCGGTGAACACACCGCTCCTATCCCGCTCCAAAGATGCTGCTAGCAGGACTTTTTTTTACCGTCCTGCTAGCGCACCGCTCCAGTGTGAAAGCCCGCCGGCTTTCACACTGGAGTGAATGGGGCCGGATTTTTTCATGCGGTGAACAGGCGCTATTTTTAGCGCCGCACCGCATGAAAAACGCCCCAGTGTGAAAGGGGCCTTAAAGGATGTGTTGGCCCTGGGTTGTCTGTACCCATCAGGTGTGTCCCAGTCATTTTAAAATGATGTTCTGACCTGGCAGTGTTTGTATGGATTAGGTTATATCCTAGATCTTGTATCTCTGGATACCTCCTGCTGCTGTCATTTACTATTGCTTCATCCACTTATGACCAGGCATTTCCTGACACTTTTGTTTACATGTAAAAAGCAGCTTTTTTGTGTTGCCTGAAAATACTTGGAACCCCCAAACATTTTATATATTTTTAGAAGAGGCCCTAGAGAATAAAATTTTTTTTTTTTTTTTTTTACTCTTTTGGGAAAAAAAACACACTTTCGTGAATTTTTTTTTTGCATACAAACACAATATAATACAATTTTTTTTTGGTAAAATATAAAAGATGGTGTTACGTTGAGTAAATAGATACCTAACATTGTCATGCTTTAAAATTGTGCACGCTCGCAGAATGGCGCCAAACTACGGTATTTAAAAATCTCCATAGGCAACGATTTAACGCTCCATTCACACTTGGACATCAAATTCGCATGACAAGTTGCTCCCCATGTTTTCCAATGATAACGATTCATATATGTGCATGTATACTTAAAGCTGCAGCGACTTCATGCACTACTTTTTTCCGACTTTCATGCAACTTGAGGGCCATAGACTTCAATGTTAACCATCTAAAGTTGCATGAAAGTTGTCCCTGAATGTAATACAATGCAACAGTTGTTCATTATCATTGGTCAAAGTCATATTCAAGTTGCACCCATCCAAGGTTGCGTCAAAGTTGCACCACAGTTGCACTCCAAAGTCGGTGCAACTTGGGAGTCGTACAAGTGTGAATGGAGGATAAAAGCCTTTACAGGTTACCAGTGGAGAGTTACACAGGAGGTCTGGTGCTAGAATTCTTTCTGTCGCTCTGGAGATACCTCGCATGTGTTGTGTGATCGCTGTTTACGTATGCGTGTGGGACCAACGCATGTGTTTACCCTTGCGCGCAAGCATGTGGGATGGAGGTGCTTTATAAAAAAAAAAAAAAAAAAAGGTTTAATAATTGTATTTTTACACTGTTTCTGAAATTGAGGGGGGAGGTGTGGCTGCCTGTAAAGCAATCCAGTATCTAAATTGGCCTTTTAAAAAAAAAAAAAAAAAAAGCTGAGAGCCCACAGAAAAAAACAATACTGGGATGATGCCTGTATCTGCAGGGATATTCCCTGTATACCACTTGAAAGCCGCAACGTAAATATACTTATTGTGGTCTTCAAGTGGACTTCTATTACCACTGAGTCACACTCGACTTGCTTTCTCATCATAGTACTCGATCATACTTCACCACAGACTCATTGATTTCCCAATGATGTAGTCACTCGCTTGACAAGACATACACAGGAGCCTACCCATCATCTCATAGACTTCTATATCACACACAATAAAATGTAACACGGATACAACCATTTGTACTTACTGGCTAAATAATGTCAAATAACCACATCACCTCCATGTCATTGAATTAAACAGAGTGCACAATTTTAAAGCGTGACATGTTTTAGTATCTATTTTTATTCAGCATAACATCATCTTTCACATTATGCAAAACAATTGGGCTAACCTTACTGTTTCGTTTTTTTAAAATTCATGAAAGTGTCTTTTTCCCCAAAAAGTTGCGTTTAAAAGACTGCTGCACAAATACCGTCTGCCATAAAATTTTGCAACAATCACCATTTTATTCTCTAGATTCTACTAAAAAACTATACAGGTTTGGGGTACCAAATTGAATGTGAGTGTCCTTTGCGCTGGTGTAAAAACTAGATGTTAAAATTTATAGGTGAAGTAATAAATAAACGAACGTGATCTAAAATGGTGAACGTTTCAAATGCAAAAAAATGGAACAAGTCCTAAAAAGAGCTGCAAAAACTAAGAGTCAACGCTAACCCGTGAATCAAAAATAAATAAGCAGTGTTTTTGCGCTAAAGTGCATCAAGTGTTAAAGTGCTCTGTAATTGCATCAAAAATAAATGAATAAATAATCACTAAATAATCAAGACCAACAGTGATCACTGAGTCGTGACTCAGCTGTTAATAAAGTGCAGTGAATAAATCCTTAAAGTGCATACAGTGAAAAATAAATATATATACTAAAAATGTATACAATCACTATTACAAAACATATCAGTGAATAAAGTGATATGAAACCAGAGATCTCTAATTGTAAAAAACCATAAAACAGGGGTGAAAGACAATGAATCGATCAATCAGTGAAAAAATCAGTCCATTGAGTGGTTCAGAGTAGGAATGGTGTGATAAAAGTGACACCTATAAGGAGCTAAAATAGTCTCTATAATGCAGATAAATTATGCTTTTTCTTTCTGTTTTCCACACGTGGGGAGTGCTGGGTAGTGAGGGTCTGTCCAACAATAGTGCTCTCTAGCCTCTCACCTCTCTTAAGGTTAAAATCGGCATTTATAAGAACTCCTGTGGCAATCTCCAGCTCTCCAATTCCCAGTATGGCTCTCAGTGCATTCAGCTTTAAGGATAAAACGATGCCAGATCGGAATCTCCACTTCCCCACAGCAATGTAATGTCTCACCCTCCGTGGGTGGTAAATCAATCAAAAAATGAGAAAAAGTGGAGAGAGGGGACCCGATCGTGAAGTATATCAAAATAGGTTTTAATAGAACAAAAGTAAATGCTTACATTAAAAACAGCAGCTGGATGAATGTGTGCGCGGTCTCTGTGTCAAACACTTCCGGTATCCTGACCAATCCCTATGCATTACGTCACGTGACCTCGTGACTTCTTCAGGGGATGCTGATTGGTTGTTTGGTTGTCTTTTATATATGACAACCGGAAGTTGTGTAGCGGCCATTTTGCCGTGGCCCGCGTGTGTAAACAAAGCGCGGCCATTTTCCTGTGAACTTTCTGTACTTGTTACGCTCTGTGAAGCGGACCTAGTGGCTGCGCTTGTCGGTGATGTTTATTGTGTTGCGTGGTTCGGGATTATCTCATGTGTCTATGTAGACACACAAGGTTAAATGAGCACTCTGCCCAGTTAGTCAAATGACATCTAGCTCCGTAGAGCACCTCCAACCATTACCAGGACCATTTCTAAGTGGCGCTGAATAGCGGTGTCAAGGACAGCCCCAAAGCTAAATATCCTCAGGGATCACATATTTTTATTATTATTCTGGTCTATGGGGAACCGTCACTGGCAATTAAGCGATTGTCATGACAAAGCCTCCATGTGACCTCTTAAGACAGAGAACAAATAAATCCCTATATATGCATATGTGTTAAAGATGCCAGATCTATCACGATATGCATCAACGAAAGCTGGGTTTGGCCTATAAATGTGCCAGTGCATTCAGTAATCTTTCTGTCCAAGATCATGATTGCCCCTGAAAAAATATGTATGTATACATATATCAACCATACTGTAAATATTCCTGTATGTGTTGATATGCAATAATTAAACCCCATCACTTATTACCCCTTACATTATTCCTGTGATATCAACAATCCACTATATGCCATAGCTCTGGGATTGTGAAAATGTACAAACAAAAAATTCTAAAAAATGAAAAAAAAATGAAAAAAAAATGTAAAAATATATATATATATATATATATATATATATATTATATATATATAAATATATAGAATATATATATATATAAATTTATTTACTTTTTTATATATACATGTATATATTCATATAACAATATTTTAATATAGATTCCGTCCCCCCAAAACAAGGGCATCTCCTACTATGTAAATTCTGTATCATATAATGTGAGTGGCTAAATATTAAAATCCATTAAAATATGTTAAAAATATGTTAAAAGTCCTTATGAATATGTCCACTCCTTAATGTTCTGAAAGATTCTTCAGTTTAATATTGTGTCAAACTGTGTGTGGGGTATCCATATTGTCCACATCTATGCAATTGTTTTTTACCCACCTCTGCCTGTTCAATGCGGTTCTGGATACCGAAAATGTCCTACAGGCCTTATCAATAAATATACAGTCTGTACAACCATACAGATATAGTGGATGCCAACATGGTATACTGATCTATATATCAGCAATCCATGGCTATGCATATATCTCTACAGTACGTGGATACATATTAGATACATTAAGCATATATATATATATATAAAAACACATAAAAAATTTATTAAAATATATAAGACCGTATCAAAAACATATACAAATACTCTGCACAATATAAATAAAAATATATTTATGTCTATATTGCACTAAAATGTCTTGGAGCAGTAAAATTCCTATGTATGAGTATCCATGTGTTTAAAAATTGCTTAGAAAGCAATTTAAATCGAACTCTACATTTAACCCTTCTGGAACCAGTGTGCGCATAGAATAAATCCACATGGATTCCTTCTGGCTTATCGTTCTTATTTTGTGACTTCCTCGCCAGGAGGGGTTAAAACGTTCTATCCCCCAAAAGCGCAACTGGTTTGGGTCTTTGTTGTGGACTAGGGCGAAATGTCGTGAAACGTTATGTTTAGGGCAGCCTTTGATAATCTTCTGGATATGTTCCTTAATACGAACTCTTAGCTCCCTTTTTGTTCGCCCTATATATTGTAGGTTACAGCTACATTGTAAACAGTACACAACTCCTTCTGTCCGACAACTGATGAAGTCTTTGATAGAGTACCTTTCTCCCGTGGTGGTGGCCGTAAAGTCAGTTCTTTTCCCTTGAAATTTCTGGGCCTTGCGGCAAGCATAACAGCTTCTGCAGGGAAAAAAACCTTTTCCAGAAAAAAAGGAAAAACCCTTTTTGGGAGGTGGGTCAACTACGGTCTTAACCACCAGATCTCTAATTGTCGGTGCCCGTTTGTATATAATCTTCGGTTTTGTCGGGAGGATTGTTTTGAGGTCTTTGTCTCTCGTAAGGATGTGCCAATGTTTTTGGATAATTTTGGCTACATCCTTATGTTGGGCATTAAAATCCAAAATCAAACATGGAGCTTCACTCCAGGTATTAGTTTTATTCTTGGGTTTGTCCTGCAGCCTATTAAGTCTACTCATTTTCTCCACCTCAATGATCTGTTGTTGGATCCAGGATTCCTCATATCCTTTTTCTTTGAACCTGTACTTCGCTTGTATGTTAAAATCTTCATCCCTGGTACAGTTCCGTCGGATCCGTACCAGTTGTCCCTTCGGAATGTTATATAACCAAGGTTTGAAATGACAGCTCTGTAGTGATATATAGCTGTTAGTATCAACATTTTTGAAATGCGTTTTGGTAATAATTCTATCTGATTTGATGGATATGTTGAGATCCAGGAAGTCAACATTAGTGGCATTAATGTTCCACACCAACTTGATATTTCTATCATTTTTGTTCAGATTGTTTAAAAACTCTTCTAAAGTCTCCTGACTTCCATTCCAAATTATAATCAAATCATCGATATACCTTTTGTATAAAACCAGTTGAGCAGGCATGTTGGCATAGACAGAATCTTCCTCCCAGTATGCCATAAATGCATTAGCTACGCTCGGGGCAAATTTTGCTCCCATAGCGATCCCTATGGCCTGCTTATAAAACGACTGGTTATGCCAAAAATAACTGCATTTCAAGCTAAAATCCAAACATTTGATTAAAAACTTCCGGTGCTTGCATAATAAAGTGCTATGTGCTCTAAGTAGCCACTTTGTGGCTGTACAGGCTTCGTGGTGCGGAACTATGGTGTATAGTGACGACACATCAGCTGTTGCCAAGATTGTGCGTCCTTCCAACACTGGCACCGTATCTAGAAGCTGTAGCACATGCTTCGTGTCTTTTAAGTATGCCTTTGTTTGTTGCACGGCTGGTTGGATGAAAAAATCTATATATTCGCCCATTCGGGCCGTCAGTGAATCTATTCCGTTCACTATGGGTCTTCCTGGTGGGTTTTCTTTATTTTTGTGGATTTTCGGAATGGTATATATTACCGGTATTCTGCAGGTTTCTGGAATAAGATATTTCGATTCTTTCTTGTTCAGTATATCTTTTTTTATGCCCAAATTAACTACAAGTTCCAATTCCTTTTTATATTTTTGTGTTGGATTACCAGACAGCTTAATATATGTCTCATGGTCTTGCAGTTGCCTCGCCAATTCCTGTGTGTACTGTTCCTTTGACTGTACTACTACTGCTCCACCCTTGTCGGCCGGTCTAATTACTATGTCTTGACGTTGTTGCAAGGATTTGATGCCTTTACGAATATGTATGGGATCTGATACTTTCTTGATCTCCATTGTTTGTAAGTCTTCCACTACCAGTCTTCTAAACACCTCTACGTGCTGATTGTTGGAGACTTGTGGATTATAGACTGAATTGTTTCGTAAAGTGCTATGTGTTAAAAGTGGTTCGTGCAGAGTATTAATTTGTGTAGGTTTAAAAGGATTACCCAAAATGTATTTTTTAATATTTAATTTTCTCACATATTTCTGTATGCCTATATATGTATCAAATTTGCTCAGATTTTTGATCGGGGCATGTTTAAGGCCTTTGTTTAATACAGAAAGTTCTTCAGTAGATAATGGTTTGCCGCTCAGGTTGACCACCCCTTCTCCACTTAGTGTCTTTTTCTTTTGTAATCTCTTTCCCGCTCTACAGCCTCTCTGTCGTCGGGGCTTTCCTCTATTCTTGGTGGTCCTGTTCTTGTATTGGGTGAGCGGTGGGGTTCTCTCGGTGATCTCCTTGGGGAGAATTCTCTCCGATCCCTGTCTAAAAAAGAGCTCTGAGCGGGTCTTTCGTAGTGAGTTTTCGTATGGGTATTGTTGTCTGGGTTGATCATAGTAGTGATATTGTGAATCTTGATGTTGTCTGAGAGGCTCAAATCTATTATATACCGGAGCTGGACTTCTCTCTTGTTGTGGTTGTTGATAATACGGTGGTTGGTTGGGTGGGGGTCCTCTGTATTCCCTCTGTTGTTGTGAGTTCTGATGCCAGTTATTCTGTGCTTTCTTGTTAAACCACGGTTTTTTGAAAGGTTTCTTCCAGACTTTTTTCGGAGTCTGATGTGGGTACATTCCCACATTCCTAGGATCTTGATACATCCTTGGTGTTTCGTATTGCTGGATATACCGTGGGTCTTGACCAGGTCTAGTGGTGGTTTGGTCCCTATTGGGATCCTCCCATCTTGGTCCATTGCTGGCATAAGCTGCCGTAGGGTCTTGTATCCTGACTTCTCTTTGAGGTGTGCTATAAGATGTAGTGGTCGGTGCTGGTTCATTTTTATTTTGCCATTTGAATACCCGATCTGTCTTGTAGTCAGTAACATCACGTTGGTACTTCTTCATCTTACGCTGTTGTACAAAGGAAACCTCAAATATTAGAAAAATTGATAGAAGAAACCAAAGCCAAACTAGAACCTTATAAGGACTCGGCAGATTTCAAAAAGCTAGCCTTACAGCTCAATAAGGATTTAATAGCAAAAGATTTAGAAGTACAACAGCGTAAGATGAAGAAGTACCAACGTGATGTTACTGACTACAAGACAGATCGGGTATTCAAATGGCAAAATAAAAATGAACCAGCACCATAATAATAGATTTGAGCCTCTCAGACAACATCAAGATTCACAATATCACTACTATGATCAACCCAGACAACAATACCCATACGAGAAAACTCACTACGAAAGACCCGCTCAGAGCTCTTTTTTAGACAGGGATCGGAGAGAATTCTCCCCAAGGAGATCACCGAGAGAACCCCACCGCTCACCCAATACAAGAACAGGACCACCAAGAATAGAGGAAAGCCCCGACGACAGAGAGGCTGTAGAGCGGGAAAGAGATTACAAAAGAAAAAGACACTAAGTGGAGAAGGGGTGGTCAACCTGAGCGGCAAACCATTATCTACTGAAGAACTTTCTGTATTAAACAAAGGCCTTAAACATGCCCCGATCAAAAATCTGAGCAAATTTGATACATATATAGGCATACAGAAATATGTGAGAAAATTAAATATTAAAAAATACATTTTGGGTAATCCTTTTAAACCTACACAAATTAATACTCTGCACGAACCACTTTTAACACATAGCACTTTACGAAACAATTCAGTCTATAATCCACAAGTCTCCAACAATCAGCACGTAGAGGTGTTTAGAAGACTGGTAGTGGAAGACTTACAAACAATGGAGATCAAGAAAGTATCAGATCCCATACATATTCGTAAAGGCATCAAATCCTTGCAACAACGTCAAGACATAGTAATTAGACCGGCCGACAAGGGTGGAGCAGTAGTAGTACAGTCAAAGGAACAGTACACACAGGAATTGGCGAGGCAACTGCAAGACCATGAGACATATATTAAGCTGTCTGGTAATCCAACACAAAAATACAAAAAGGAATTAGAACTTGTAGTTAATTTGGGCATAAAAAAAGATATACTGAACAAGAAAGAATCGAAATATCTTATTCCAGAAACCTGCAGAATACCGGTAATATATACCATTCCGAAAATCCACAAAAATAAAGAAAACCCACCAGGAAGACCCATAGTGAACGGAATAGATTCACTGACGGCCCGAATGGGCGAATATATAGATTTTTTCATCCAACCAGCCGTGCAACAAACAAAGGCATACTTAAAAGACACGAAGCATGTGCTACAGCTTCTAGATACGGTGCCAGTGTTGGAAGGACGCACAATCTTGGCAACAGCTGATGTGTCGTCACTATACACCATAGTTCCGCACCACGAAGCCTGTACAGCCACGAAGTGGCTACTTAGAGCACATAGCACTTTATTATGCAAGCACCGGAAGTTTTTAATCAAATGTTTGGATTTTAGCTTGAAATGCAGTTATTTTTGGCATAACCAGTCGTTCTATAAGCAGGCCATAGGGATCGCTATGGGAGCAAAATTTGCCCCTAGCGTAGCTAATGCATTTATGGCATACTGGGAGGAAGATTCTGTCTATGCCAACATGCCTGCTCAACTGGTTTTATACAAAAGGTATATCGATGATTTGATTATAATTTGGAATGGAAGTCAGGAGACTTTAGAAGAGTTTTTAAACAATCTGAACAAAAATGATAGAAATATCAAGCTTGTGTGGAACATTAATGCCACTAATGTTGACTTCCTGGATCTTAACATATCCATCAAATCAGATAGAATTATTACCAAAACGCATTTCAAAAATGTCGATACTAACAGCTATATATCACTACAGAGCTGTCATTTCAAACCTTGGTTATATAACATTCCGAAGGGACAACTGGTACGGATCCGACGGAACTGTACCAGGGATGAAGATTTCAACATACAAGCGAAGTTGATTGGTTCCAGGTTCAAAGAAAAAGGATATGAGGAATCCTGGATCCAACAACAGATCATTGAGGTGGAGAAAATGAGTAGACTTAATATGCTGCAGGATAAACCCAAGAATAAAATTAATACCTGGAGTGAAGCTCCATGTTTGATTTTGGATTTTAATGCCCAACATAAGGATGTAGCCAAAATTATCCAAAAACACTGGCACATCCTTACGAGAGACAAAGACCTCAAAACAATCCTCCCGACAAAACCGAAGATTATATACAAACGGGCACCGACAATTAGAGATCTAGTGGTTAAGACCGTAGTTGACCCACCTCCCAAAAAGGGTTTTTCCTTTTTTTCTGGAAAAGGTTTTTTTCCCTGCAGAAGCTGTTATGCTTGCCGCAAGGCCCAGAAATTTCAAGGGAAAAGAACTGACTTTACGGCCACCACCACGGGAGAAAGGTACTCTATTAAAGACTTCATCAGTTGTCGGACAGAAGGAGTTGTGTACTGTTTACAATGTAGTTGTAACCTACAATATATAGGGCGAACAAAAAGGGAGCTAAGAGTTCGTATTAAGGAACATATCCAGAAGATTATTAAAGGCTGCCCTAAACATAACGTTTCACGACATTTCGCCCTAGTCCACAACAAAGACCCAAACCAGTTGCGCTTTTGGGGGATAGAACGTTTTAACCCCTCTTGGCGAGGAAGTCACAAAATAAGAACGATAAGCCAGAAGGAATCCATGTGGATTTATTCTATGCGCACACTGGTTCCAGAAGGGTTAAATGTAGAGTTCGATTTAAATTGCTTTCTAAGCAATTTTTAAACACATGGATACTCATACATAGGAATTTTACTGCTCCAAGATATTTTAGTGCAATATAGACATAAATATACATTTTTATTTATATTGTGCAGAGTATTTGTATATGTTTTTGATACGGTCTCTTATATATTTTAATAAATTTTTTATGTGTTTTTTTATATATATATATATGCTTAATGTATCTAATATGTATCCACGTACTGTAGAGATATATGCATAGCCATGGATTGCTGATATATAGATCAGTATACCATGTTGGCATCCACTATATCTGTATGGTTGTACAGACTGTATATTTATTGATGAGGCCTGTAGGACATTTTCGGTATCCAGAACCGCATTGAACAGGCAGAGGTGGGTAAAAAACAATTGCATAGATGTGGACAATATGGATATCCCACATACAGTTTGACATAATATTAAACTGAAGAATCTTTCAGAACATTAAGGAGTGGACACATTCATAAGGACTTTTAACATATTTTTAACATATTTTAATGGATTTTAATATTCAGCTACCTACATCATATATATACAGAATTTACATAGTAGGAGATGCCCTTGTTTTGGGGGGACGGAATCTATATTAAAATATTGTTACTTTTTTATATATACATGTATATATTCATATATATATGTATATATATTCTATATATATTTTTATTTTATATTTTTTTTTCTTTTTCATTTTCTTTTTCATTTTTTAATTTTTTGTTTGTACATTTTCACAATCCCAGAGCTATGGCGTATAGTGGATTGTTGATATCACAGGAATAATGTAAGGGGTAATAAGTGATGGGGTTTAATTATTGCATATCAACACATACAGGAATTTACAGTATGGTTGATATATGTATACATACATATTTTTTCAGGGGCAATCATGATCTTGGACAGAAAGATTACTGAATGCACTGGCACATTTATAGGCCAAACCCAGCTTTCGTTGATGCATATCGTGATAGATCTGGCATCTTTAACACATATGCATATATAGGGATTTATTTGTTCTCTGTCTTAAGAGGTCACATGGAGGCTTTGTCATGACAATCGCTTAATTGCCAGTGACGGTTCCCCATAGACCAGAATAATAATAAAAATATGTGATCCCTGAGGATATTTAGCTTTGGGGCTGTCCTTGACACCGCTATTCAGCGCCACTTAGAAATGGTCCTGGTAATGGTTGGAGGTGCTCCACGGAACTAGATTTCATTTGACTAATTGGGCAGAGTGCTCATTTAACCTTGTGTGTCTACATAGACACATGAGATAATCCCGAACCACGCAACAGAATAAACATCACCGATAAGCGCAGCCACTAGGTCCGCTCTACAGAGCGTAACAAGTGCAGGAAGTTCACAGGAAAATGGCCGCGCTTTGTTTACATATGCGGACCACGGCAAAATGGCCGCTACACAACTTCCGGTTGTCATATATAAAAGACAACCAAACAACCAATCAGCATCCCCTGAAGAAGTCACGAGGTCACGTGACGTAATGCATAGGGATTGGTCAGGATACCGGAAGTGTTTGACACAGAGACCGCGCACACATTCATCCAGCTGCTGTTTTTAATGTAAGCATTTACTTTTGTTCTATTAAAACCTATTTTGATATACTTCACGATCGGGTCCCCTTTCTCCACTTTTTCTCATTTTTTGATTGATTTACCACCCACGGAGGGTGAGACATTACATTGCTGTGGGGAAGTGGAGATTCCGATCTGGCATCGTTTTATCCTTAAAGCTGAATGCACTGAGAGCCATACTGGGAATTGGAGAGCTGGAGTTTGCCACAGGAGTTCTTATTAATGCCGATTTTAACCTAAAGAGAGGTGAGAGGCTAGAGAGCACTATTGTTGGACAGACCCTCACTACCCAGCACTCCCCACGTGTGGAAAACAGAAAGAAAAAGCATAATTTATCTGCATTATAGAGACTATTTTAGCTCCTTATAGGTGTCACTTTTATCACACCATTCTTACTCTGAACCACTCAATGGACTGATTTTTCACTGATTGATCGATTCATTGTCTTTCACCCCTGTTTTATGGTTTTTTACAATTAGAGATCTCTGGTTTCATATCACTTTATTCACTGATATGTTTTGTAATAGTGATTGTATACATTTTTAGTATATATATTTATTTTTCACTGTATGCACTCAAAGGATTTATTCACTGCACTTTATTAACAGCTGAGTCACGACTCAGTGATCACTGTTGGTCTTGATTATTTAGTGATTATTTATTCATTTTTGATGCAATTACAGAGCACTTTAACACTTGATGCACTTTAGCGCAAAAACACTGCTTATTTATTTATACAGGTTTGGGGGTTCTAAGTAATTTTCTAGCAAAAAAATATAGATTTTAACTATATTTAAAGGATAAAGGAAACAACCTATTTTTGGAGTGCGGCTGTCTGGATCTTTATTTGCTCATTTGCCATCTTGAAGGTTATTAAAGGCTAAGTGCACCCTAACACTAAAATCTCCATCAGCCGTGGCTTCGCTGTGGAGGTGGGTGCAGAGGACACAGCCGACAACGGAAGCCCCAATAGTAAGTCTATGGGTGAAGTCACTCCCCCTTCATTTTACAACCGTTGTCGGCTGTGTCCTCTGCAGAGCTTCCGCCGCTGGAGACTGGATCAGCTTCAGAAAAGTTATGTATGCTGAGTTCTTCTTTATAGGGCTAGATAGGTTAGTGTTAGATCGTGGGTGTCTGTAGATGCAGGGATTTTAGTGTTAGGGTGGACTTAATGCTGAACTCAAATGTATAAAGCGCTATGCATACAAGGTATAGTTGGGTTAAAAAAGTCTATTTAGTTCATAGCAAAATAGAAACCCTCTATACACACAATTTTATACTCAGTTGATCCAGAGGAAGGGAAAGAAAAACAGAGAATGGTCCACTGTGTTCCGGGGGGGGGGGGGGGATATTCCTTACTGACCACCCAGGAGGCATCCTATATTCCCTGCATCAAATACTTCTGGTGTTATTTCCTATAACTGTTAGTATCCAATAAGTCCAATATGTGAATCCAAGTATTCTCCCAGTGAAAGATGTGCAAAACACTTTCTTGTCAGGAAATTCCATACACAGGTGCTCCACAAATGTGCAGGTATTCACTGTGATCCCCCTGTGCCTGCCCCCACCAGGGTGCGCACTCACCCACTCGTATGAACCCCCTAGGCGTATACCTAGTCGGGTCTAACAGACTTCTGGGTGGCATGTCAAAGCTCAAGGTATTGGGGACTCCTTTGCTGGATCCAGCTCATAAGAGGAATGAAATCACAGGGAATATCATAGCGCAATAACGTTGACTAAAAGTACATTAAAAACAAGAGGTAATAAACTCGCAAGCAAGGTGCCTTGCCCAGGCACCGGGAATGATCTGCCGATATGTAAGGCTACTTTCACACTCAGACAGCCCGAGCGTTAACAGTAAAGCGACGCTAGTTTTAGTGGCGCTGTGCGGGAGCGGTGTGCTTTAAAACCGCAAAGAAGGGGTTAAAGGGTTAAAAGCACCCGAAAAGCTTTGCAGGCGCTTTTGCAGCGCTGTTCATTGATTTTAATGGCAAGGGCGGTGCAGGAGCGGTGTATACACCGCTCCAAAGATGCTGCTTGCAGGACTTTTTTTTTTTTCATCCTGCAAGCGCACCGCCCCAGTGTGAAAGCACTCAGGCTTTCAGACTGTGGAGGCTTGAGAGGCGTTTTTCAGGTGCTTTACAGTCGCTATTTTTAGCGCTCAAACGCCTTCAGTGTGAAAGGGGTGTAATGCGAGAGATGCGGCTGCTTTGCAATCCCTAGAGATCCCCTGGATGTAAGTGACGTGCTGCGTGACTATAGAGGGGCCCTGTATGCGTTTCGTCATCAAGACCTCATCAGGAGGCTTTTGTTCAAAGTGGAATATTTAAGTCCTGCTGGATCACTTCAGGCTGGCCCCTTTTGCAGGTATAGCAGTGTAAAAAATAGGTGTATTTATTGTTTAAAATCAAATAATACACTGTCTCACCTTGCTCTGCACATGCTCAGTTGCTGCCGATTTTTGGCATTCTGCTGAAAATCAGAGGCACTAGAGGCCGTTCTGATGACAGACTAAAGATTTACTGCTGTTTAGGGGCTCTGGGCTTCAACATGGCAGTCTCTGGCAAGAAGAAACGGGAGCAATGCTGGAGGCAATTTGCAGGACACACTAATTTTGGTAACATAATTATTAACATGGAATGCATGTTCCTTGCCATAGAACATATATTTATCAAGTTGTTATGGGTAAAGATCCGCGATCATGGAGACCTTGTGGGAAAATGGCCTGCCAGTGACCTACAGCCTTTCATTTTCTTCTTGTAACATCTTTGCTCTTGTATCGTACATATAATACATGTAACCACATTTGTGGGTCCCTTTTTTAGATATGTAATAACCATGAGAATATTTTTTTCTGTGTTGCCAGGGGATTGTTGGAAAGACATTGTTTGCAGTGTGTTCTAGTTCAGCATGAGGCTTGTGTTCTTGACTCTATACACCTCAACACAGAAAAGCTGCAACATAGAAGAGCTGCAGCGTTTTTTTAAGATAAAAATATTTTTGCTAAAGCCTTGAGATAGTCATGTCATTGTGTTCATAGAAAATAGGTTTAAATGATAATGGATCATGGCAAATGGTATTGCTATTACTATAATGCTGCGTACACACGGTCGGAATTCTCATCGGAAAAAGCTCTGCTGGTTTTCCCGTCGGAATTCCGACGGAATTTCGCTCAAACTGTCTTGCCTACAAACGGTCACACCAAATTCCGACGGTCAATAACACCGCAGCATACAACATGTTCGGCACTATAAAAGGGAAGTTTAATGCTTCTGAGCATGCGTCAAATTGTTTCCGAGCATGCGTCGGAACTTTGCGTGTCGGAATTGCATACACCCGATCGAAAAATCCGATAGAAAGGTTTTCCGTCTGAAAAATTAAGAACAGGCTCTCAATCCAAAGCCCGTCGGAAATTCCCACAGAAAAAGACCGATGGGCATACACACGGTCGGAAAATCCGATGAAAAGCTCCCATCGGACTGTGTGTGCATTAGAATACAGCGAGAATACATATGATACAATGTTAAATGTTTTCAGTGACAGGTTTACATTAGTATAGCAAAAACGCACACAGAAATAATAAATAGACACAACAAGGAGGCTGGCAAATGTCGATAGCAGCCTACAGAACAATAGGAGTAGGAAGATAATGCAATCCATTTTGATTGTTATCTGCTAACCAACATCACTAATTACACACAGCCGTATCTGTGGAGTGCTTTTTTTTTTTTTTTTTTTTTTTAAATCTCCTAGCATTGCTTGTACATATGACTGCCCCAGCCATTTAAGAAATAAGGCAGGCCATAGACGATGCAAATTTAGTTCCTGCAACCATGGGTTGCAGGAAAGCAGTTTACATGATTCCCCCATCAACACAAACAGCCTTGATGCAGGAATCCCTCCTCCCGGGACAATGTATTCTCCGAGCGGGGCAGGCGTGGGAAGCCGCCCCCGCCGGGAGAAGACCGTGATTATCACTAGTGGCTATAGCAGCCATTTGCGATAATCGCAAGTGACTACGGCAGGCTGGTTGAACCCAAGATGATCGATCAACTTGGTACATTCCACCTGCCCATTAATGGTTCGAATCTCGGCTGTTTCCTACTGATCTGGCCGAGATTCGAACTGTCTATGGCCGGCCTAAGATGTAAAACTTTTACCGTATATACTCGAATATAAGCCGACTTTTTCAGCACATTTTTTTGTGTGCTGAAAGTGCCCCCCTCGGCTTATACTCGAGTCAAGCACTTTTCTGCAGCAAAAAATGAAATTTTCCGACCCGACTTTGTGGCCCTGTATCTCGGGGCCACTTGGTGCTTGGAACCCCATATTTGGTGTGCAAACCCAGTGGAACCATCATACAACATATTTGGGATTCCTAGCATTAAGTGGCCCCGAGATACAGGGCCCCAAAGTTGGTCAACTGTGTCCATCTGCAGCAATGTCATTTTGGGACCCTTTTGGTCCAGCTAGGGGGCATCTAGGAACCCTTAGCTACCAAGTTTGAAGTTCAGGGGACCTATGGCTGCAAATGGGCACAGTGAGGCTGCAGGTTTAGGAGATATTTTTTGTACCTACAGGTAAGCCTTAATCTAGGTTTACCTGTAGGTGCAAGTTGTAATTGAGGGTATACAACCGCATTAACTACCAAGTTTGAAGTTTGGGGACCTATGACTGCAAATGGGCACAGTGAGGCTGCAAATGGGCACAGTGAGGCTGCAAATGGGCATTGTTGACCCTCTCTTCCACTTACAGTAGCTGCGCATTTCTCACCCTAGGCTTATACTCGAGTCAATAAGTTTTCCCAGTCTTTTGGGGTAAAATGAGGTGCCTCGGCTTATATTCGTGTCGGCTTATACTCGAGTATATACAGTAATTGGGTTGATTCTTCCTTATTTACCTTTTGTAAGAGATGAATTTGTCATATGCTAGCCCTTTTATAATGGAAATAAAAAAATCATTTATTCTTCTAGCCTCCTGAACGTCAGATTGTGGTGGGAATCTGTGCCATGACCAAAAAGTCCAAGTCTAAGCCCATGACCCAAATCTTGGAGCGTCTCTGCAAGTTTGATTACATCACTGTAGTGATTATGTCCGAAGATATCATTCTGAATGAGCCTGTGGAGAACTGGCCTATTTGTGACTGCCTGATCTCTTTTCATTCTAAAGGTAACACTCCCCTGCCCTTGTCTCTCTCCAACATCTGATGTCATGTTGTCACTGCACCTGACAGCTTCTGCCAATTCATTGCAACTTCAAAGATAAACCACCCTTTTCAATAATTAAATGCTTTCTTCCTGCTCATGAGTTTGATGAATGAAATGTTAATGAGAGATATCTAGCAACAGCCTTTACTATACCCTATTAAACTGTGGCATAATGGCTGGCTAAACATATACATTCATGTTCTGAGGGTAGTGTGCATTTTTTTTTTCATGCATTTACAGTTTATATGAGCAAAATATATGGGTTTAGTTTGTAGTAAAATCTAAAAGTGTACCAGATTGTTTAAAGGGTAACTCCACTTTTGTGGGAAAAAAATTGCAAATAAAAAAAGAAATAATACAGTATATAAAGTGCCTTGAAAAAGTATTCCTACCCCTTGAAATTTTCCACATTTTGTCATGTTACAACCAAAAACAAATGTATTTTATTGGGATTTTATGATAGACCAACACAAAGTGGCACATAATTGTGAAGTGGAAGGAAAATTCTAAATGGTTTTCCAATTTTTTTTAAAATAAATATCTGAAAAGTGTGGTGTGCATTTATATTCCCTTTTACACTGATAGCCCCTAAGTAAAATCTAGTGGAACCAATTACCTTCAAAAGTCACCTAATTAGTAAACCGAGTCCACCTGTGTGTAATTTATTCTCAGTATAAATACAGCTATTCGGTGAAGCCCTCAGAGGTTTGTTAGAGAACCTTAGTGAACAAACAGCATCATGAAGGCCGAGGAACACACCAGACAGGTCAGAGATAAGTTGTGGAGAAGTTTTAAAGCAGGGTTAGGTTATTAAAAAATATCCCAAGCTTTGAACATCTCACGGGGCACTGGTCAATCCATCATCCAGAAATGGAAAGAGTATGGCCCAACTGCAAACCTACCAAGACATGGCCGTCCACCTAAACTGACAGGCCGGGCAAGGAGAGCATTAATCAGAGAAGCAGCCAAGAGGCCCATGGTGACTCTGGAGGAGCTGCAGAGATCCACAGCTCAGGTGGGAGAATCTGTCCACAGGACAACTATTAGTCGTGCACTCCACAAATCTGGTCTTTATGGAAGAGTGGAAAGAAGAAAGCCGTTGTTGAAAGAAAGCCATAAGAAGACCAGTTTGCGAGAAGCCATGTGGGGGACACGGCAAACATGTGGAAGAAGGTTTTCTGGTCAGATGAGACCAAAATTTTACTTTTTGGCCTAAAAGCAAAACGCTATTTGTGGCGGAAAACTAACGCTGCACATCACCCTGAGCACACCATCCCCACTTTGCAACATGGTGGTGGCAGCATCTTATTGTGGGGATGCTTTTCTTCAGCAGGGACAGGAAGCTGGTCAGAGTTGATGGGAAGATGGATGGAGTCAAATACAGGGCAATCTTAGAAGAAAACCTATTAGTGTCTGTAAAAGACTTAAGACTTCCAGCAGGACAACGACCTTAAACATACAATGGAATGGTTTAGATCAAAGCATATTCATGTGTTAGAATGGCCGAGTCAAAGTCCAGACCTAATTTCAATTGAGAATCTGTGGCAAGACTTGAAAATTGCTGTTCACAGACGATCTGACAGAGCTTGAGCTATTTTGCAGAGAAGAATGGGGGAAAAAAAAATCACTCTCTAGATGTGCAAAGCTGGTAGAGACATCCCCAAAAAGACTTGCAGCTGCAATTGAAGTGAAAGGAGGTTCTACAAAGTATTTAATCAGGGGGGCTGAATACAAATGCACACCACACTTTTCACATATTTATTTGTAAAAAAAAATTGAAAACCATTTTATATTTTCCTTCCACTTTCACAAGATAAAATATCATGCTGTTTCTAAGCGGTGTTTGTAAAAACTGTTCAGAAGTACCAGTAATTGAGAAATTCTAAATAACACCACTGTTATTTTTTGTTTACTCCATTTAATTCATTTGAAGATCAAAGGGGTGACCTTTGGTCGGGGCTCCCATCCCTTTTCTTTCTGGAAACTTGGCATTTGTCTTCCTCGTGAGTAGGGCTGCACTGATACTGGTATCGGTGCCGATATCCGAGTATTTACACAAGTATCGTTACTCGTGCAAATGCACCGATACCTGAGACCGATACTTTCAGGCTCGGCTCTTTGAGCTGTCAGTGGGTCTCCCCCAGTGTTAAAGAAGTCTGGTATCCCTCAGATGTTGAATGCTGCAAAGGGACTTATCCTGAAGAAGTGGCACCACGAAGAAGCACCTACCAAAATTGAATGGGTTTCGAGGGTAGAAGAAATCTACCAGTTTGAAAAACTGAGATTTGCAGGAGATGAAGGGGGAGAAGGAGACGTAGATAAATGGGAATGCTGGCAGAGATTTAAGCAGACATGGAGATATGCCGAAATTATTACTTAAAAAAAAACAGAGAGGTTTAGCTATGCCTATTTTGAAGTGAGAAGATGAGAGGTATTTTCGGGGAGGGGAGGATAAGGGGGGGGGAGATGAGGTTTAGTATTATATGAGAGTGTTTTTAGTAATAAAGTGGCAATAAATAAAATAACACATATACGATAAGTTAAAATTTATTGCTTAAACACTTCTATAAACGTCAAAGATGAAATTCCACAGTGATGTGAATTGCAATGAGAGATATAAATGAACGTTAAGTTGAATAATAATCTCTTAAATGTTCGCTGAGGTGGAAATAAAAAAAAAAAAGTCTGGTAATTGGAGCTGTCAAAAAAAAAAAAAATGAGCAGACGGCAATGTTTATTACCAACATTGCTCAGCCTGAAACACTACAATAAAAAGAAACATTGTTTATTTTTGTATATTTCTGTTTCTTAATCTGCAGATCAAAGGGATGAACAAATGTTCCTATTAAACCCCTTATTTACCCTTAATTTACTCTAATTGGCCTTAATTGACTCCCTATTCTCCTCCATTTCATATTTTTCCTGCTTTTTTTTCTTTTGTTCACGTCTATTTTATAAACAATTAACTTTTTTTTTGTTTGCTTTGTTAGTGAATATTATTGCACATATATATATATATTATACATATTATATTATATATTTACACATTTCAAATTGAAAAAAAATAAAAAAAAAAAAAAATTTATTTAATTTGTAAATAACTTTTCAATGCTTTGTACAATTTGCTGACAGCTGAAGTTAAAACAAAACTCACCACTCCTCCCCATTGAAATCAATGGGGCAGTGCTGCTATATCGACAGGATTTAACCCATTTTTCTGCCGCGAGCCGCAGTTAAAACTGCCCCGCTAGCGGCCAAATAGCGTTCCTAAAACGGCGGTAAATCTGCGCTAAAAATAGCGCCACTTTACCGCTGACGCCCTAGGCGGCACAGTGTGAAAGGGCTTTAAAGGTTTTCTGCTGCAACATTTAGGCTCGGTTCAAACTGCCCCAAGTCGCATGACATGTGAACTCACATGTTAGTCAACGAGAGCTGTCTTAATTGGCACTACTGAAGTCACTCCTTTAGAAAAGGTTCCTGTACTACTTCAAGGCGACTTCTATCAGACTTGTGCCTCCAAAGTAGTACTCAAGTCACCATTAAGTCTCCTGGCAAAGTTTCACCATAAGTCGTGTAACTTTCAGGTCACGGCAGTGTGACTCAAGCCTAATAGTGGGGTTGTTGCATAATAGCTCCAAAGCTTCATTGAACATTGCCTAGTAAAATATGATCAGGATTAAAGAGGAACTGAACTCTGGAATTTGTGCCCAAAAAAAGGAAGGCAGATGGCAAAGGGATGGTCATCAGCATTGCCTGTGGTTTCCAGCCAAAAAGGGTCGATTTTTTATTTATTTTTTTCAGGTTGCTGCTTAGAAATTTTCTAGACATTCCGCATAGCACAGGAAATCTTCACTTTGAATTCCGGTCTTCATAAATGTAAATTATGTACATAAAGACAAATTTCGTTTTAGCATTTGAACATTTTTGGTGATTTCATAACTCAAATAAACTTGAGTTGCAAAGGCACTGAAAAGCCACTGTTCTCAATATTTATTTTTAGAACTATCAGATTGTAGAACAACCGTGTTTTAGGTTGCCCCACAAAAAATACGTATTTCTCTGAATGGGGCGCGTGTGTTGTGGGTGTTTTAGGTTGCCCCACAAAAAATACGTATTTCTCTATCGTCCATTGAGGGGACACACCTTGATGATAATTAAGTAACCTATGTTATACTGTCACCTACAAGAGAAATGAACATTAGGCACATAGAAACGGAAGGCCTGCTCTCATAAGGCTAGAACCCTTGTTTTGCTTAGGAGGGTGGACATGTTTTCTTCAGCTCAACTCTTTTCTGTTCATTTCAAAGTTCTTTTGTTTTTTTGCTATCAACAGCTGCTGGTAGATTTAGGCCAGATACTGAAATCCTGGCAGTCTCTCCAGTCAGCCAACCAGCACAGGCTTCCCAGTTCATTAAATATCCTGGTGTTCTGTCTGTGATGGTCCTGCAGTCAGAAGTTACTACCAGTGCCTTCAGGCCAGTATGTCAGGGGCTTCCGTGAGGAGTTATCAGGCCACACCTGCAGCAGTGCTCTTGTCTCCATCTCAGAAGACTCACTCCGTGGAATTCATAAAGACTGGCACAGGCAGGTTTTTTTTTAATTTTTTTCCTCTGTACGCCAAAAGAGGGTTGGTTTAATTGGTCTGTTTGCAGGCGCTCACCAATTTTGGTAAAGTCTACTAGAGCCTGACAAGCTAATCCTGTCTGTCTTGCACCAGTCTGTTCACATGGTGATCCGACATACACAGGTTTGGGGGGCATTCAAGTGGTACTATTTTCATTGTTTTAGACTTTGTCCCTCAATGCAGCGTAGAGAATGTAGGATTTTTGTAGTTTTCATCTTTTGTTTTTTGGAGTCCGCTCCCTCCCCTCATGTTGTTGTTCCCTCTTTTGACTGCTTATGCAGGGGTGAGATGGGAGGGTTTCTATGCACCGTGTCCATTTCTTCTGTCGGCCGCAGTATAACCTAGGTTTCTCAATTATCATCATACTGTATCCCCTCAGTGGACTTGCAGCAAGTACAAAAATCATATTTTTTTAAGTTCTGCCCGAAAATGGAAGTTCCGCTTTAAGGACTCCTCACCCCCTTACATGCCACATTTGGCATGTATTTTTTTTGGGGGGGGGGGGGGGGGGGAGTGGATACCTAGTTATGACAGGTACCCCGCTCGCCCTTCCGCTGGGGCCGCTTAGGTGACTCGAGTGGAAGTTCTCCTCTCTCCCTCCCTGCAATCTTCTGAAACATATTACAAGTCCCAGAAGATTGCCCCGCCACTGAGGAGGCGCAGCGCGACTCACGCATGCGCAGTTCACACCTGGCTGTGAAGCTGCAAGCTCTCACAGCCGGTTGTCCACACTTGTGATGCCGGGAGAGGCGAGGGAGAGGAGCGAGGATTCAGGTGGCCACATCTCTGGGTCGTGGGACAGGTGAGTGTGTGTTTAATAAAAGTCAGCAGCTACAATTTTTGTAGCTTCTGTCAGTACAAGTCTGATCATTGGAGGAGAGCAGACTGAGTTCCCAGCACAGCCAGAACACTGACCCTGCTGTGCTCTCATGCTTAGTGTGGTCAGTTTTTAAAAGAAAAGCAGAGGGACTGGCAGGAACACCAGGGATTTCACACAAAGGAAGCAATACAAAGACAGCAGGATACTTTTTCATACAAGAACATGGTACAGCAGGCACATATCAGGAATATGAAATGTTGGGGGAACATATTCGTTAAAGTGATTGTAAAGTCTTGCTTTGTTGTTTGTTATTTTTATATAAAAAATAAATTTTTTATACTTACCTGCTCTGTGCAGTGGATTTGTTCAGAGCAGCCCCAATTCTCCTCTTCTCTGGTCCCTCTTTTGTGCTCCTGGCCCCTCCTCCGGTTAAGTGCCCCCACAGCAAGCAGCTTGCTATGGGTGCACCCAAGCAGAGTTGCAGCTCCATGTGTCCATTCAGACACGGAGCTGCGGTTCAGCCCCGCAATCTATCTCCTGATTGGCTAACTGACTTTGACAGCAGTGAGAGCCAATGGCGCCGCTGTTGTCTCTGCCAATCAGGAGGGAGAGTCCTGAAAGGCAGAGATGCTCTTGAACATCGCTGGACAGAGATGGGGCTCAGGTAAGTATTAGGGGGGCTGAGGGGGGCTGCTGCGCACAGAAGGCTTTTTTATCTTAATGCATAGAAACCTTCTGACTTTACAGTCACTTTAAATGACTCCCATATGTACACAGTTGTATTTAAATTCTAAAACCAATTCCACAAGCATAACATGTCAATATAAGTAACTCCCCAGGAATCCCAGATGGAAATAATGCTTATTGGAGTATTGTTTATAGTTTACATTTCATGTAAAAAAAGAACAAAGTAAACCCCCCCCCCCCCCCCCCCCCCCCCCCCCCCCCCCCCCCCCCCCCCCCCCCCCCCCCCCCCCCCCCCCCCCCCCCCCCCCCCCCCCCCCCCCCCCCCCCCCCCCCCCCCCCCCCCCCCCCCCCCCCCCCCCCCCCCCCCCCCCCCCCCCCCCCCCCCCCCCCCCCCCCCCCCCCCCCCCCCCCCCCCCCCCCCCCCCCCCCCCCCCCCCCCCCCCCCCCCCCCCCCCCCCCCCCCCCCCCCCCCCCCCCCCCCCCCCCCCCCCCCCCCCCCCCCCCCCCCCCCCCCCCCCCCCCCCCCCCCCCCCCCCCCCCCCCCCCCCCCCCCCCCCCCCCCCCCCCCCCCCCCCCCCCCCCCCCCCCCCCCCCCCCCCCCCCCCCCCCCCCCCCCCCCCCCCCCCCCCCCCCCCCCCCCCCCCCCCCCCCCCCCCCCCCCCCCCCCCCCTATTGCATTATAGTTTACCACCTCAAGAACGTATGTCATGTGACATGTATTTTTATGCTAGGTTGTATTTAAACATATATTTCCATACTGTCGGCACATATTTATCTCCCTTTTCTCTTCTTTGATGCTTTTTAGGATTTCCACTTGATAAAGCTGTTGCTTACTCAAAACTACGTAACCCATTTCTCATCAATGACTTGGATATGCAGTATTACATCCAAGACAGGTAAGATATATTCAGTGCCAATAATATGTCCGCATATTTTGTACTGTCTTTAACCACCTCAGTACAGGGCATTTTCACCACCTTCCTGCCCAGGCCATTTTTCAGCTTTCAGCGCTGTCACATTTTGAATGAAAATTGCGCGGTCATACAACACTGTACCCAGATGAAATTGTTATTTTGTCCCCACAAAAAGAGCTTTCTTTTGGTGGTATTTGATCACCTCTGTGTTTTTTTATTTTTTGCGCTATAAACAAAAAAGAGGGACAAGTTTAAAAAAAAAAAAAATATATTTTTTTTTAACTTTTTGCTATACTATATATCCCCAAAAAATCTATATAAATTATTTTTTTTGTCCTCAGTTTAGGCCGATACGTATTCTTCTACATATATTTGGTAAAAAAATTGCAATAAGCATATATTGATTGGTTTGCACAAAAGTTATAGCGTCTACAAAATAGAGGATAGATTTATACCATTTTTATTATTTATTTCTTTTTAACTAGTAATGGCAGTGATCTGCGTTTTTTTTTTTTTGTTTTTTTTTTATCGTGACTTCGATATTGCGACGGACATATCGGACACTTGACACATTTTTGGGACCATTCACATTTATACAGCGATCTGTGCTATAAAAATGCATTGATTACTGTATAAATGTGACTGTCAGGGAAGGGGTTAACACTAGGGGGCGCTGAAGGGGTTAATATGTTCCCTGGGAGTGATTCTAACTGTAGGGGGAGGGGATTAACAAGGGGAGGAGACCGATCGGTGTTTCTCTGTATTGAGAACACACCATCGGTCTCCTCTCCTCTGACGGGACCATGGATCTGTGTGTTTACATACACAGATCCACGGTCCTGCTGTGTTACCGGGCAATCGCGGGTGCCCAGCTGACATCGCGGCCGCCGGGAACGTGCATCGGGTGCCCAGTGACACGGCGGGCGTGCGCACTCCCTGGAGGGCCGGGAAGGGGAGGACGTCATATGACGCCCTCCCGCCACGAGAGCTGCGCCGCCTGGCCGTCAATTGACAGCCGGCGGTCGCTAAGCAGTTAAAGAAGAATTCTAGGCATGGGGTATATTTTTACATAGTTACATTGGCCCAAATAGAACACATTCCACCCCTGTCCAGCCTCCTGTGTTCCATGCAGCAGAGTAGCAGCTCGGCATGGAACACCTGGAAGCAAATGGATATCGCTGGGGTAGCATTGTGTACTTCACTGATCTTCAGCTTCCAGGGATGGTATATACATAGGTACTCTGGTCCATGATGGACCAAGATATTTGTGTAAAGATATACCCCGCCTGGAATTCCTCTTTAAAGGATTTGTGTATTAAAAACAGTACTTAAGTGTTAAATGAGGCATAATACATGTTTTCAAGTTACTCATGATTGTTTTATTGTTGTGTAAATAGTGGCAAATTAGTGATTAGATCTTTTAATAGCTGTGCCTGGAGACAGCCTGCATGGGTCATGCACAATGTATGCATGCAGTGTACCAGTCCTTGGTGTGGAATGCTTTTACAAATAACATAATAGCTATCTTCTTTTTAACCTCAGTAAACTGCTAGAGAGCAATATTTGGTTGCTGTGAGAGGCTCTTGGCTTTAGATCCCTGCAAATCCTGGATTAGGCTTGGCCATTAATGGATGAAGGGCATCTTGGTTGTGGGTGCGTTGTGCATTAACCACTTCAGCCCCGGTAGGTTTTACCTCCTCAGTGACCAGGCCATTTTTTGCGATGCGGCACTGCGTTACTTTTAACTGACAATTGCGCGGTCATGCAACGCTGTACCCAAATCTTTTGGTGGCATTTGATCACCTCTGTGGTCTTTTTAATTTTTTGTGCTATAAACAAAAAAAAAAAGACTGACAGTTTTGAAAAAAATATTTTTTTTTACTACATTTAATACATATGCAAATTTAAAAAAAAATAGAATTTCTTCATCCAATTAAGGCCAATATGTATTCTTCTACATATTTTTGATAAAAAAATCCCAATAAGCATATATTAATTGGTTTGTGCAAAAGTTATAGCGTCTACTAACTATGGGATACATTTATGGACTTTTAATGTATTTTTTTTATTGTTTTTACTTGTAATGGCAGCGATCAGCACTTTTTTATTTTTTTTTATTTTTTTTTTGCGGGACTGCGACATTGCAGCGGACAAATCTGACACGGAGTGACACTTTTTTTTTTTTTTTTTCAAATAACTTTTTATTAAATCAAAATTGACATACAACAGTCGAACAAAGTCTGTACATTGTGTCATATCAGAAGCAATAGGACCATAGTATGGCCAGTATACAGACAAGGGTAACAGATAACATTCTTTGTAGTAGAAACTCATGGTCTGATTCCTATGTAACTTTCCTGCTCTCATATAAGATACACTTATTGTCAGTGACCTGTGAGAGGCCATACTCAATAGTAGCAGTAAGAAAGTGCCAGTTTTATAGGTTAAAGAAAAGGGGGAGATGGAAAAGGGGGATAAAGAGGGTAGGGGGGTGGAGGGTGGAGATCGGGGTTCCAGCCCCGGCTCACGGCGGATCTTCATGGCGATGCCATTCCTCCCAGACCCTAGTGTGCGCGTCCAGTCTGTCATATAGTCTAGCTGTCATTTTTTCCATGATCTCTACGTCTTTGATTCTAGCGTATAGATCCTCCTGTGAGGGGGGGGTCAGTCGTTTCCAGTGCAGGGCTATCAGGCACCGTGCCGCAGTGATGACATGACTTAGGAGTTTCTTGGACGGTTTGGGGATGCGTAGTTGGGAGACTCCCAGTAGAAATAGTTTCGGGGACATGGGAATCTGTACCCCTAAGAGGCGGGACAGTAGTGACTGGGTCTCTGTCCAGAATGGCACTATCTTGGGGCAGTCCCAGTATATGTGGAAAAGAGTACCCCTGTCTTTCTGGCATCGCCAGCAGCGGTCAGAGCAGGACGGGTAAATGGCGTGGAGGATGTCGGGTGTCTGGTACCAGAAATACATAATCTTGTATGCGTTTTCCTTATATAAGGTGCAGTACGAGCTTTTAGCTGCTTGGGACCAAATCGCCTGCCATGTGGCTTCTGGTATCTCCTCTCCTAGGACCCTCTCCCAGCGGAGCATGTACGCATGTTTGCCCCGTTCGGGGATTGAGTAGAGGTTAAGCAGTCGGTAGATATCTGATATCAGGCCGCGACGTGCAGATCCCTCCAATATGATGCTCTCAAAGGGGGAGGGTGCCGAGAACTGGAGGTCCGGGGCGAATGATTGAGCGAAGTGCCTAATTTGCAGATAGCCATAGAATACCTGGCGAGGTAAGTCATATTTCGTTTGAAGCTGGGCAAATGAGTGCAATTTACGTGTTCTGGGGTCAACCAAATGACCGAAGTGAAAGAGGTTTTTTTCTGCCCAAGGAAGAGACATCTGGCGTGTAAGACCATCCGGGAGTGCTGGGTTATATAAAAAGGAAGTCATTAGTGATTTCTCTGAGCAGAGCTGATAGGGGTTGGCGAGTTTGCGCCATAATGATCTAAGTAAGGTCATTGACCCCAGGAGTCTCTCCGAGTTCACTTCTACCGTCGCGCCCCAGAGTAGGCTATTCGGGTGTGCAGGTGCCAACCATATCTTTTCGATTTCTGTCCATTTGTTGTATGCCCTTTGGGGGAACCAGGAAGTAATGGCTCGTAGTTGGGTTGCTTGGTAATACTTCACCAAGTCGGGGAATGCCAGGCCGCCGTCTCGGCGGGAGGCCACTAGCACTGATCGGGGGATCCTGTGTTTTTTGTAATTCCAGACAAAGCGTATCAGATCTGCTTGGAGTTTCCGTAACTGCGTGTATGGGACTGGGATAGGCAGTGTCTGGAATAGGTAAAGAAGTTTGGGGAGAATGGTCATCTTTATCGTCGCAACCCTACCTAGTAGCGAAATGTGGTGTGGTTTCCATTTTTGCAGTAGGTCGCGGATATGTTTAAATAGCGGGGGATAATTAGCCTGGTACAGGGATGAGTAGTTCGGGGTGAGGTACACTCCCAGGTATTTCAGGGCCGTGGTTTTTACATGGTATGGGTAGTTTTGGCGTATGCTCTGCGTGTCAGCATCTGACATGTTGAGCGGGAGAGCCTCTGACTTACTTGGGTTAATTTTGTAACCCGAGAGGGTTCTATACATGTCCAGTTCAACCTGGAGATTGGGAAGGGATATCATGGGTTGTGTGAGGGTAAGGATGATGTCATCCGCAAATAGTGCTAGCTTGAATTCCCTTCCTCTGACTGGTATCCCTCTAATGTTGGGGTTTGCGCGGATGGATGCCGCCAGGGGTTCAACGCACAGTGCAAACAACAGTGGGGAGAGTGGGCATCCCTGGCGAGTGCCATTCGCTATTGGAAAGGCTGAGGAGAGGGCGAAGGGTGTTTTAACTTGGGAAGTGGGGTTAGTGTAGATGTGTTGGATTGCTTGCATGAAGGGTCCCCGGAACCCCATGTAATGTAGGGTGGCGGACAGGAAGGGCCATCCAAGGCGATCAAACGCCTTTTCCGCGTCCAGGCTTAAAACCAAGGACGCGCGGCTCTCCCTGTTCGCCACCTCGATCAAGTCTATGACCCTTCTTGTGTTGTCACCCGCCTGTCGAAGGGGGACAAAGCCCACCTGGTCCTTGTGTATCAGGGATGGCAGTATCAGGTTTAGGCGTAGTGATAAGAGTTTCGTGAAGACTTTGAGGTCAGAGTTTAGGAGCGCTATGGGCCTGTAACTGGCACAGATGGAAGGGTCTTTGTCCGGCTTTGGAATTAATGTGAGGAATGATCGTTGCATGTCTGTGGGGATAGGGGTCTGTTGGAGGAAGGCGTTAAAAAGTTTACACATATGGGGCAATAGGATGGGCATGAAGGTCTTGTAATATTCGTAGGGAAGCCCGTCGGGGCCCGGGGATTTTCGAGTGGGTAGGGATTTAATCACCTCTGAGAGTTCCTCTTCCAGGATGGGTGCATTAAGGGAGAGGAGGTCTGAGGGTTGAAGTCTCGGGATTCCGCTCCTAGCAAGGTACTGAGACATTTGGTCAGTTAGTTCAGGGGAGGAAGGATTGTGGGGTATCTCTGGGTTGTTATAGAGTGTAGTATAGAATTCTGCAAAGGTTTGAGCCACCTGCTGGGGATGGGATACCAAGTGTCCTTCCTTATCTTTTATTTGGTGTGGGGTGTTCATGTTCGACCTTTCAGCTAGTTTGCGGGCTAGTAGGGAGTGAGCCTTGTTCCCCTTGTCATAGTAGAGTTGTTTCAGTCTCCTCAGTGCTTTTTCAACCTGTCCAATCGCCAGGTCTTTGAGCGTCGTGCGGAGACATACAATCTTCCTAAGGAGGGGTATGGAGGGGGCGGACTGCAGTTTCTTTTCTAGGGACCTAAGTTCCCCCTCCGCCTTCTTTTTGGTGGCTATGGCGTCTTTCTTCATGGCCGATGCCAGAGCTATGCATCGACCGCGTAGAACCGCCTTGTGGGCTTCCCACAACGTGGGAATGGAGATTTCCGGGGTGTCATTCTCCAGGAAGTAGAGTTTTAGAGTAGAATCTAATTCTGTCTTGGACGGGAGATGTTGTGTTAGGAAGGTATTCAGCTGCCAATTATATGGTTTGTGATTGGGGGTGCCCAGCTTTAAGGAGATTGTTACAGGTGCATGGTCCGACCAAGAGATCGGGAGGATCTGTGCATTTTCCATAACTCTGAGCGTGGTACTGTTCACGAATAAGTAATCAATTCGGGTGTGGGTGTGATGGGGTGCTGAATAAAACGTGTACTGTCTCTCCCCGGGGTGCAATGCCCGCCAGGCGTCGAACAGGGCGTATCGTCTAGTGATTTGCCTAAATAGTTTAGCATCCCTAGTCGCTCTGATGTGTGTGCTGCGGGGTCCCACCGTGTGGCGGTCATGTACCGAGGAGAGGGCCATGTTAAAGTCCCCTCCCACTATCAAGTTTTCGCTGGGGGTTCGGTATACTCGCGCGAAGACCTTAGTGAGAAAGTGTATTTGGTGGGTATTGGGGGCATAGAGGTTGCATAGTGTAATCGCTTGATCTTGCCATTTGCCTCGGAGTATTATGAAGTGCCCTCTCGGGTCCACATAAGACTCCATGCATTGGAAGGGAGTTCCCTTCTTGAATAGGATGGCTACGCCTGCTCGCTTGCGGGGGTTGAATGCCTGATACACCTGGGGATAGCTTCTGGAGGCGAACGCAAAGGAGTCCCCTTTATTAAAGTGAGTCTCCTGTATCATAATTATATCCGCCTTAGAGTGCCGGAATTCTGTCAGAGCCAGACGTCTCTTCCTATTAGAGTTTAACCCATGTACATTTAAAGACATTACCTTCGCCATGATATTGGATATGTGCAAAAAAATAGATACTTATCTGATCCTGTCGCTGGGTGGTTGCATTTCCGGGTTGTAGGGATCGCCGCGAGCCGGGGATGGACTTGATTAGGTGACCGGAGATCAGGTCGAGGTGAGGGGGGCGTGGGAGGGATCGTAGTGGGAGCAGTTGGAAAGAAAAAGAGGGGGGAGAGAATACAGTTAGTACAACATACATTGAGAACTTCAAGTATTACATTCAGACTATGTAGGTCCTGCCCAAAACAGGGGTGGGTGAGTTCCAATAAGTCCAGTCGGTCAGCCGTAAAAACAACTGGTCGGCTGGACGTAGGGAAGCACTGAGTTATTATCGTACTAGCTTGTAGTACTCTATTTGCAGAAGAACTGAGGAACTTCAGGGAGACCATCAGGGTGGTCTACTAGGGGGGCCGGGTGATCGGAAGGCAAACCTCTCTCATGACTTCATAACAATGAAGTGCCCGGTTTGTATAAACTATGCAAAAGCTAGGTAGCTGGTATCTATGGGGATGTGGGGGGTAAAGGGGTGCATCAATTTCTATTGGCAGGCAGTCCATTAGGTACAGGGTCCCTGGCTGGGAGAGACAGGTATGGGGAACCTGTTCTCCTCAGGTCTTCTTAGGCTTAGGAGCTTTATGCGGTGTGCCTGGAGCTCTGGAACGCTTGGCTGGAAGAAGCTTCTGCCATGTTGAGGGTGGTGGGGGTGGGGTGGCCACCAAATCCCACTCTTGCAAACGGGGAACCGGGAGTTCCAAAGTGTTGCAGAAGGCTTCTAAGTCCTCTGGGTATCGCAGTATTGCGGACTGCCCTTCTCTGCGTGCTGTCAGGCTAAATGGAAAGCCCCATCTGTAGATAATATTCTTTTCCTGCAGAAGGAGGAGGAGGGGCTGTAGGAGCCTGCGCTTCTGCAGGGTGATCCAGGAGAGATCTGGATAGAGCTGAATCTGTGTGTTTTCGAAGACCACTTTGCGGGCCATCCGAGCCTTGCGCATCACCTCCTCCTTTAGCGGGTATGAGTTGACTCTGCAGATTACGTCCCGTGGTTTGGTGGTCATCCCTTTGGGGCGTAGGGCCCGGTGAGCTCTGTCCATTTCTATAGGGGCGTCTGGGGGGTCACCCAGTAGGTCGTTAAACAGGTTTTGTAGGATTTCGTGCAGGTTCTCAGGACCTTCAGATTCTGGGAGTCCTCTGACGCGGATATTATTCCTGCGCCCCCTATTGTCGAGGTCCTCGATATGCCGTTGCATATCTCTCAAGAGTATTCGGTGGTCTGCGCCTTGCAATTGCGTACGGTGCACTGCCTGTTTAGTTTCCTGTATCTCCTCCTCCGCCATTTCTACCCTGTCCGCCAGGTGTTTGAAATTAGTTTGGAGTGCCTGGATTTCTGCTCTGCATGTAGTTTTAACATCTTCTATTAATTGTTTAAAGTCCTCCTTTGTCGGCATAGCTTGAAGGCAGGCCTGCCACGTGAAGGGTGAGGGTTCATGGGGGTCTCTTGGTACCTGTATAGAGTTTGGTGTCTGTTCTGGTGCGGGTCTGTGACGTTGGATGGGTGTCCCGTTTTGGGACTGTGCTGTGTTCTGCTGCTGGGGACTCCATGCACCGCTCTCCCATCTCTGTTGTGTGTTTGAGTGTTGGAGTATTACCCCCCCTTCCGTGCATGAGGGGGAGCAGGTCTGGTCATAGGCGACTGCTAACTCTGTGGTCTCTGCCGCTGACTTCCATCCCCTGGGTTCTGGCTGATGCTGGGCCCTTGGATCATGGGCTGATATTGCGTAGGGGGCTTGCTGGGCTTTGTTGTGCCCCTGCCGGTCCGCTACAGGGTCCGGTGTCCAGTTAGGTTGTGGGGTAGGCAGCGGGGGAAAGTCCTCTGAGCAGACTGACAGTGATGGGGAGCTGGGTGGCTCTGCTGATATCCCCGGGTCTGAGAAGGTGCGGAACAGTCTGGGGAGGGCGTCTGTGCATTGCGTGCATGAGGCTCCAGTGAGGCCTAGCAATGCGGCCTGGCAGTCCTGTGGCGGCGCCTCGTGGGGAGCGGGGTAGGGGGGTTGACTCACCGCCTCCGTTAGGATGTTCCATGGGCCTGATGAGCCCCCTTCCAGGGGGGGGGAGCGGTGTGGATGCGGCTGGGCCTGGTCGGCTGATGGGGAAGCCTCGTGCGCTGTGGCGGGTTGGTGTGCCGGCGCCATCTTGCCTGTCCCTCTGTTCGGCATCCCGGGGTTTGTGAGGTACCCTCTGATGGTGCTAGAGGAACCGGGAGGCGGCTGGGAGGATCCCCTCGGTTTCGTGGAGCGGGTTTTCCGTGAAGGACCCATATGTGGGTGCAGGAAAGACCCTATAGCTGGCTATGTAGCTGTGGGCTGAGAGGGAGCTTTCAGCTCACGCGTCCATTCAGGTCGGCTTCCGGTCACGCCCCCCGAGTGACACTTTTTGAGGACCAGTGACACCAATACAGTGATCAGTGCTAAAAAAAATGCACTAACACTATAAATGACACTGGCAGGGAAGGTGTTAACATCGGAAATCAAAGGGTTAACCGTGTTCCCTGGGTGTTTTTTCTTACTGTGTGGGGATGGACTGACAGGAAAAACAAAGAGATCCCTGCCCTGTTCCTGCTTACAAGGAACTGAAGATCTCTGTGTACTTCTCTGTCAGAACGGGGATATGCCTTGTTTACATAGACAGATCCCCGTTCTGCCTCTCTGTGGAGCCATCGCAGGTGGCCAGAGGACATCGGGTCCACCGGACCCACTGATTGGCTCCCGCCCCATGCAGCACGAGCCTACCCACAGTATTTATTGCACGAAATTACGTGTTTCATGTGATAGAGCCACCCTGCCACAGTATATATGCGGTGGGGGGTCTTTAAGTGGTTAATGTATATACATACACTTTGTACCGTGCTGTAAGCTGGGCTTCTTTTTCTCAAGGTGGGGTTTATTTACTAAAGCTGGAGAGAGCAAATTCAGGCTCACTTCTGCAGAGAAACCAATCAGCTTCCAGGTTTTATTGCCAAAGCCTTTTATATGAACAAGCTAAGATTAGAAGCTGATTGGTTTCTATGCAGAAGTGAGCCTGATTTTGCACTCTCCAGCTTTAGTAAATAAACCCCTGTGTGCCATTTTTAACTTTTTTATTTTTTATTTGATAGTAAATAAAGAGTTATTGGACCCCTTGCCAAAATTAAGTTTGAATACTTACCTTTTTAAAGCGTATGTATAGGCAAAACTTTATTTTTTTTGATTGAGTAGGGAAGGATAAAACCCATATCAGGTTGTCTTTTGTGCCTGTGTCCTGCTATGGAAATTTCCCTTCACTTCCTATCCTGGAGATGCAACAGGAAATGATAGGAAGTCAAACCAAAGTAAGGGAAGTTCTCATATAAGAAAATTGTCACTGGACAGTTTGTTCTTGTTGGATGAATAACCTCACTTCATTCTCTCATGGCACCTGTAAAATTTTAGATTTCCCATCAAGTCAGGTCACATAGGCTTTTTAGGTGATGTTGATGCAATCAGTGTAGGCACTGAGATTGACTGTCACAGTAATCGCAAGATTGTGAGGCAGTCCTATCTGCTCCTCATTGTTGCTATGTGATTAGGAGTGCGGTCACAGCGCTGAGGGCATGCAATTGATTACGCTTTCAGAGCAAAAGAGGTATGTACAGTATTGGAGTGCTGTGGCCCACCTTTTTTGCTGCCAGAGGTGTGTGTGTATAGACAGTGGGAATGATTCTCCTTAGGCAGCTCTTCAAGGAGTGGTGGCTGAAGGTCTGCAATTTTCTTAAGTAGTAGACTGGGCGTGCAAGGAGGAAAGTGCCAAAAGCGGAAACATTTAAAATACAAATTTTATGTTATTAAGGCTCTTATAAAATAAAACGTGTTTTGGTGGTTCATAGAGTCCACCCTTCATCAGGGCTTGGACTGATAAATGATCAGAGTGGCTGTCAAAGGTCAATGTGGTGACGTGCCAGCGCTGAGAGATAAGTGCAGCGGGGCCCAGGGGGTTGGTGGTAGGGGTATTCGTTCACCCTATCATTTTTTTTATGTAAAGGTGAACTAACACTTTTAAACTTGCATGTCCTATGAAAGTTATCATGAAAAGGCCTGACAATCATCAAATGGTGTGAGCTGCTGGTCAGTCTTGTTGACTAATCTGTGTTCTGCTTTATTCACTGAGCAGTCATAGGAAAATAGCAGAATTCCTTCAATCACTTTTATAAAATATGGGATGTTTTTTTCGTAGTAGCACGATGCACAATGTCTGTAATGCTGTGTAAAACTCGTCTTTTCGCACCTTATCCCATAGGAGGGAAGTATACCGAATTTTGCAGCAGGAGGGAATCGATCTTCCTCGCTATGCTGTACTCAACAGAGACCCCGACAAGCCAGATGGTGAGTTTGATTTTGCAAATAGCCATGGCAGGAATTTCATATTCACAAGGTACAAATATGGTGGGCTTAGGTGTGCTGCTTTTAGGCAACATGAAGCCATTTGTTCTGAAGGGTCCTCATACTTTTGTTTTATTATACATTTACAGTTTGGGATGCAGTCCTTAAGGTACAAAAATAATGTTCATACTTAACAATTGACAAAGCACAGAAGAAGCAATTCACTCCCTTCTCTGAAGTTGAAATTTGCATTGACTGCTTCCTTATTAAAGAAAAACGAACTAGCATCATTACTAACAACCACAATAAATTCCTCAAAAGCTGGAATCCTATATCGCCATCTGACATTCTCCATGGCAAACCTATCCACCGTGTGTCAAGGCTTTTGTGATGATTTAAATATTTCCTGCATCATGCCGGTTTCCTACTCTCTGCATTGCCCCTCCAGTGCTCACTGGAGTGCTGGGCTGTGGAGGGGGCGGAGGGGGCTGGCTCAGTCTTTGGTGGATTGCTGAGAGGATGAGCCAGGTGCCGGTCCAGGCTTCAAGGTGGATCCCAACTATATGTTCAGGATCTTTTTAGAGCCCAGACCGGCTCTGTGACTTCAGCCGAAGCCCGCTGTCGGCTAAAAACGGGTCACAGGCGTGCAGGACGAACTGCGCTCCTTTGATCCATAGGGGAAGTATAGCCAAAAAAGCTTTAGCCATACTTGTCCTTTAACCTACTCATTAGATGATGTGTAGATGCCACATTAGGAGGTATCACTGCCTTCTTTAGACTGTACTGATGTTATTCCCTCACATCCTCCTATATTATACATAAATGATGACAAATTACTGTATGTGTTATCCTTTGTTCAACTGATGACTTGTCCACAAATTGAGCATATGAAATAATAACATCTATCTACATATACTGCTTGTTTTATTTTCTACGATAAAACCAATAAACACATTGAAATCAAAATGAATGCTCATACCATCATGCAAATATCCTGTTTAAGTTAATTAATTTACTATTATGTTGTTGTGTGTTTATGCACTGTTTGTAAATTTCATTAATTCAGATATAGGTTAATATTTTGAGCACTTAATATGTTGAATGTTATAACTGTTTCACAGAGTGTAATCTAATAGAAGCTGAGGATCAGGTAGAAGTGAATGGAGAAGTCTTCCCAAAGCCATTTGTAGAAAAGCCAGTAAGCGCAGAAGACCACAACGTATATATTTATTACCCCACGTCAGCAGGAGGTGGAAGCCAAAGGCTTTTCAGAAAGGTATGCTGCTTTTCATAATTCAATATAAGCTTGAAAATTCTCCATTCATGGGAGGGCTGCCTGTCTGCTGGCCATATCTTTCCACAACTTCTTGGATTCCCTGAATGACTCCTGGACAAGACCTCCTGTTTCTCTTGGGTGGAGCCCTGAGGTATTCCCAAACCTCCATTCTATGGTACACACCACTAGTTTTTTTTTTTTTTTCGTTCAAGTGGGCTGAACAAAAAAAAAACCTGACATCTCAGGTTGGAGCCGCTGTACTAGCAATTTGATGTCAGTACAGCGATCTCCCCTGCTGTTCGATTATGTTCTCACCCCCCCCCCCCCCTTCACCTCGGCCAGAACACTCCAGTCAGTGCTCTCAGCCATTGAGTGAGAGTGGTAATTGGGAGCTGTTTGGCAGATTTTTTTTTGGTAATGCCCCTACAACAGAAGCTGGCTGAATGACCCAGGTTAAATGTCGGACGGTTTCCATTGAACCAGCCAATGCCACTCGACATTTGGCCTGTGTGTATGGGGCTTTAGGCCTATATGTGCCTGAGCACACCCCAAAAAACCCAGACATTGGGTTGGAAATTCCGTCCCACCCAAGACACTGTGGAATCTCCAAACTATGGAGCCCCATCCAGGAATATCAAAACCCGATGTTTTCTCCACTCAAAACGAATGCTCCTTAGTTCTGCACTTAACAAATGTGTAAACCATGGGTCCTTTTCTTGACTAATTCCACATTGACAGAGCTACGTACTGTCACACTGTATATAGTAGTTGCGCATCATGCCAAGCATACTGAAAAATAAATACAAACTGCAGTAATTAACAGAGAAGTATGGGTTTTGCTTTTTTCCCATATTCATATTTACCTAGGTGGATGCAGCATCGGTAAAAAATGCTACATCTGCCCCCGGCGTTTCTGCACTGAGGACCGAGTAGGGCTAAAACAACTAATCGATTATGAAATTGACTGATTACGATTTTCATAATTGATTAATCGGCCAGCCGATTAGTTGGCCTGCATACAGAATGCATTATTTGTTTATGTGTCAGGAAATACAGTGCAGCACACATACAGCTCAGTACACCGTCCATACACGTCAGTAAGTGCCTGAGACCTTGTGAATGTGTGAGGGGCAATGCCTCATGGGACATGTAGTCCTTGGCAGGAAGTGAGTGGTTCTAAAGGCAGAAGTTTTCTTTACCTTGCTATTGGGGCGCTCTATACTGTACTTAACGCACAGCAAAAAGCAGTGTAGAAACAGATCAAAAGCAAACTTCATAGGTGTGTACCGAGCCTTATGCTGGCCACATGGATACATTTTCAGACGAGAATATTCATATGAAAAATCTTTGTACATTCACTGAATGAATGAAAGAATGTTTGAAACTTTCACTTACTTTTAACATTCTGTTTTAAAATGAATGTAATTTCTGAACGAAAACCACATACACTGTCTGAAAATTCCTTTGACCGAGAAGTTTTCTTTTATTTTAAAATTTTCCTGTCACTGTGGTTGAAAACTAATGTCGATTTGACCCCACTAACGATTAGAAAATCAAATAAACGTTCTTAAAATTATATATTTATTTTTTTTTTTTTGAAGGAAGACATTGTTTTTGTATGGCCAGCATATAATATATTACAGTTTTGTTTGAAAATCTGCAAAACAGTCCAACTCTTTTTTTTTTTTTTTTTTCTTTAACCACTTCCCACCCGGCCAATGTACATATACGGCCGGGTGGGAGCCGTCTACTTCTGAATGGACGTTCCGGAACGTCCTTCAGAAGTAGGGGGATCGCGCGCGTGCCCGCGCAGCGGCGCGATCCCGATGCGCTCGTGTCACCCGGACACGGCGCATCTCGGATCGGCAGGAGGGCTCGGTGATTTGCCCTCCTGATCACATGAGGGCCGTGTCGAATCACAGCCGCCATGTGATGTAAACAAACAGCCGGTTGCTAGGCAATCGGCTCTCCTCTCCTCACACAGAAGTCGTCGGTGAGGAGAGGAGAGCGGATCGCTGCAGCCGGCTGGTGATCAGTGAGTATTAGCTGTTTTTTTTACAGCTTTTTATTCACTGATCACCAGTGTAGTGTCCCCACAGTAAAACACACATGTCCCCAAAACACACCTGTCCCCAAATAATAAAAAACACATGTCCCTCACATATGTCCCAGTAAAATAACAACATGTGCCAATGATTATCTGCACACATATGTCCGTGATCACCTGCGCACCCCTTTTACATGATCATTTGCGTACATATGTCCGTGATCACGCAAACCAATTATTATATACATAACGGAATTTTTTTTACAAAAAACATGTAGCAGAACACATTTTGGCTTAAATTTATGACAAAATTTGATTTTATTGGATTTCTTTTAAAAAAAAAAGGAGAAAATATTGTTTTTTTTTCAAAATTTCCGCTATGTTTTCGCTTATATCGCAAAAAATAAAAAACGGAGTCGCAAATAAATACCACCAAACTAAAGCTCTATTTGTGCGAACAAATTGATAAAAAATTCATTTGGTTACAGCATTGCATGACCGCGCAATTGTCACTGAAAGTGCGAGAGCGCTGAAAGCTGAAAATTGGTCTGGGCAGGAAGGGTGTTTAAGTGCACAGTAAGCAAGTGGTTAAAAAAAGATCTCAGAGTTTGATGATATTTACCAGATTCAACCTCTAATAGTATATACAGTATATATCTCTTCTAATTGTATATACAGTATATATCTCCTCTAATAGTATATACAGTAGATATCTCCCTTCTAATAGTATATACAGTATATATCTTCTGTCTGTTATTCTCAGAGTGGATTAGAGATTTTGCTTTCTAACCATGGAAATGAGGGGAAGAACAGGAAAGAAATCAACAGGCAGCTGCCAACATCAGGGTGTTCTCACACCAAAAAAACAAGCTGATTTTAGTGGGTATGAATGTGGCACTTACCAAATAAATCTATTAAATAAAATGATCCTCTGGAGGTACCACACGAATTGGGTATGACTGTGGCTTACCAAAAAAAGGATAAAAATGAAATGATCCTTTTTGGAGGCCCCGCTAGGAGAATAACTCCACAAGGATTAAAGGCGTCAGAGGCCTAATTATCTCATCAATGGTATAGAAAATGTGGGGAACTACTGCACAAGCCACAAAGGAAAGATAAATAGCAAATCTAATAATGCAGCAGCCACCATAAAAGTATTCTCACACCAAAGAATAGTTGAAAGGGTTAAGATAATAATAATGTGGCGCCTACTTGAAATGACAAATCACCATTCATACACTAATTTAACAAACATGCATCCTTTTGGAAACTACAAAAGGGTGAATCCAAAGAGATGAAGCGTCCTTATGTTGATATCTTCATTAGATTGTGTAGCCAGAGGTTAGTTAAGTGTTCTTGCATAGCAAGATCACTTATTGTTATCTCACATATATATTATTATTATTCTTATAGCCAAATTTTGCACGCTAACTCCTCCCACAGTTTTTATGCTACATATACCGAATATATACCAAAACGTGCGGATTGTTCCCGAATGGTGTGCTATTACTTTGTGGAACGTTTTTCCGAATGGTTCACGAAATATCGTCATTTTTGCGGCAAAATTTGTCCCATAGGAATGAATGGAGAAATGTTCAAAACTAGAGTGGGAGGTGACAAAAGCTCTGAGGGGAATTATAGCTCCTCCCACACAGCTCTGAGGGGATTATAGGTAGTCCCACACAGCCCTGAGGGGATTATAGGTAGTCCCACACAGCTCTGAGGGGATTATAGGTAGTCCCACACAGCTCTGAGGGGATTATAAGTAGTCCCACACAGCTCTGAGGGGATTATAGGTAGTCCCACACAGCTCTGAGGGAGATTATAGGTAGTCCCACACAGCTCTGAGGGGGATTATAGGTAGTCCCACACAGCTCTGAGGGGATTATAGGTAGTCCCACACATCTCTGAGGGGGATTATAGGTAGTCCCACACAGCTCTGAGGGGAATTATAGGTAGTCCCACACATCTCTGAGGGGAATTATAGGTAGTCCCACACAGCTGAGGGGGTTATAGGTAGTCCCACACAGCTGAGGGGGATTATAGGTAGTCCCACACAGCTCTGAGGGGGGTTATAGGTAGTCCCACACAGCTCTGAGGGAGATTATAGGTAGTCCCACACAGCTCTGAGGGGATTATAGGTAGTCCCACACATCTCTGAGGGGGATTATAGGTAGTCCCACACAGCTCTGAGGAGAATTATAGGTAGTCCCACACAGCTCTGAGGGGAATTATAGGTAGTCCAACACAGCTCTGAGGGGATTATAGGTAGTCCTACACAACTCTGAGGGGAATTATAACTAGTCCCACACAGCTCTGAGGGGAATTATGAAATTTGAAAAGAAAAAATTAAAAAAAATAATAATAATAAAAAAAAAAAAAATAATAATTTTAGAAAAAAATATGAAATTAGGAAATTTAAAAAAAATAATTCTTTTTTGAAAAAAAAAAAATTATTTTAGAAAAAAAATATCATTTAAAAAAAAAACATTTTTGAAAAAAAAAATAATTAAAAAAAAAATAATAATAAAAAAATAAAAAATAAAATAATTTTAGAAAAAAAAATGAAAATTAGGAAATTTGAAAAAAAAAATCTTTTTTGAAGAAAAAATCTTTTTTGAAAAAAATATCATTTAAAAAAAAAATAATAATAACTCAAAAAAAAATAAAAAATTTTTTTTTATAAAATAAAAAAAATCAATCATTTTAGAAAAAAATGAAAATGAGGAAATTTTAAAAAAATAATCTTTTTGGAAAAAAAAACATTTTTTGAAAAAAAAAAAAAAACATTTTTTGAAAAAAAATAATTTTTGAAAATATTTTTTTTTTAAATAATTAAATAAAAATCAAAAAAAATCATTTAAAAAATAATCATTTTTGAAAAAAATAAATACGTTTAGTTACTCAAGCCACTTCACCCAGTTACTCCGCCCACTCCAGTAGGTGGAGGCAAGAACACGTCACACAATTTCCCCAGAAATTGTATCTTTTCTAGTTAACCAATGCTATCACAATTAATTGAAGGACACTAATCACATGGAAAAAAATGACAAGGTAAATGACTGCTACCTCTCAAAATATAAAGTATTCGTGCAAATAAGCCAAGATAAAGTGCAACGTAGCAAACAACGTGCAAACTAGCAATATTGTGCAAATGTGCAAAACTGGCTAAAATGATGTGCAAAATAAACAATCTGTGCAAAAAAAAAAGCAATAATTAATATACAAAATTGTGCAATCATTCAAAATAATGTGCAGCGAAATTTGTGCAAACAATATGCAAGAAAAAAAAAAAAACACTGTGAAGATAAATATATTGCACCTATTGACGTGCAAAAAAATATTTAGTGATTTCCAAAAAAGTCCATATAGGTGCTCAAACGATAACTTTGTGGCTTGTGCAGTAATTCCCCACATTTTCTATACCATTGATGAGATATTAAAGTGGAGGGCCGGGCAAAAAAAAAAAATTAAAAGTCAGCAGCTACAAATACTGCAGCTGCTGACTTTTAATAATCGGACACTTACCTGTCCCGGGGTCCAGCGATGCGGGGGAACGAGACCCCCCCCCCCTCGTTCCCCGCTCCGCTCACGACGCCGGCATTCTTAATGTGGGAACCCGGCTGGGCTTCACAGCCGGGCACCCACTGCGCATGCGCGAGCGGCGCCGTGCGCCGTGATTCGACGCTCACTCATCTGGGACACATGACATGTCCCAGATGACTGTGCGTTGCCTACAGGAAGTGACTTTTAGCCCGGGCAATGAAGGTGGCAGACTTCGAGGGACCCCCCTAGCAACAGGCATTTAGAGGTGAGTAAAAAAATTTTTTTTTTCCAATTATTTTTTTTTTATTTTTTTTATGATTTTTAAGCCCCTTTTTGTTTTTTATTTCTTTTTTTTTTTTTTGGTTGCAACCCCACTTTAAGCCTCTGACGCCTTTAATCCTTGTGGAGTTATTCTCCTAGCGGGGCCTCCAAAGGATCATTTAATTTTTATCCTTTTTTTTGGTAAGCCACATTCATACCCAATTCTTTGTGTGGTACCTCCAGAGGATCATTTTATTTAATAGATTTATTTGGTAAGCGCCGCATTCATTCCCACTAATAACATGCTCTCTAACCATATAGTTGGTTATTTATATTTACCACTGCATAGAGATATTTAAGAATAAATTGCCTTTATTTCAAACTTTACATATTAACTTAATTATACACCACACTTTTTTTAAGGTTATTAATCGGCCAACTAATCGCTTATGAAAATAATCGTTAGTTGCAGCCCTAGAACCGAGCCCTCAAACATAACCGATGGCTTGATTCTCTCACCTCCCAGAGCAGAGAGCTGCTGACTGTCAATCGGCAGCTCTCCTGCTCTGCTCCGCCACGCTCACTGGATCGCTGAGCTGTGGACGGGCAGGGATTGGCCGTCTCAGCCTCTCAGCGGCTCGCTGAGACGGCTATCAGTCCAGGCACCTGGCGGATCCTGACTTCCGAAGTCGAGATGACGCAGTGCCTGGACTAATCTGTGTGACATCAGCAGAGAGTGGACTTCAGACCGCTCTCTGCTGAAAACAGGTCACAGGAGTGCAAAGCGAATTGCACTCCAGTGACCCTTAGGAGAAGCCCAGCCATACGAGCTCCTCCTGTTAAGGCTGATAAAAAAAAGCTGCTGAATCAGTTCCAGGAGATACAGTGTACTCTCTGCTTGTAAATTCATGTGCATTATATTTAAAAAAAAGAAGCTTTTGTTCGGTTTTTCATTTAAAATACTATACACTGCTGTAAAGGCTTGTTCACACCAGGCCGTAGGTGTGTTGGGGTACCATTCATTTTGAACGTCAACCCAACACACTACCACTATGTACTGCAGTGCACCACACTGTACAAATGTGCATTGGAGTGTTCTGCAAAAAATGCTGCAAGTCCTATTTTTTCATGCATTGATGTGCAATGCCCCTCAGAGCATGAATGTTTGTGTTGCAGTGCAAGGCATGGGCCCTTAATGTTGGATGTGCTCTGTTTGGATGGATTTTTTATTTTGTTTTTTTTCAATATAGATTGGCAGTCGTAGCAGTGTTTACTCCCCAGAGAGCAGTGTTCGCAAGACTGGATCCTACATTTATGAAGAGTTCATGCCGACTGATGGCACCGATGTTAAGGTACAGATAAAGGATCTGTCTGCCTTGCAGTCTCTATTTTTTTTGCAGTAACAGAGTACTAAATGTAATCTGCTCATATTTGGTAGGTATACACTGTAGGCCCAGATTATGCCCATGCAGAGGCCCGCAAATCTCCAGCACTGGATGGGAAGGTGGAGCGTGATAGTGAGGGCAAGGAGATCCGCTATCCTGTCATGCTCACTGCCATGGAGAAGCTTGTGGCACGGAAGGTCTGCTTGGCATTTAAGGTTTGTATCTATTTTATAAACTAAGAATTAAATGTTGTTACATAATTGTTTGAATACACCCACTTCTGTTTGGTTCTAGTCGCCTGTGTAAATTTAAGATTGGTTAATTTTTTACAGCAGGCAGGGCTCCATTAGCATTGCTGTATGTCATACCAATGGCCACCACTAGATGGCGCCAAGATCTTAGAAGGAAGTATAGGCTTGCAGAAGGCTGCAAAGCCGCGGCCTCGATTACCGGCCAGCGTGGCCTGACGCAATCGCGTGCCGGGGGGGGGTCCGTTTGGAGACAGGATACCCCAGATGTGCTGCCCCAGGGGGCCATGGCGACCTGGCGCCCGGGGATTGTCGAGCCCTGGTCTATAGTACAGCTTAGGAGCATTATAAATCGTTTGAACAGAAGAAAGTTGTCAGCATGTCTGACAATTTCTTCAACTGCTTTGCTATATTCTGCATTTTTACCATAGGCATACCATTGAATCTGTTACGTTGTTTGTCAGACGTGATGTATGCAAAGAATAATCCACACCTGTTTAACCATAATTTTCTGTGCTGCAACCGTGCATAATTGGAGATACATACAGACACATTATGAAACGAATCAAGCCAATATTAACCCCATAGCACAGTGCTAAAGTTTTTACCCTTCTATTAATTAAAGTGTTAACCCAAAAAAAAAAAAAATGCAGATCCTGGTCCAATAAAGCAGATTAAACAGCACAGTGCTTGTGCTGTGTGTGTAATCTGCCCCCCCCCCCCCCCCCCCCCCCCCCCCCCCCCCCCCCCCCCCTAAATTGTAAAAAACCTGCCTGAACCTGTCACTTCCTGTATCCCCCTCTCTGTACTGACCACAATAACCAGGGCTGGACAGTTTGTGCCCCCCACCCCCCCCCCCCCATCCCCACCTCTAAAAGTTTATATATGGTCACTGCCAGCCCCTCTATTATAGCCTGGTATACCACACTGTATAAATCTTTTATAAAAAAACGAGCGTTGTAAATACAGATTTAGCGCGATCTTCAGGCCAGTCACGTGACTCTCGGCCGGTTTCCAGGGCTACTACAGGAGAGGCTAAGCGGCCATGTGATCTCCCCGGCTGACACGCGAGTCACATGACTGGCCTGAAGATTGTTCCAAACTGGTATTTTCATGCCTCGTTTTTATAAAAAAAAAACTTCTACAGTGTGCTTATGCCAGGCTCTAATAGAGGAGCTGGCATTGAGTGTTCTATCTGAGTTAACAAACACTTTACTAGTTTATTGCTGTGCTATATGAGGTTATTATTGGCTTCATTTGTTTCATACTTTTTTGGGTTAAGTACAGCAGCTATTCTTTTGTAATTTTCACTTATTTTTTGACTATCATGCAAATTTATTAAATTGATATTAAAGGCTCAAGATTCAAAACTTTTGTGTGCAGTGCCCCCCCCACCCCCACCCCCCAAATACTCACCTGAGCTCCCTCTTGATTCAGCGATGTGCACGAGAGCCAAGTTTCTCCCAGGTCTCTCTTTGGCTGAGACGGCAGTGGGAACAATTGGCTTCTGTGACTGTTCACCACAGCGAGCAAGCCAATGAGGCGAGTGTGGGGGATGGGGCTGAGCCATGGCTCTGTCTTATGGAGGCATAGAGCGGGGCATGGGAGTGGGCACGCAGCAGTTCCCCCCCCCCCCAGAGCATTAGATAAAGGGGAGGAGCCAGGAGTGCCGCAGGAGGACCCCAAAAAGAGGAGGATCAGGGCTGCTCTGTGCAAAACTATTACACACAGCAGGTAAGTATGACATGTTTGTTGTTGTTGTTTTTATTTTATTTTTGTATTATCATTTAATGTCACTTTAAGGGTGATATATTTAATAATGTTAATTTAGCTAAGAGTGGGTATATTTTATAATTGTCACATAAATACAAAGTAAATTTCATGGCTACAGATATAATTTTACATTTTTTTTTTTTTTTTTTTTTAAGTATAGGTGTAAGGCTCCATGCACACGAGACGCAGATGCAAACTCTGCTGAACGCATGTTTGAAAAAGCAGAAACCTGTGTTTAAAAACGTGCGCTTTGCCGCGTTTATTGCCGCGTTTCATGCCGTGTTTAGCCGCGTTTTCTGAACGCATGTTTAAAAAAGCAGAAACCTGCGTTTAAAAACGTGCGCTTTGCCGCGTTTATTGCCGCGTTTCATGCCGTGTTTAGCCGCGTTTTACCGCGTTTGCGTCTATAAGCGTTTGTAAAGATAACATCATATAGCCCCTCCCCAAGCTCAGAAAGCATGTATTATTAACTATTTCTGCCATTTTGATCAGAGTGAGCAGCAGAGAGAGCAGTTGTACACTTGCATTTGCCTCTCTTTCTGTGTTTTTTTTTTTTATGATGTTGCTCTTGATGAGGCAGCAACGTTGTCGCAAATTGCGTGAGAGGTCCAGAGTCAGAGCTCGTCGATATTGGACTCATCCATTGATGGCACGGCGAATGTCCGTTGGATATTTCACAAACATGGTGGGGGGGGGGTTGGGGCTGACTAGACATTGGTATGCAGGTTTTTCTTTGTGAAAAAAATACATTGCTATGCTTTGGTCAGACTAGGTGGAGTCACTGATTAGATTAGAAATTGGATGAAGGGTTGGGGCAAAGAAGTGGAGGCATTCCTCATTGTCTAAGCCACCTAAAAAACTTTTTTTTTATGACATTTTATGAGTATTTTTTTTATGGCATTGCATCAGTGAGTATATATGCTCTATGAATCTAAAGTAATTACCACATTTTAAACCAATTTTTTTTTTTTTATGGTTTGCCATCATATTTCTGAGTTTTCTGGTCCAAAAAATTGGGTTCCTTTAAAAACGCTTATAAACGCGGGACCTCGTTTTTCCAGAAGCAAAAAAAATGCTTTCAGACACTTTGCTTTTCCGCGTTTCAGACGCAAAACGCAGCTAAAAGCGGCTTAACGCAGGCACCTGAGTTTAGCCGCGTTAGCGTTTATAAGCCTTTTTAAAGAAACCCAATTTTTTGGACCAGAAAACTCAGAAATATGATGGTAAACCATAAAAAATACTAGAAAAATTGGTTTAAAATGTCGTAATTAGTTTAGATAGTTCATAGAGCGTATATACTCACTAATGCACACATGTTTGTGAAATGCATACATGTTTGTGAAATATCCAACAGACATTCGCTGTGCCATCAACGGATGGGTCCAATATCGACAAGCTCTGATTCTGGACCTCTCTTGCAAATTTGCGACGACGTTGCTGCCTCATCAAGAGCAACATCAGGAGCATTTCCTGACATATATTCAATATGGGATCCATTTCCAAAACAAAACACAGAAAGAGAGGCAAATGCAAATGTACAACGGCTCTCTCTGCTGCTGCTGCTCACTCTGATCAAAATGGCAGACATAGTTAATAATACATGCTTTCTGAGCTTGGGGAGGGTCTATATGATGTTATCTTTACAAACGCTTATAGACGCAAACGCGGCATGAAAAGACAGCAAAACGCGCGTTTTTAAACGCAAGTTTCTGCTTTTTAAAACATGCGTTCAGCAGAGTTTGCATCTGCGTCTCGTGTGCATGGGGCCTTAGACGCGTTTTGCGTCTGAAATGTGGAGAAGCAAAGTGTCTGAACCTATTTTTTGCTTCTGGAATAACGAGGTTAAACGCAACTGCATAAAAACAGGAAAAAACTAGACTGTGTACAGGGATGCATAGGATAACATTGCATGCGTTCAGGGGCAGTTGAAAAAAGTGTCCAACTGCCTCTGAACGCGCGTTTAACAGCGCCTCGTGTGCATGGGGCCTAAATTTAGGAATGTTCACCAGTAAGCTATTACAAGTTTGTAAACATAAAATGTTTTATTTTAAAACAAAGCATTTAGTTTAGTGCAATACAGACAGTACTGTATTGTATGTTTGCGTACCTCCTAGCATATGAGTAACTCTTGATATTTGTAATTTTCAGCAAACGGTTTGTGGCTTTGACTTGCTAAGAGCCAATGGGCACTCGTTTGTTTGTGATGTCAATGGTTTCAGTTTCGTGAAGAACTCCATGAAATATTATGATGACTGTGCCAAAATACTGGGGTATGTTACTATTGCTTTGTTTTCTTTGTCTGTAATTATTCCCATGCTTTCTTTATTAGTTTGTAACGCAATGCAGATTAATCTATCATTGTAATTTAAACCTTGTACCAGTAAGATCCACCTATAGTGAAATTCCCCTTGCTTTTGGTTTTGTTCCTGCACTGCACATCCTTTAGGGCAGGGGTGTCCAAACTTTTGACTTTCCTGGGCCACTTTGGAAGAAGAAAAATTGTCTTGGGCCAAACATAAAATACATTAAAGTGAATGTAAACCCGAATTTTTTTTTTATTTTTATTTTTTTTAATTCAGGCTTGTACCTTCTACAGTATAGGATTGCATGTCATCTGTGTCCAGTCTTGCCACGAAGAGTTAATCCAGCTCTGAGCAGTCCTCTTATCTTTTTTTTTCAAACTGACACATATAAATAGGAGTCAGTTCTTCCCCCCTTGCTGTGAGTGACAGGTGATTTACATATCTCATGCGGGAGCCTGAGAGAGGCATTCTGTGTACTTCAGATCCCCCTCCTCCAGCTCTCCCAGTATTGGCTTCTCCACACCTCAGCATGATTGGGCATGCTGAAGTCATGTGGTGACTTTTCTGGGTTTTGACTGGATGTTAGTGATCATAGCAGAAGTTCAGTGTAAGAAATACACAGGAGAAAATTCATATTGACAAGGAGTGTAGAGGTGGGCGGGGAGTCTACTGACATCACGACTCCACCCACCGAGCTCCGGACAACAGACCCACCCACAGAATCTGCAGTTTTTCAGGTCTCATAACAGACAGGGGAGACATTTGATGGGTAAGGATACATGCAGGAGGCATGTATATCCTTATAGATGACCCCTATGGCAGTAGTTTAGAAAGGATGAGAGTGAGTTTACATCCACTTTAACAATATGGATAGCTGATGAGCAGAAACAGTCGGGCAGATCACAAGTTAAAGTGGGCTCCAGGCATGCACGCGGGAGTCGCTGTTTACAGCTCAGGGCTCTGAAGGAACAGCACGGGTATGTGCCAGTGATGTCACCGGCTGCTTCTAAAGTAAATATTTTCGAAACCGTGTACGTTTAAGAGATATATACTGTAATATTATATTATATTTTATTGTAGTATTATATTATTGTAGTAATTATTATTATTGGCTTACCTATAGGTAAAAATTAACCAACATAGTTTACTCCCACTGTAACAATCACTGATATAGATAATATAGGAAAAGTAAATAATGTTGCGCTAATGTGCGTGTGACCTATGAATATTGGTCAACCATACAATGATGAATGATGTGTTATTGAGTGAAATGATAAGATTATAATCATTTGATATAAAAACACATATAAATGACCGAAAACATATGATCAAAAAATCGTAAACGCATATAAATGAATAAAATTGTGATAAAGAAAGAGACTGAGTCTCAGTCTGAAATTGCTTGTGAGTGATCCAAATATGGATATGCAGAGATCCGATAACAAAAAGTCTAAATTTTATGATGAACTTAATATAAAGTGACTGTGTGCTTTGTGAATCTTCTGCTGGATGTGACAAAGTCCATGTGGGTAGTGAGGTTCTTTATGGAGTGGAAATTTCGTGCAATCATCCAGCAGCACTAAAAGGTGCTTTAAAGTGGAGCTCCACCCTCTTTTTTTCACTCATCTTCATCCTCTGCCTATCTGTCCCCCTAAACACATTTGGCATAAAAACATTTGTAGCGGGGTCGTTCCCCTTTTAGGGGACAAGACTACAGTTCCCATAATTCCCCAGGCTCCCGGGAGGCTGTTTGTTTCCGCCCGAGAGGCTGATGGGGGAGGTGATAAAAGGAAAGAGGAGCCTCTTCCTCTTCGGACGCAGGGATCACTGAGAGAGGAGACACCTGTGCGGACCGGGACTGCTGAAGGCCTGAAGCCTGGGCCTTGCAGCAGGCAGAGAGAGACTCTCACCCCTCATTGTCAGCCGCAGCAGAGCGGAGACTTTTGCCTACAAACGGTCGGTCAGAGAGAGGACCGGAGCGCAGGGGCTGTGACGGAGGAGGCCGGACGCCGCCAGTGGAGGTCCCGGAGCTGAGGACGGTATCCGGAGTGGTGAGCGAGCTGAAAGGCTCATCCTACATTGTCATTTCACTTTATGCCTATTGAACTGCCAAGGCACATTTACCTCAGAGCAGAGGATTGTTCTTTTTGTGGATTACAAACACACCATTTAAAGCTACATGTGCACCACCTCTACAGTTCTGTGCCGGTGAAGAATACTGGGGTTCCCCAAGGACTGAGCTCTATTGTTAGGGATCAGGCCTGATCCATTAGATAGTCGCAGTTAGATTTGTTGCACCTCAGAGGTGCATAGCAGACGGTCGCTGCACGTGGCGTTCCATTCCCCATTGCTGTCCTGATACATATATGTGTACATGTTATAGTGCATATTGCAGGGACCTGCTAATGTGTTGTAAGTCAAATGTTTGATGCATGTTACTATTTCTTTTCATATTGCCAAAGTAAAGACAGTTATTTCAGTCAGCAGTCTGCCTGTGAGTTTGAGTCCATTACAATTAGAGTATAAGTGATATTTATATGTGCAAACACATACACCTGTTGATTAACTGTGCCAGAGCGGGTAGAGCAGATTGCCGGGGGGTTGGTGGAGCTGTACTCAGGGACCCAAATCAAACTTGCGGCCCTCTTAATTGGGGGTATCGCTACACATTTTTTTTTTTTTTTTTTTAAACTTAGTTTTATTGCAGATCTTCTTCTCCATTTCCTGTTTCCGGCCGCAGCGTGAACGCGTCATCCCCCGTCCGCTATGCCTCCTGGGAGATGTTTGTCATCAATCCCAGGAGGCAACAGGCGTCGCTGGGCCATAGCATTGCCGGCGCCATTTTCAATAAGGGCAACACATAAGGGCAACACTCCACTGACAGTTTCACACACTGAGCGGCTCTGTGAAACTGATTTGCAACTGAATGCAGAGATCGGCTGTCAGCGTGATGTCGGGGGTGGGCTGGACCCAGCCCAGCAGCTATCAAACACTAACACCAGCCAATGGGATGGGATCTGCATTCAGTTACATATAGTGTAACTGAAAATGACAAAATCGGCTCAGTGTGAAACTGCCAGTGTCAGCCAGTGCCAATCAGTGCAACCTGCCAATGCCATCCAGTGCCACCTGCCAGTGTCATCTGCCAGTGCCAACCAGTGTCACCTGCCAGTGTCACCCGCCAATGCCAGTCCGTGCCACCTGTCAGTGCCAAGTGCCAGTACCACCTGCGAGTGCCAATCAGGGACACCTGCCAGTTGCCAAGTGCCAATCAATGCCACCTGCCAGTGCCAATCAGGGACACCTGCCAGTGCCAGTACCACCTGCCAGTGCTAACTGCCAATCAGTGCCACCCAATTCCACCTGCCAGTGCCAATCAGTGCCACCTGCCAGTCAGTGCCAACCAGTGGCACCTGCCAAAAAATATAAATAAAAAAAATATATCAGCCATTGCTCCCCCCCCTGATTTCTAAATATCGTCATCGGCCAGAGAAAAACCCATATTGGTTGACCTTTTAATTGTTACCTTAGTATCCTAAGCATCAGATCAGCGGCAGAGGAGGATAAGAAGTGCAGCATCGTATATTTTAGATAAGAGAAGTGTGATGTGATGGGGGCACTATGATCTGATGGGAGCAATTTGATCAGCTGGGGGAGATGAGATGGTGGCAATGTGCTTTGCTGGTGGACCTGCGATGTGCTGGGGGCAATGCGATTTGATGTGCTGTTCTGGGGGAGATGCGATTCAATGCGGGGTGGTAATTGTGCAGAGTGGGGGGTGGTAATTGCGCAGACGGGGGGGGGGTGGTAATTGCGCAGACGGCGGCGGGGGGGGGGTGGTAATTGTAATTGCGCAGACGGGGGGGGGGGTGGTAATTGCGCAGACGGGGGGGGGGGGGTGTGGTAATTGCGCAGACGGGGGGGTGGTAATTGCGCAGACTGGGGGGGGGGTGGTAATTGCGCAGACGGCGGGGGGGGGTGGTAATTGCGCAGACGGGGGGGGGTGGTAATTGCGCAGACTGGCGGGGGGGGGGGTGGTAATTGCGCAGACGGGGGGGGGGGGTGGACGGACGGGGGGGGGGTGGGGGTGGTAATTGCGCAGACGGGGGGGTGGTAATTGCGCAGACGGGGAGTGGGGGGTGGGGGTGGTAATTGCGCAGACGAGGACGGGGGGGGGGATGGTAATTGCGGGGACGGGCGGCGGGTGGTAATTGCGGGAACGGGTGGGGGTGGTAATTGCGCAGACGGGGACGGGTGGGGGTGGTAATTGCGCAGACGGGGACGGGTGGGGGTGGTAATTGCGCAGACGGGGACGGGTGGTAATTGCGCAGACGGGGACGGGGGGGGGGTGGTAATTGCGCAGGGGGGGGGGGGGGGGGTGGTAATTGCGCAGACGGGGGGGGGGGGGGGGGTGGTAATTGCGCAGACGGGGGGGGTGGTAATTGCGCAGGGGGGGGGGGGGGGGGGGTAATTGCGCAGACGGGGGGTGGGGGGGGGGGGTGGTGGTAATTGCGCAGACGGTGGGGGGGGTTTGTGGTAATTGCGCAGACGGGTGGGGGGGGGGTTTGTGGTAATTGCGCAGACGGTGGGGGGGGGGTTTGTGGTAATTGCGCAGACGGTGGGGGGGGGGTTTGTGGTAATTGCGCAGACGGTGGGGGGGGGGGTTTGTGGTAATTGCGCAGACGGTGGGGGTGGGGGTTTGTGGTAATTGCGCAGACGGTGGGGGGGGGGTTTGTGGTAATTGCGCAGACGGTGGGGGGGGGGGTTTGTGGTAATTGCGCAGACGGTGGGGGTGGGGGTTTGTGGTAATTGCGCAGACGGTGGGGGGGGGGTTTGTGGTAATTGCGCAGACGGGGGGGGGGTGGTAATTGCGCGGATCGGGGGGGTGGTAATTGCGCGGATCGGGGGGGTGGTAATTGCGCAGACGGCGGGGGCGTTGGTGGTAATTGCGCGGATTGGGGGCGTTGGTGGTAATTGCGCGGATCGGGGGGGTGGTAATTGCGCGGATCGAGGGGGGTGGTAATTGCGCGGATCGGGGGGGGGGGTGGTAATTGCGCGGATGGGGGGGTGGTGGTGGTTATTGCGCGGATGGGGGGGGGGGGGGGGGGGGTGGTGGTGGTTATTGCGCGGATGGGGGGGGGGGGTGGTGGTGGTTATTGCGCGGATGGGGGGGGGTGGTGGTGGTTATTGCGCGGATGGGGGGGTGGTGGTGGTTATTGCGCGGATGGGGGGGGTGGTGGTGGTGGTTATTGCGCGGATGGGGGGTGGTGGTGGTAATTGCGCGGATCGGGGGGGGGGGGGGGGGGTGGTAATTGCGTGGATCGGGGACCCGGTGCGAGTGCCCGGCTGCCGCGATGTCCGCCGGGCACCCGCGATTGCCCGTTAAAACAACGGGACCGGGCGGGACCGTGGAGCTGTGTGCTGTCCTGTCCTGCCTCCACGTCCTTGTTTTTTACAAATAAATTGTTCAGTTTAAATGTCATTACGCCGTGCGAGTTCTGTTTTTACCCTATCCGGGTACACATGAATACGCATGATTACACGGAGCTTTTGACGTCCATCCCCTGTCCATTGCTGCATACCCTGAGGGAAGCCTTGGAAACAGTCCGTGGAACCGCGACCCACCAGCCTTTTTACCAAAAGCCTATCACGAGATGCGAGGCATACGCCTTCCCAAGTCTGTGATTTCCGGTAAGCTGCATTCCTACAGGCCTTGATGCCATCGAATCACCACCATCGCACTTAAAGCACCTTTTAGTGCTGCTGGATGATTGCAGGAAATTTCCACTCCATAAAGGACCTCACTACCCACATGGACTTTGTCGCATCCAGCATAAGATTCACAAAGCACACAGTCACTTTATATTAAAGTGGTTGTAAACCCTTCCAAAGCACTTTGGCCTACAGGTAAGCCTAGATTAAGGCTTACCTGTAGGTCCAATAAATATCTCCTAAACCTACATGGTTTAGGAGATATTTAGAAATGAAAAGGCATCGCTGTCTACGGCGCATGCACCGTAGACAGCGGTGCGCATGCTGGGTTCACGGCGATATGCCGCTTTCCTGCACATGCGCGGGAGTGACGTCATCGCCGCTCCATCGAATCGCAGCGCTGGAGCGGCGAGACCCGGAAGTCACTCCGGCCCTGGATGGCAGCGCAGAAGATCATGGATAAGGACCGCTTCGGGGGATTTGTTTTCAGGTAAGTCATTCATAATGAGCTAGTATTCTATGCATACTAGCTCATTATGCCTTTACCTTGCAGGGTGTCTTTTTTTTTTTTTTTTTTTTTAAGAGGCTTTACTTCCTCTTTAAGTTCATCCAAAAATTTTGACTTTTTGTTATCGGATCTCTGCATATCCATATTTGGATCACTCACAAGCAATTTCAGACTGAGACTCCGTCTTTTTCTTTATCACAATTTTATTCATTTATATGTGTTTACGATTTTATGATCATATGTTTTCGGTCATTTACCGTATATACTCGAGTATAGGCCGACCCGAATATAAGCCGAGGCACCTAATTTTACCACAAACAACTGGGAAAACTTATTGACTCGAGTATAAGCCCTAGGGTGAGAAATGCGCAGCTACTGTAAGTGGAAAAGAGGGTCAACAATGCCCATTTGCAGCCTCACTGTGCCCATGCAGATGGACACAGTTGACCGATTTGGGGCCCTGTATCTCAGGGTCACTTAGTGCTAGGAACCCCATCTTTAGATATGTTGTAGTGCTAGTTCAACTGGGTTTGAATGCCAAATTTGGAGTTCCTAGCTCTAAGTGTCCCCGAGATATGGGGCCCCAAATTCGGGTCAGAAAATGTCAAGCACTTTTCTGCAGCAGAGAATGACATTTTCCGAACCGACTTTGGGGCCCGTATCTCGGGGCCACTTAGTGCTAGGAACCCATATTTGGATATGTTATAGTGCTAGGTCCACTGGGTTGGCACACCAAATTTGGGACTCCAAGTGGCCCCGAGATACGGGGCCCCAAAATCGTGTCGGAAATTTTTTTTTTTGCTGCAGAAAAGTGCTTGACTCGAGTATAAGCCGAGGGGGGCACTTTCAGCACAAAAAAATGTGCTGAAAAACTCGGCTTATACTCGAGTATATCCGCTATATGTGTTTTTATATCAAATGACTATAATTTTATCATTTCACTCAATAACACATCATTCATCATTGTATGGTTGACCGATATTCATAGGTCACACGCACATTAGCACTTTAGCGCAACATAATTTACCTTTCCAATTTGACATACCGTTAGTCTTTCGGCAAATGTTTGCAGCTCTCTCCATACACTAATTAGTAGCCACAGTGCAGTATTTCCCCCCCTTTTTCAATATAGATAATGCAGCTGAGTAACAAGACTTCATAAAAAATAAATAAAACTAGTGCGATATTTGACACTTTTTGATAAACTGACACATCAATATCCGGTTCGATGGATGGAGTAGCAATTTTCAATGAATTCTCGAAGGTGTTCATCAGATATTTTGGTTCTAATTTTGCCCTTCGTGTGCTTCATCCTTTGAAAATAGTTGCTCACAAATATACAGTAAACAGAACAAGGGCGCTCACACCGCTTCAGGCAAAAAAATGGACACACCCGATCCAAGGTGCTAATCCCGGCTCATCACCGTTTTTGTTTTTAATGCATTTCTTGCTTATATGTTTACTGTACATACTCGAGTATAAGCCGAGTTTTTCAGCACATTTGCTGAAAGTGCCCCCCTTGGCTTATACTTGAGTCAAGCACTTTTCTGCAGCAGAGAATGACATTTTCCGTCCCGAATTTGGGGCCCTTTATCTCGGGACCACTTGGTACTAGGAACCCCAAATTTGGTGTGCAAACCTAGTTGAACCAGCACTACAACATATCCAAGCAAGATATGTTCCTAGCACCTAGTGGCCCTGAGATACGGGGCCCCAAATCGGTTCAGAAAATGTCATTCTCTGCTGCAGAAAAGTGCTTGACATTTTCCGAAGCGACTTTGGGGCCCCGTATCTCGGGGCCACTTGGTGATAGGAACCCCTCTTTGGATATGTTGTAGTGCTAGTTCCACTAAACATTTGGAGTTTTGAAGGGACCTATTGCTGCAAATGGGCACAGTGAGGCATTTAAATGGGCACAGTGAGGCATTTAAATGGGCACAGTGAGGCATTTAAATGGGCATTGTTGACCCTCTTTTCCACTTACAGTAGCTGCGCATTTCTCACCCTAGGCTTATACTCGAGTCAATATGTTTTCCCAGTTTTTTGTGGTAAAATTAGGTGCCTCGGCTTATATTCGGGTCGGCTTATACTCGAGTATATACGGTACATTATCTATTTCTTGTTTTGACCATTTTATGATCAGATGTTTTAGCATTTAAGAAATGTTTTTATGTCGGTGAAGTTTTGTGTTGATTGCTCTTTATTACAGGTGTCTTGTGTTAGGTGTTTGATTTGATATACGCCTTTAAATAGCTTGTATTGTGAACATTTCAATTTGTTGTGAACAAGCACGGTTCTTTTCGTGTGAAACGCGTCGACTGATCATCATTGCAATTTTGTCTGGCTCATGACAATAAAGAAATTTCTACAGCATCTTTTTGGATTCAAGTGTGCGATCAATCTTTTCTTCTCTTCTTCACAAATATACAGTGCCTTGAAAAAGTATTCATACCCCTTGAAAGTTTCCACATTTTTGTCATGTTCCAACCAAAAAAAGTAAATGTATTTTATTGGGATTTTATGTGATAGACCAACACAAAGCTGCACATAATTGTGAAGTGGAAGGAAAATGATAAATGGTTTTCAAAACTTTTTACAAATAAATATGTGAAAAGTGTGTGTCGTTTATTTGTATTCACCCCCCGAGTCAATACTTTGTAGAACCGTCTTTTGCTGCAATTACAGCTGCAAGTCTTTTTGGGGATGTCTCTGCCAGCTTTGCACATCTAGAGATTTACATTTTTGCCCATTCTTTGCACATTATCTCAAGCTCTGTCAGATTGGACGGAGAGCGTCTGTGAACAGCAATTTTCAAGTCTTTCCACATATTCTCAGTTGGATTTAGGTCTGGACTTTGACTGGGCCATTCTAACACATGAATATGCTTTGATCTAAACCATTCCACTGTAGCTCTGGCTGAATGTTTAGGATCGTTTGTCCTGCTGGAAGGTGAACCTCCGCCCCAGTCTCAAGTCTTTTGCAGACTCCAAAAGGTTTTCTTATATGATTGCCCTGTATTTGGCTCCATCCATCTTCCCATCAACTCTGACCAGCTTCCCTGTCCCTGCTGAAGAAAAGCATCCCCACAACATGATGCTGCCACCACCATGTTCCATGGTGGGGATGGTGTGTGCAGGGTTATGTGCAGGGTTAGTTTTCCACCACACATATCGTTTCTCTTTTTGGCGGAAAAGTTTTTAATTTTGGTCTCATCTGACCAGAGCACCTTCCTTCACATGTTTGCTGTGTCCCCCACATGGCTTCTCGCAAACTGCAAATGGGACTTCTTATGGCTTTCTTTCAACAATGGCTTTTCTTCTTGCCACTCTTCCATAAAGGCCAGATTTGCACGACTAATAGTTGTCCTGTGGACAGATTCTCCCACCTGAGCTGTGGATCTCTGCAGCTCCTCCAGAGTTACCATGGGGCCTCTTGGCTGCTTCTCTAAATAATGCTCTCCTCGCCCGGCCTGTCAGTTTAGGTGGACGGCCATGTCTTGGTAGATTTGCAGTTGTGCCATACTCTTTCCATTTTCGGATGATGGATTGAACAGTGCTCCGTGAGATGTTCAAAGCTTGGGATATTTTTTTTATAACCTAACCCTGCTTTATACTTCTCCACAACTTTATCCCTGACCTGTCTGGTGTGTTCCTTGGCCTTCATGATGCTGTTTGTTCACTAAGATTCTCTTACAAACCTCTGAGGACTTCACAGAACAGCTGTATTTTTACTGAGATTAAATTATACACAGGTGACCTCTATTTACTAATTAGGTGAGTTCTGAAGGCAATTGGTTCCACTAGATATTAGTTAGAGGTATCCGAGTAAAGGGGGCTTAATAAAAATGCACGCCACACTTTTCATATATTTATTTGTAAAACATTTTGAAAACCATTTATATTTTTCCTTCCACATCACTTAATTATGTGCTGGTTTGTGTTGGTCTATCACATAAAATTCCAATAAAATAAGTTTACGTTTTTGGTTGTAACATGACAAAATGTGGAAAATTTCAAGGGGTATGAATACTTTTTCAAGGCACTGTCGGTGCTGTTGAAAACTGATCGCATGAATAAGGCGTGATTGTGACGAATGGGATATTTTTCTTTGTGAAGATAAAACTTATACGAGTCCTGTAAAGACACTGTCAAATGTTTCTTCACCCACATGTGTTTTATAATTGAAAATACATTTTTACAAAAAAAAAAAACCTTTGTGTTAGGCGGCATTTATCTTGGGACACAGGTTAAAAAAAAAAGAAAGAGCTATAGGGTCTTTTTATGAATTTTCTGAAAACATGGGCACATTCCAGCAGCAGCTGAACATCACCATTTAACCGCTTCCCGACCGACGCCTGTACATATATGTCGGCAGAATGGCACGGCTAGGCAAAAGCACGTATATATACACGTCCCCTTTAATTGCCTAGCCGTGGGGTCGCGCGCGCTGGTCGGGAGCTCCGTGACCACGGCGGACCCGATCGCCGCTGGTGTCCCGCGATCGGGTCACAGAGCTGAAGAACGGGGAGAGGTCTGTGTAAACAAACCTCTCCCCGCGCTTCCTACACTGCCTGTCACTAATCGGCTGTTCCCTGTCATCAGGAAAGCCGATCAGTGACGTCAGACGTCAGCCCCCGCCCCCTAATGTAAAAAAAAACACACACGTCACAGACCTTAACCCCTCTTGCCCCCTAGTGGTTAACTCTTTCACTGCCAGTGTCATTTATACAGGAATCAATGCATTTAAATAGCATTGATTGCTGTATAAATGACAATGGTCCCAAAAATGTCCGATGTGTCCGCCATAATGTCGCAGTCTCAATAAAAATCAATGATCACCGCTATTACTAGTAAAAAATAAAATATTAATAAAAAATGCTATAAAATCCCCTATTTTGTAAACGCTATAACTTTTGCGCAAACCAATCAATAATCGCTAATTGCGATTTTTTTTTTTTTTCTTACCAAAAATATGTAGAAGAATACGTATCGGTCTAAACTGAGGAAAAATTTTTTATATATATTTTTTTTGGGGATATTTATTATAGCAAAAAGTTAAAAATATTGCATTTTTTTTTCAAAATTGTCGCTCTATTTTTGTTTATAGCGCAAAAAATAAAAACCGCAGGGGCGATCAAATACCACCAAAAGAAAGCTCTATTTGTGGGGGAAAAAAGGACGCCAATTTTGTTTGGGAGCCACATCGCACGACCGCGCAATTGTCAGTTAAAGCGACGCAGTGCCGAATCGCAAAAAGGGGCCTGGACGGTTGGCTGCAAATTGGTCCGGGGCTGAAGTGGTTAACTGCAGTAGAGTGTGCCAATGCACTTTGCATTGGCACAGATGCTTGTGGTCTAATTCATAAATGTTCAGAAATAGGTGACAACCCTGTAGCTACAGTATATTCATTCGGTCTTGGCACTCTAGGAAAATAAGTGCCTGTGCCTATACTTTGTGCAGGGATGTGTTCCTTGACTGCCTTCCTGTATTTTGTATTACTTTAATTTGTGTGTTGTCTTGCAAAGCATTGTACTAGGGCTGCAACTAACGATTATTTTCATAATCAATTAGTTGGCCAATTATTGTTTCGATTAATCGGTCAATAACCTTAAAAAAAAAGTGTGGTGTATAATTTAGTTAATATGTAAAGTTTTAAAAAAAAGGCAATTTATTCTTAAATATCTATATGCAGTGGTAAATATAAATAACCAACCATATGGCTAGAGAGCAAAATCTTGTCAGCTGGCCAACCCTTGGGGAGCTTGTCAGAGGGTTCCATCTAGCTTTGACAAAACAGGGATGCCGTGTTCTGGAAGGGTTCTTGGGAAACCCTACCCTGGAGCCTGGGTTGGAGGATACGGCTCCTCTAGGGCCATGTGAACCCAAGAAGATTTTCAGCTGAGGCTATCGCCAGAACAGAGTTACAGGGGCTCAAGATCCCCTGTTACCCAAGTGCTATTACAGCGTTGGCATATAGTGCCTGTAAGGTGGAGGTCATCTCACATGCCCCTCTAAATATACTGATATTAATTATTAGAAACCAGGATGTTTAAAGAGCTAGCTGTAAAATGTTGATCTGTCATTTCTAGAATTTCTGGAATTTAGAGGAAAGATGGAAACTTATTATATTTGCTTTCCATAGGAATATAATTATGAGAGAGCTTGCTCCACAGTTCCAGATTCCCTGGTCTATCCCAACAGAGGCAGAAGATATTCCTATAGTACCAACCACATCTGGAACAATGTAAGTTAAATATATATATATATATATGTATACACACAGGAGGATTTCAAAATTGATCATTACTAGTTATAAATCCGAAATCAGCATGTCTACAAAGCAGAATATGTTTTATTCCATGCTCATAAGAATGTGTTATTTTGCATTATCCTAGGATGGAGTTGCGATGTGTAATAGCTATTATACGACATGGGGACCGCACTCCAAAGCAGAAGATGAAAATGGAGGTTCGACATCCAAGGTAATTATAAAAGGAGGTAGCTAAATGTTTTGCAAGCAGTATATAAAATCGCTTTTCCCAAGTCCTCCTCCAGGACGGTCACATGAGATGGGCTCCAACTCCTACAGGAAACACACAGATGTATAACGGCAGCCCAAGAGGCTGCCCCTCAGTTCTTGTGTTGCCTGCGTCCTGCAAAACAACAGCGAAGCATCCCCAGTTTTTTGTTTTTCTCTTGGCGTTATTTGGGGCAAGTGACCCTGAATACCTCTCACCCTCTCCTGTCTTCGGAGGGCTAGGTTGAATTGCTGCAGGAATTTGGGGGAGAGGATATAAAGGAGAGCTGCGTGTCCTCACAAAGTTTCCCCTTCCTTTTGGGAGTCTGATATCCTCCAGCACCTTGGATGGAGTGTGTGGTGGTTGAAGGGCCAAGGAAGGGGACTAACCTGGTGCCAGCTGGGAGGCCCCGGTCTTCCGCTCCCCATCCCACCAATTTTCCATTGCTGGCTCACGTGGACAGACAGGGCAGGGTGCCGGTGTTTTTACCGGCACAGTGACACACCGAAGGGGTCATTTTATCCCTGGAGAGCGGGCGGTGTCCAAAGATGGCCGCTGGAATGGATATGACGTCACTAAAGGTGGCTGCTGAACTGGAAGTGACCTTTCGGCGGCCATCTTTTATTTCCCTCAAAATAGGACAACTGCCTCCCATTTATATTTACTTGTTCAACCCAACAGCCAGTATGCCTTAGCTGAAATGATCTATTATTGCGTAATATTTTATTTTAAGTTTTTGACTAAAGGAATGTATTTACAGAAAGGGAGAGTCCTTGGTAATAAGACACAAAGTTAACTTTAAGAAACCTTTGAAGAGTTGGGTATTTTTCCCTAATAAAAATATAAAGGACTTGGGATTTTATTTCTTATTTTTTTAAGACAGTAAATGTAAATTTGAGTATTTTTTTTTATTTTAATTTTTTTATTCATAGGTTCTTTGAGTTATTCGAACAACATGATGGCTATAAAACGGGAAAGCTGAAGCTTAAGAAGCCAGAACAACTACAGGTATATTTTGGTGAATTTTTTTGAAATTTCTGAGTTTAAACACAGTAAATGTGGAGCCCCTTTGCTTCTTAATTTTGCCTCTAATTTTGGCAAAATTGGCCAAATGAGACCAAAAAATTCCTCCAATGGAAAAAATATTGTTTAAAAAATGTATTTACATATTATAACTAGAGATGAGCTTGGGTTCAGTCTAAACCTGAAAGAAAGCTGTCAGCACAAGCACAATCAGCAGTGGCCGAGGAATTTTGCCCCCTGCGGGTGAATGTACACAAAGGGGTGTGGGTGCTCACACCATTGAACCTAATACAGGGCCATATTATGTCAATGATTTCACAAGCATCCCTGCCCCTTTGTGTACATGCAGCTACGAGGTAGGGAATCCCTGTGCTGCAGCTGATTGGGTTGGTACTGACAGCTTCCTTCCTGATTCGCCTAAACATGAATTCAGACCGAACCCTAAGCTCATCCCTAATGATTACTTCCTTACAAATTCAAATATTTTTTGAAAAGTAAAGGGGCTGATGCTTCATTTAGGGATAGTGGACAAAGACATGCACTGCATTCCTTTATCCTACTGTAGTCAACTGCTTAACTAGAATTAACAGCCTAATTAAGTCCCACACTTCGCTATATAAATCCTCCTTAATAAAAAATGAATATTATCCACCATAAACTCTGTGATTTTAAAGAAAACCTAAAGCGTAGTGTCTAAATTTATAACATAAAAATGATGAATGCATATATCTAGTCCCTGCATATATGTGCCACAGAATAGCCACACAACATTAATAAAATTATTCTTGTAAGTAAATCCGTTGAGATTTCTTGTTAAAACCCACAATACTGTGTTCATATTCCAATCCATGCTAGTGTGCACCCGCCACCAGGTGTACTCCGACCACACTTTTGCATATGGTCAGGAACAGCTATTTGTCCTGTGAGTAAGGACTATGTGTGCTACCTGAGTGGATGAGCTCATTCAGAGTTTTTTGGCTTTTTTGCCTCAAGCATCGATGCACCCAAGAAGACACTGGACTGGACATTAAAAAGTTTATTCTACAAAAACTCTTATGCCGCGTACACACGAGCGGATTTTCCATTGGAAAAATCTTGGATGTTTTTTCCGACGGAATTCCGCTCAAGCTTGGCTTGCAATACACACGGTCACACAAAAGTTCTCTGAAAATTTTTGCGCGTCGGAATTGCCACATACAATCGGAACTTTTTCCGTCGGAAAAATTGAGAACCTGCTCTCAACCTTTTGCTGGCGGGAATTTCGGTAAATTGCTGGCGGAATTTCCGATTGTGTGTTTGCGGCATTACAATACATGCTCACTTTTTCGCGGTGCTTCCAGCGCACCCCTCACATGTATAAGATATGCTGCAATGTATAACAAATCCTCACACTTGATGTGTCTTGAAGAACGGTGTGACATCATCAAAGCCCCTCCCCTACGCGTTACTCCACAGGGTCACGTGGCTTCCTCCGGGGGATAAAGCCTGCTTTATCATCGAATAGTAACTATACCATTATGAGGATTTGTTAGAGGAAAGCCAAAACTCTGTGACTGAGCTCATCCACTCAGGTAGCACACCTAGTCCTTACTTACAGGACAAAAAGCTGTTTCTGGTCATATGTAAAAGTGTGGTCAGAATCTAAGGTCGGAGTACACCTGGTGGGAGGGTGCACACTAGCATGGATTGGAATATGAGCACAGTATTGTGGGACATAACAAGAAATCCTGTACATATTTACTTACAAGAACCATTTTATGAAAGCGGAGTTTCAGTCCCCCAGATCCCTTTTTTTTTTTTTTTGTTAAACACTCCGCCATACTTGTGTACACATATACAGCAACATTTAGATAATGTCATATGCTCTTTGTAGTTTATGTGAAAATAGTGGATTACTAACCACATCTTGGAAACAGACCGGTTCCATGCCAGCTGTGGGCATCTAAAGCCCTCTTCTGGTCATTTCAGGGATTCGGTTCATCTGGCTACCCAGCATGCACCTCCCGATCTTGCTCCTGCCCAGTAATGCCACTGTGCAGCGCTTCTTCTGGAAATAACGCAAGATTTTGTCACTAGGCGATTCACATGGATAGATGATGCTGATATCCCAGGAGTCCTTTGCGAACCGGCTAGTTATGTAATCGACTTGCCGGCTGCAGCCAAAAGTGCTGCAGAAAATCAAAGAAAAAAAGGTAGTTACTTAACTTAAAAAATGAAAATTGCCATTTGTAAGAGCATTCTGGATGGCCATGGGATTGATTTCACATGCACAAATTGGGTGGAACTCCGCTTTAATGTTGTGTGGCTATTATGTGGCACATATATGCATGGACTAGATGTATGCATTCATCATTTTTATGTTATGAATTTAGAAGCTGCGTGTTAGGTTTTCTTTGAAATCACAGATTTTATGGTGGATTATATTCATGTACTATTAAGGAGGATTTATATAGTGAAGCATGCCAATTATTACATTGTTAATTGTATCTTGGCACAGATATATGAGAGTGTGCAAGATGTGGGTGATTCACAAAAAACACATATATTATTTAATTATTCATTTATTTCACATAATTGTTTTAAAAATAATATTTTGTTATAGCACTTAAGCTGCTCGCAAGAACTTACTTTTATATTTGCATAACTAGAATTGCTTATTGCTTGTTAAGGACAAGTAAATATTCATAGCCACAGTACTCTAAATCAAAAATGTGCCTATTATTTTAAACAGAAAACTTGTATACATGACTTTTGTTCTGAGCAGGTTAGTACGGCGTAAAGCAGTCAATAAATACTTTAACATTTCATTAATATATTTATATTGAAGAGTGTTTTGCTTTCTTTTGGCCCACCTTCTTGATAGCTTTAAAGGATGTCTAAACCCAACAACAAAACTTTACTATAATGAAGCGTACCATTCTATAGATGTGATGGCTGCATTTGTTTTAATTATTCAGGTTAAGAACTTCTTTAGCAAATATAGAAAAAAAAACGGTCTCTGATAAGCCAGAAATACTGTGTCCTTTTAATGTCCTGTGAGCTGAACTAAATGGAAAAATGTTATCTTTTTTTTTTTTTTTTGTAAACTACGAACACCTCCAACTCCCATGTAAAGGAGATGAAGCCTGTGTGATGACTATGGCCCCCCCTCCATAGGTACAATGGAGTGAGTGAGCATAGCCACCAGGAAGTGTTTATTTGCAGGATTACCTTAAAGTAAGTGAAAATAAAGGGGAAAAAATCTTACAGCTGTGGTACACTGCAAAGAAAATTCAAAAAAATGGTCCCCTGCAGGATAATGGCATAATGTGCTAGTATGCACATAGGAGTCACAGTTGCGGCGCGGCTCTCTCAGTGGACGGCACACCGTCCATTGAGCGTGCAGTGCGAATGCACTGGTGACGTCATCGGCTTCTACTATAGTAAATAACTCCTATTCGGTGCATGTTTAAGAGATACTTACTGTACCTACAGGTAAGCCTTATTTTAGGCTTACCTGTAGGTACATGTTAACAATGGCAGCTTTACTACCACTTTAAAAAGGAAATCAAATGTAGCAACACGTCTAAGGTCTGGTAAGTTTCAATATATTTTCGTTTTTTATTTTCAGGTTTAGAAACCCTTTTTAATGGTTCTTTTAAACATTGCTGCACATATCCTACTACAGAAGCAATGCTTTCCATATAGTGGCTAAAGCTGACGAGATCAGAACATATTCAAACTGGATACATGTCTGTGTGTTTTAGGCTTTAAGTATGATTTACACCTGGATAGGGTAGAACATTTTACAGAGTAAATGATTGTATAAAAACTGCATTCCTGGATGATTTTGAGCAGGAAGTGCTTGACATAGCAAGACTGCTGCTATCAGAACTTGGAGCGCACAGTGACTGCGAGATTGAAGAGAGGAAATCCAAGCTTGAACAGCTGAAAACGGTCCTGGAAATGTAAGTAGAAGAAATGTTCACAGATCTTGATAATAGAAGAAAAGTGGGTACAGTGCCAAATGAACTATATATGTTATAATATTAAGTGAATTTCACTGTTCAGGGCAGTCAGAACAGTACAAGGTTTTGTCAATCTGTTGCTGTGACTTATTACACTTATTCAGTTGCTCTTTGTATTGTTGGGGCCCAATGTAATTCAAAACTTTTGTCGTTTTAAATGGAGTGCGGAAAGTTTGAACCTTTTGTTGTGTTATTATTGCTTTTTGCGTCCCACTGGGAAGGCTTCCATTTATTTCCTATCCGTCTGCCAGATGTTAGTAAGAAAGAGGGAAACATAGACGGGAATAAAAACATTTTTTCTAGTAAAGTATTAATTTTTTTTTGAAAAGTAAAACCTTTGTTTTATCATTGTCTGTGCCCAATTGGGAAGGTTTCTTCTCACTTAGGCTCCATTCACACTAGTGTGACTCCAAAGTCTTCGATCCAACTCTACACTCTCTGGATAAAAGTTGCATTAACTGCTTATGGAAGGCCCCATGTGCATTTACTGCAGCAGGGTGGCCCTTTAGTGCAAAATCACGTACCCCGCTGTGATTGGACATGGGGGGAGACTATCAGTGGGTTCGGCAGCCACAGTGGATGCCAGGAACCTGGCGATCGTTCACAGAGAGCCAGAATGGCGGTCTGCCTATGTAAACAGGGCAGACAGCTGTTCTGCCAGAAAAGAAAATGGAGATCCCATGAAAACATGAAGAAACATGAAACTCTGTTTTCCTTTAGTCGAAGCACCCCCCCCCCCCCCCCCCCCCCCCCCCACAGTTAGAAAGCACACATAGGGAACACATTTAACCCTTCCCTGCCAGTGTCATTTATACAGCGTCAGTGCACTTTTTTTTTTTAGCACTGATCACCGGTCCCCAAAAAGTGTCACTTAGTGTCCAATTTGTCGGCCGCAATGTCGCAGTCCCGCTAAAAATTGCTGATCGCCGCCATTACTAGTAATAAAAGAAAAACCCTAAATCTATCCCATAGTTTGTAGTCGCTATAACTTTTGCACAAACCAATCAATATCTACAGTACTTATTGGGATTTTATTTTTTACCAAAAATATGTAGCAGAATACTTTTTGGCTTAAATTTATGAAGAAATTTAAATTTTTCACACTTTTTTATTGTAAATGTTTTATAGCAGAAAGTAAAAAATATTTGTTTGTTTTTTCAAAATTGCTCTTTTTTTGTTTATAGCGCAAATTTAGCGAAATTTAAATCTCAGTGGTGATCAAATGTCACCAAAAGAAAGCTCTATTTGTGGGAAAACAAGGACATGCATTCTATTTGGGTACAGCGCCACACTCGCAATTGTCAGTTAAAGTAATGCAGGGCTGTTTCGCAAAAAAAGTCCTGGTCATAAAGGAGGTAAAACCTTCAGGAGCTGAAGTGGTGCAGACACCTTTTCAAAGTGAACGGGCGCCATTGAAAAGAATGGGTTTCATCTTGTCATGTGACTTTGATGTCCAAATTCGCATGAAAAGTTGCACAAGTATGAATGGAGCCTTATGCACAGTTGTCTGTTGTCAGAACAGAATGTGAGTGAAAATCTCTCTATTGGGATGCAAGATAGCAGTGAAAACATAACAGAGGTTCTATTACATCACCACTCCTAGAAGGAAAAGATGCTTGGTGGGCTTGGTGGGAGTTAGGCCGGCCATACAAGGAGCTGGGGGAATCGATAGCGAGTGTTGATGGGATTGCCGCAATCCCTCCCATGGAACCATTGATGACTTCCCCCGCCCCCCCCCATTGTGTTCTCCCGGCGGGAATGGCTTCCCCCGCCGGAAGAACACAGTGGTTATTGCTAGCTGTCGTTGGCAATAATTGCATGTAAAATCTGACAGGCTCGTTGTACCCAAGTTGATCGATCAATCAACTTTGGGTACATTCAGCCTGTCCATATATGATTTGAATCTTGAATTGAACTGTTTATGGCCGGCTGTAGGATTTAGCAAAGGAATGATGTACAAAGTGCATTAGCAACCAAACAAAAAATATTCTGCAATGTTCTAATTACTTTCACTGCTGAAAACTAGAGGATTAATTGCTACTGCTGAGAAGTTAGATAGGTTAGTATGGGTCTCGGAGCATACTGTGGTTGTAGTTCAGCCAGATCTGATTCTTTGTGATCTCATGACTTTGGGGATACCACCCCTGTCTGTTGTAGGCTCATATTCACTGTATCCATTCACTGTTACTTCTGTCATTTATCTACTTCTCCTTTATTAAAGAGGTGTTCCCCTAAAAAAAAAAAAAAAAAAAACAGCTACAAATACTGCAGCTGCTGACTTTAATAATAGGACACTTACCTGCCGTGATTGGCCGCACAGTGTACTGGGACCTGTCACGTGTCCCAGATGACTGACGGGAGGGAGGGAGCCCTTCCTGCGCTGAGGGGAAGTGATCTCACCAGCCCGGGCACCGAAGGAGGCAGACTACGAGGGACCCCCCTAGCAACAGCAATTTAGAGGTAAAACACTTTTTTTTTTTTTCAAATTATTATTTTTTTTATTATTTTTTTTAGGAATTTTAAATTTTTTTTTTTTTTTTTTTTAGGGGGAAACACCACTTTAAGTACATCCTTATGTCTCCTGAAATTTAACTCAAACAAATTCCAACATTATTGGCTTTATTTAAACTGGTTTAAGTGATGGCTTTTTTTATTTGTTACTGATTAGTTCAGGCTTTCTCAATCAAGGATGTGTGCAACCCTAGGGTTCCTCCAGAGGTTGTTAGGGATTCCTTGAGCTGTAAACAATGAAATATTAATTTTCCCAATTCCATTGACTCAACATACAGGGGCAATTTCCCACAGACAATTAATGTAAGGGGTCACTTCTGCACTGATCACCAATGCAAGGGGGGTATTTCACCATTGACCACTAATGTAATGGGAAGCTACAATTTTCTGGTCATTATTATTAATTTTCATGATTATTATTGACATACAGAGCAAGGGAGCGTTGTAAAATAATGAAATTATATATTTTTTTTATTAAAACATTCAAAAGCTTACAGCTCATGCTATTTTACCATAAAATGTTAATATAATATTTTTTAGCAGGGGTTCCCTGAGAACTCAAATTTATTTTGAGGTTTCCTACAGGGTAAAAAGATTGAAAAAAAGCTGGTTTAGTTAAATTAAAACTCTTGTATATATGTGTCCATCATATTTACCAGTTGTAGACATTTGTGCAAGTTATGAACTAGTGATGCTTTCTTAATTTAGTAAATCATGCTTTGTTCTACTTTTTGGCTTTTACATGTTTTATTATTAATATTTTTTGTTATGCCAGTCTTTTTGGTTTTTATCTGTTATGTAGTCACTTTGCGCCCCCTGGTGGAGTAGTTCACTGCATTTTATTCCTAATTAGAATGAATGTGCTTTGGAAAAATGATGATCACTTATGTTAACGATAATCTTGTTTACTCAGTGTATGATATGTTTCAATTCAAGGCAAATAGTACATGTTAGTTTTTATTAGAGGTTGTCTTTGTCAGTTTGTTTTTAATGTCAGTGGTTTTGTGCTTTGCCCATATTTTGGAAACAAAGAAAATCACCCTTTTTTTTTTTTATTTAAATTTTTTTCCAGGTACGGCCATTTCTCTGGTATTAATAGGAAAGTACAGCTGACTTATTTGCCCCATGGTCATCCAAAAATATCCAGTGAGGATGAAGGTAAAATGGGGAAGGTTTTATCATGTATAGGGCTGCAACTAACGATTAGTTTCATAATCGATTAGTTGGCTGATTATTGTTTCGATTAATCGGATAATAACCTTAAAATGTGGTTTACAATTTAGTTAATATGTAAAGTTGAAATTAAAAAAGTCAATATTTCTTTTAATATCTTTATCCAGTGGTAAATATAAATAATAAAATCTGTAATCCACTCTGAGAATAATAGACAGAAGAAATATACTGTGTATATACAATTAGAGGATGAATCTGGAAAATATCATTAGACTGTGAAAGTAATAATATATATTACTTATATCATATACAGTAATAAATAAACCCAGAAATAGGATATATAGGCATTTTTAACTAGGAATCACACATGAAGCTATAGGAAGGGTGGAAGGAAGATATAAATCTTTTATATTAAAGTACCGTATATACTCGAGTATAAGCCGAGTTTTTTCAGCACATTTTTTTGTGCTGAAAGTGCCCCCCTCGGCTTATACTTGAGTTAAGCACTTTTCTGCAGCAATAAAAATACATTTCCGACCCGACTTTGGGGTCCCAAAGTCGGTTCGGAAAATGTAATTCTCTGCTGCAGAAAAGTGCTTGACATTTTCCGACCCGAATTTGGGGCACCATATCTCGGGGACACTTGGTGCTAGGAACCCCAGTGGGACTAGCACTACAACATATCCAAAGATGGGGTTCCTAGCACTAAGTGGCCCCAAAGTCGGTCAACTGTGTCCATCTGCAGCAATGTCATTGGGACCCTTTGGGTCCAGAGACCCCAAATTTTGGCTGCAGCTAGGGGGCATCTACGAACCCTTAACTACCAAGTTTGAAGTTCGGGGGACCTATGGCTGCAAATGGGCACAGTGAGGCTGCAAATGGGCATTGTTGACCCTCTTTTCCACTTACAGTAGCTGCGCATTTCTCACCCTAGGCTTATACTCGAGTCAATAAGTTTTCCCAGTTTTTTGTGGTAAAATTAGGTGCCTCGGCTTATATTCGGGTCGGCTTATACTCGAGTATATACGGTAGTACTAATAAAAGCTGAGATGTATTGGCAAAAGTTTACTTAAAATGTAATTGTAATGCCTCCCATCAATCAGCCTCCACCTTCTCTGGCTTCAGATGCTGATCTTCCCTGCACAGTCTTTAAAGTGATTTTTTTTTTTTTTTAAACAAACATGTTATACTTACCTGCTCTGTGTAATGGTTTTGCACAGAGCAGCCCTGATTCTCCTCTTCTGGGGTCCCCCACTGCCGCTTCTGCCTCCTCCTGCCTTCAGAGTTCCCATATAGCAAGCTGCAAAGTATAGTATAGAGTACCCCAATAGTAAGGTGAAAAAAAAACTTCTGATTTTAGAGCCACTTCCTGCCCAGGACTACATGTCCCATGAGGCATTGCTCCTCACACTCTCACAAGTTCTCAGGCATTTACTGACATGTATGGATGGTGTACTGAGCTGTATGTGTGCTGCACTGTATTTCCTGATATGTAAACAAATAATGCATTCTGTATGCAGGCCAACTAATTGGCTGGCTGATTAATCGTTTATGAAAATAGTTGACAACTATTTTAATAATCAATTAGTTGTCAATTAATCGATTAGTTGTTTCGGCCCTAATCATGTACAACACTGATTTGCACAGTATGGCGAGTTTTCATGCATGCAGCAACTTGGAGATGCAAATAATTATTTTTTTAAATGTAATGTCTTCATAGATGCCCGAAAGGACTCCCCATCTCTACTTCTAGTCTTGAAATGGGGTGGGGAACTGACACCAGCTGGGAGAGTGCAAGCAGAAGAGCTAGGACGGGCTTTCCGCTGTATGTATCCTGGAGGGCAAGGTAGGTTTTATTTTTATATATTCTTCTCCTCCACTACCCTTCTGTCTTTGACTTTGTCCAAACCTGAGCTCCCCACCATGCCTTTCAAAGTGTAACATGTTCATTGTGATTTGCAGCTGTAATTGCAGTGAAAGGTGGTTCTACAAAGTATTGACTTGGGAGGGGGGGGGGGGAGGGGGTTGTTATTTGCAAGGGTATGAATACTTTTTCAAGGCACTGTATTTGGGGGGAAACTGCATGCAGAAGGTTTTTTACCTTTACTGCATGGAATGCAAACCTTCTTCCTTTACAACCACTTTACCAAGCTTACACATAGGGCATATCTATAAAGCATTGAATGCGACTTTCACCAAACATTTATTGGTGGTGAATCAATCACCTCCATTTAAAACACATGCACCTGGAAGATTCACCTGCATCGAATGTCATATTTGTTTATAAATTTGCCCCAAGGTATCAGTGTTTTTCTATAATTGCTCATATTTACTGGCACACTCACTTGCACGGTTGACATTTAGGGACATAAACATCAGAGGCACTTGTTCTTGTTGAATGTTTTGAACTTAATCTCAGTGTGTATGTAGTTCAACATGATGCTTTTTTGTCTGCAAGAAAGAATGCATAAAGCTTGTAATAACGTTGTATCTTTTTTTTTTTTCTTTTGCTTAGAGCTCTCTAATTCTAGGTGCAATGTTTTTCTCTGTATGTTATGTAAATGTAATTCATTCTCATTTTGTAACCTGTCCTCTGCGCTTATAATGCCTTTGGTCCTAGTTAACCGTCTGTCCTCTCTGTTGTGTCAACGTATCATTCTAGTGGGTGGTAACATCCCGGCTTTGGGCTGTAGCTCTCCTGTAGACTGTGGTAAGAGCCCTGATTGTAGTGTGATTTGCACTTTTTCCCATAATTGCACTGGGAAAATCTTTTCCCTTGACCCCCTGGAGTAACAATTTAAACTACTCTTCAAAAATGAACTAACAAGAAGATGGTCTAGTTCAGGGATATGCAATTAGCGGACCTCCGGCTGTTGCAGAACTACAACTCCTATGAGGCATACCAAGACAAGCATGACACCCAGAGGCAGAGGCATGATGGGACTTGTAGTTTTTTCAACAGCTGGAGGTCCGCTAATTGCATATCCCTGGTCTAGTTCATAACAATTAATCAGATATTTGTTTTATGCTGCAAGTGATACTAAAACATTTGTAATCTTCTAAGTTGCCTCTGGCAGCACTTTTTTTTTTACATAAATGTCCTCCTGTGTGCCAGACTAAAGTCTTTAGGACATTTCCATACTTGCAATGAAAATCTCTTAATTTAGCTGGTGTACTGGTTATCTAAACCTCAGAACCTGTTGGCTTACAGGACATTTATGTGGGGCTGTTATCAGTGGACACTAGGGCTGCAACTAACGATTATTTTCATAATCGATTAGTTGGCCGATTATTGTTTCGATTAATCGGTTAATAACCTTTAAAAAAAAAAAGTGTGGTGTATAATTTAGTTAATATGTAAAGTTTAAAAAAAAGGCAATCTATTCCTAAATACTGTATCTCTATGCAGTGGTAAATGTAAACAACCAACCATGGTTAGGGAGCAAAATATGGAATCCACTCTGAGAATAACAAACAGAAGCGATATACTGTATATACGCTATTAGAAGAGATATACTGTATATACTATTAGAAGAGACATACTGTTTTTTGGCCAATTTGTAGTTGGGCAAATTAAAAAACACAAATTGCTGCAAAAACAAATTACATGCTTTTCTGCATCTTCTCCATTGAAGTATATTGAACCAAAAAAGCACAGTTTTGCGTTAAAAAAAAAAGTCCCTGACCCTTTCCAAATACGCAGCAGCTGAAAAAAGCATTGATATGAACGTGTCCCATAGGAAACCATGTTAAATGAACTGTAGTGTGTTTCTGCAAAAACACATAGATGTAAACCAGGTCTAAGACGTTTAGTAACATAATGGGTTAAAAAAACTAAAATGAGACCTTTATATTACAAAAAAGCAGATAATCACTACTGTAGGGGTTAATTTTCTTTACTGTAGAACTGTGAAAGTAATATTTACAGTAGCGATTTTCTCTTTTTGTACTATAAAGGGCTCATTTTAGTTTTTTTTTAACCCCATTATGTTACTGGCCGATTAATCGATTATGAAAATAGTAATCGATTCATTTCATAATCGATTAGTTGTCGATTAATCGATTAGTTGTTTCAGCCCTAGTGGACACATTAGGCATCTGTAATTGGTAGCATAAATGTTTAGAGCCTTATAAAGATTTGGTGATTTGGCTTTGGTTTACCTATATGCAAATTGGATCATGGCTTCATAAATCAGAAGTTCCTACGATGACACTGACGAGGTCATAACATAAAGGTTACAACTCCCAGCTGCTTTCTTTAGGGCTCATATCCACAAGCATTGTTTTCCTGAATTAAGCACATGTCAGTCACAGGTCAGCAAATTGCCATTAACTTGATTGGATTAGAACATGTGGCAGTGTAAAGTCTGCGTTTACCCTGCTTTGTGTTGCTCTGCGTTTTAATAACTAAGTGTGCATGCTAAGCAGGTCAAATGCAGCCTGTTCTTGGGAACCTTCTTGGGAACCTTCGACATGAGCCCTTAGTTGAAAGCAAAGCACAAGTCAGGAATTCGGGAGAATGACTGACCCAGCAAGCCTTGAATGGGGGTATAATGAATTATACATCCTATCAAAAAAATGTTTTTGCTTTGCTTCTAGCTCTGTGGCACAGTACAAACAGATGGCCACTGCCCTTACTTATAACTGGCCTTTGCAGCAAGGAGCACATGGAAGGGCAACACATGCAAAACAAAGCCAAAGAAATTCCCAGCTCAACTTACAAATCAGCCTGCAACCAACCGAATTGTCCTGTCTAGCAGTATGCATTAAAAACAGGGGTTTAGTTTGCACACATTTGCAAATACATGCGTAAGCTACGGAGCCCCCATCAAGACTCCCCAGTATTTTCTGTAGTCCTAACTAGACATGTGCAATTTGTTTCGTTTTTTTTCGTTTTTCGTTTTTTTTCGTTATTTTCGTTCGTTCGTTTTCGTACGAATGAACGAATCGTTCAAATCGTACGAATCCAAATAACGAATCGTTCCAATCGTACGAATCCGAAAAACAACGAAAATTAGAAACAACGAATATACTAATGAAGAAAATCTGAAAAACGAAATTGAACGAAAAAAAAATTTGTACATTCGTAACTTTTTTTTTGTTGTTGAATTGGTAATTTTCCGTGTCCCTTACAATGGTGCTGCTAAACGTGCTTCGAATGGATTGAACAAAAAAATTCGTACATTCGTAACTTTTTTTCGATTCGTAACTTTTTTTTTTTTTCGATTCGTAATTTTCCGTGTCTCTATTGAACAAAAAAATTCGTACATTCGTAACTTTTTTTTTTCGATTCGTAAATTATTAAAATGTAATAATAGCATACACATTACATAAAATTATGAATTATGCTCCGATTTACGAATCTACGAATGTTACGAATAAATACGAATGCGTCCGAAAATTAAACGAACGAAAAAACGAATCATCGAAAAAATAACTCTTACGAATGTACGAATCGTTAAGAATACGAACACCGACGACTTACGAATGTACGAATCATTAAGAATCAATGGAAACGATAAAAAACAAAACAAAAAAAAAAAAAACTAATTTTTTTGTTGTGCACATGTCTAGTCCTAACTCTAAATTCCTAACTCCCTCCAGGCTCACCTGCCCTCTGCCTATCCATTATAATGCATGTGCTTCCACTGTGGAGGCTCTTAAAATTTTGAGTTAGGACTACAGAAAATACTGGAGTGCCTTTACGGGCTCTGTAGCTTACGCATGTATTTGAAAATGTGTGCAAAACAGAACAAGACAGGACAATTTGGTTGGCTGCAGGCTGGTCGGTAAGTTGAGCTGGGACTTTTTGGTTTTGTTTTCTAGCTCTGTGGTACAGCATTTATTTATTATTTTTTTTATTTTTTTTAAGATTAGAGAGTTCTGAAGGTTAGAATTTTTAACAAATGAACCATTTTGCTACCAAAATGAATGTTGCAGTGGAAGATCTTTGGCAGGCATTGATCTCACATTCAAGGACTCACTCATACTGGCCAACCCAAATACCCAAACTAGGGCTAGTTTATAAAGAATGGAGGGAAGAAAAAGTAGAGAAGTATCCACTTACCAAGTGTAGTCGTTCTTCCCCTAACCTTCTTTAAAATGTTAGCCATTTAGTTACAATATACTGGAAGATGGCAAAGAGACTGCACAATGCACTCTTCTGTTCACCCAGTTTTACTGGTACCACATCCTCTCATATAAGACACTGAAAAATAGTGAGTCCTTAAAAAACAAAAAAAAACAAATAGGACTTTAAAGGTACTATACCATATACAAAAGGCCCCTTTCACACTTCTGTAACTTGGGACTGCTAAGTAGCATGACAAGTCGTACCCCATGATTCCCATTCATATCTGTGCGACTTCAAGGTAGTCCCTGCACTACTTTGGTCTGACTTTGATGCGACTTAAGGGCCATAGACCTGAACATTACCTGAACAGGCATTGCTTCAAGTCGCGTCAAAGTTGCGTGACTTTCAGGTCGTACAGGTGTGAAAGGGGCCTAAAATTCACATTTTTATTTGTGCAAATTTTTTTTTTTTTTTAGAAAGAAGTTTAAAACACAATAGGCCTAACACATAGGTGTGGATTATAAAAAACTGCAGTTACATATATTGTCAGTTAACCATAGCCCCAGATGATCATGTGGGGTGTTCCATGCAGGAATCTCCCATGCATTTTGCAGGGACAAGGCCGACTTCCTCAGGGAGAACCGACATAAATCTCTGTCCTGGATGTTCAATGTACATGCAACTTGAAAAAAAAAATGTGGAACTGCAACCACTGCACATCAAGGGAAACCAGCTGTACTAAAATATGTATTTTGTAATGGAAGAGATTTGAATTATTCCCTTAAATAGGCTACAAAAAGGGAAACTATATCCACAAAAGTCCCAAGTGTTTCCTCCATCATAACATTCTACTCTTTTGGGTCCCCATAGATGTTAAGGTGTTTCCAAGCAGCAGCTCCAGCAGGCATTCTTATGCTCAGGAACACCTTAACATCTATGGGGACCCTAAAAGGATAGAATGTTAATAAGGAGGGAACCCTTGGGACTTCTTTGGATATAGTTTCCCTTTTTGTTGCTTATTTACTGTATATACTCGAGTATAGGCCATCCCGAGTATAAGCCGAGGCCCCCAATTCACCACAAAAAAATGGGAAAAACGTATTGACCCATGTATAAGCCGAGGGTGAAATATGCAGCAGCTACTGTAAGTGGAAAAGTCAGCAATGTCCATCTGCAGCTGCATGTCCCCTGTACAGACCACCGTGTCCCCATTGCAGCCTACCTGTGCCGATCTGCGCCGATCCGCCGGTTCTGGGTTCTGGGTCCTGTGTCCCTCCCTGTACGATCTGGCAGCCGATGCAGCCCCGCTCTGTCCCCCCACAGCATGTAATGTAAGGCGCCATTCCAATAATACAAAAACCGCGCCTCCTCCTCCTCCTCGTCCGTGATAGGAGGAACACTTTTTTCCCAGCAGTCAGTGTGCAGTGTTCCGCCTATCACGGACGTCCTCTCATCCTCGTCCATGAGATGAGAATGACAGGACGTCCGTGATAGGCGGAACACTGCACACTGACTTACTGCTGGAAAAATTTGTGTTCCTCCTATCACGGACGAGGAGGAGGAGGAGGCGCGGCTTTTGAAAACTGCCGTCTCTCTGCATGACATGCTGTTCATGTAGGCAGACGGCGGTGACTCGAATATAAGCCGAGGGGGGGACTTTCAGGCCTAAAAAAAGGGCTGAAAATCTCGGCTAATATTCGAGTATATACGGTAACCACTTTAAGACCAGCCTCGTTTTGGATTTTAGGTGTTTACATGTTTAAAACAGGTTTTTTTTGCTAGAAAAAAACTTAGAACCCCCAAACATTATATATTGTTTTTTTTTCTAACACCCTAGAGAATAAAATGGCGGTCGTTGCAATACTTTTTTTCACACCGTATTTGCGCAGCGGTCTTACAAGTGCACTTTTTTTGGAAAAAAAAATCACTTTTTTGAATAAAAAAATAAGACAACAGTAAAGTTAGTCCAATTTTTTTTTTATATTGTGAAAGATAATGTTACACCGAGTAAATTGATACCTAACATGTCACGCTTCAAAATTGCGCCCGCTCGTGGAATGGCATCAAACCTTTACCCTCAAAAATCTCCATAGGCGACGTTTAAAAAATTCTACAGGTTGCATGTTTTGCGTTACAGAGGAGGTCTACGGCTATAATTATTGCACTCGCTCTACCGATCGCGGGACGGGGGCGCTTTAAAAAATGTTTTTTTTTTCTTATTTATTTTTCTTGATTTTATTTATTTTTACACGGTTTTTTAAAAAAACTAAAAAAATTGGCTCACTTTTATTCCTATTACAAGGAATGTAAACATCCCTTGTAATAGAAAAAAAGCATGACAGGTCCTCTTAAATATGAGATTCTGGGGTCAAAAAGTCCTCAGATCTCATATTTGGACTTAAATGCAAAAATGCCCTGCTATGGTATAGAGACGGGTGGCAGCCATCTTAGCCTCAATCATCTCTATACCCAGCCACGGACAGGTCCAGATCGCTTCCGCCACTGCCAACGGCTCCGGTAAGCGGCAGAAGGCGCGGGATAGCGGCGGGAGCGGGGGCACCTCTCCCGCCGCCGATAACGGTGATCTCGCGGCGGATTACGACCGGCGCCTGAAGAGATGGATATCTCGGTTGTGGCAGCAGCTGCTGCCGTTACCGAGATATCCCTCTTCAAAGTCAGGACGTATATAGTCGTGCGCCGGTCGGAAAGTGGTTAAGGGAATAATTCAACCCTTCCATTGCAACATACATATTTTAGTACGGCTGGTTTCCCAGTTGATGGGCAGTGGTTGCAGTGACACATTTTTGGTTAAAGTTGCATGTACCTTGAGCATCCAAGACTTTGTAACAGATACAAGAAAATTATTTGTATGTGTATGAACCCTTTTCCCATCAAAAAACTAATGGTGTGCCTTCCAAGGAATGTTTGTGCCTTTTGTATGTCTTTTTGTTTGGCTAACAATGTAACACTTAAAACTATACCGTATATACTCGAGTATAAGCCAACCCGAATATAAGCCGAGGCACCTAATTTTACCACAAAAAACTGGGAAAACTTATTGACTCGAGTATAAGCCTAGGCTGAAAAATGCGCAGCTACTGTAAGTGGAAAAGAGGGTCAACAATGCCCATTTGCAGCTTCACTGTGCCCATTTGCAGCCATAGGTCCCCTGAACTTCAAACTTGGTAGTTAAGGGTTCGTAGATGCCCCCTCACTGCAAAGGGTCCCAAAATGACTGCAGATGGACACAGTTGACCAAATTTGGGGCCCTGTATCTCGGGGCCACTTGGCGCTAGGAACTCCATATTTGGATATGTTGTCGTGTTGGTTCCACTGTTTTTTTTTAGCACTAAGTGGCCCTGAGATACGGGGCCGCAAGTCAGGTCGGAAATTTTTTTTTTTTTTTGCTGAAGAAAATTGCTTGACTCGAGTATAAGCCGAGGGGGGCACATTCAGCACAAAACAAATGTGCTGAAAAACTCTGCTTATACTCGAGTATATACGGTATGTGTTTTTTGGAATATTGTTTATTCATAATGATAAAATACCATTTTCCTATTAAAAAGTTTAAATCCTAGTTTATGCTTTCTAATTTACAGTATACTATTTGACTTAAGTGAATGAATTGTTCAGGAGATTAATTATTACAGGAATCAGAAATCAATAAGATGTGCTTTTCTACAGCTATTCCCCATGGACATGCAAAGTCAATCACCCAGATTTTTTTTGTCAGGTTTTCTGCACAAAGATGGTCGGGTTAAACAGATTGTATCAATATGCTTGAGAAGAGAATCAATGGGGTACAGAGCAGCAGCATCTAGATCAGCCTTTATTAAAGTGGAGTGCCCACAAAAAAAAAAAACTAAAAGTCAGCAGCTACAAATACTGCAGCTGCTGACTTTTAATAATCGGACACTTACCTGTCCCGGGGTCCAGCGATGCGGGGGAACGAGACCCCCCTCTTTCCCCGCTCCGCTCGCGGTGCCGGCATTCTTAATGTGGGCACCCGGCTGTGGCTTCACAGTCGGGCACCCACTGCGAATGCACGAGCGGCGCCGTGCGCCGTGATTCGACGCTCACTCATCTGGGACACATGACAGGTCCCAGATGACTGTGCGGTGCCTACAGGAAGTGATGTCATTGCCCGGGCAATGAAGGTGGCAGACTACCAGGGACCCCCTAGCAACAGGCATTTAGAGGTGAGTAAACATTTTTTTTTTTTTTCCAATTATTTATTTTTTATTTTTTTTTATGATTTTTAAGCCACAATTTTTTTTTTGGTGGCAACCCCACTTTAACATTAATGTTATTATCTTCCATGTCATACTTGGATTTGTTGAAACAACATGTGGTATTGGCAATGCCATGTTTGTGCCAGCCTATAACTCTCTTTGGGGTACTTCTAAGACTGCAGTTTTCTTTTCTTCCACCATGGGTGTGTTGATGAGGTAATCCCTCCTGCAGCGTTTTTGTGTTCTGCTGGCGAGGAGACTTCCCTGCCGGCAGAACACAAAGATTATTGCTGACAGCTATAGCTAATGGCAGTGATTTCATAAAAATTTTTTTAACAGGCTGGTTGTTCTGAACTATGGGCTGGTTGCCCATCGATGGATCAAACTGCTGAACTGGCCGAGATTTGATTCATCTATACCCGGCTTAAAGTGGTAAAGGAACAAGGTTTTTCACCTTCATGCATTCGATACATGAAGGTAAAAAAACCTGTGTGCAGCAGCCCCCCCAGCCCCTCCTAATACTTACCTGAGCCCCCTCTCAATCCAGTGATGTCCACAAGAGCCTTGCCTCTCTGGGAACTCGCACTCCTAATTGGCTTTTTGTCAATCGCAGCCAGTGAGCCAATCGGGAGATGAAGGGGCGGGGCCAAGCCATGGCTCCGTGTGTGAATGGACACACAGAGTCGTGGCTCGGGAGTGCGCCAGCTTAGGTGCCCTCCACAGCAAACAGCTTGCTGTGGGACCTGAGAAGAGAAAGATCTGGGCTGCTCTGTGCAAAACCACTGCACAGATCAGGTAATTATAAAATGTTTGTTATTTTATTTATTTTTTAAAACAAGTCTTTAATATTGCATTAAGTAATATCATTTGGACAGTGTTTTCTGGAAGATTTTCTGGGTGGATGTTAGTTGAGCATATGGGAGGCTCCAGAAGGGTCTCTTTATCTCTAAAACTCCTCCAATGGTCCTGCTAAAAATGTTCACCATTTCATAAAAGTCGGTATATTTGGACAGAAAATACATTTCCAGTACTAATACAGCATTTGTTTTTTTTTGTTTTTTGTTTTTGTTTTTTTTTTATAAATTCTTTTTGAGTTTTTTTCAAAATATAAGACATATGGAACCAATACTCTTCACAAGACATAGACATTAGCAATAGACAGATGGATAAACTAGCTGCACTCTACTGCCTCCCCACACCACCCTCAACATCATCCACAGGATTAAAGACCATGTATTCGACTTCCAAGCATTCTTTTATAGCATTATGTTTTTCTTGTCAAAAGTATTTTATTTAAGTACAAGGAATGTATACAAGTAACATAGAAAGATTACAACACATTCAGCATAGGGAAGCTCGTTTGCTAGTGTTCAGATATACAATCATATACAGTGAAATGGGACAATATAAATAACTATAAGCAATAAAGCATGTGAAATGATGAGAGAAAAAAGGGAAGAATATATTAGTATAATTGTTCAAAAAATAAAAAAATAAAATAATTATTATGTATTTATATAGACTGTTGTCTCAATTCATTTTTTAGACAAGCAAAGAGATTGTCAATTAGATAAGATATAGAGCTTCAAAATCATAAGGGAGGGTAGTACAAAGAAATAGTTATAAAGAGTGAGAAAGAAGGTGAGTAGGAAAAAAGGGGGGAAGAAGAGAGTATAGAAGCTAGAAGAGAAGAAGAGGGGAGTCCGCGAGGCTAGGTCGAGAGTCACCACTACCATCAGAATTAATCCAGGTTATTGATTATTAGTTATCATTTGAGTTACCATGGCAGCAGCACATTTTTGTCAAGGGTTGGCGTGGTATATGTAATCCAAGGTTGCCAAATCTTTTCAAAACTGGTGATCGTGTCCATTTCGATAGCTATCATCTTGGCATGGGTCATATAATAATTCATTTTGGCTTTTGTTTCATTTAGAACTAATGTTGGAGTTTTCCAAGCTTTTGCTAAAGTTTGTTTAGCTGCTGTGAAGAGTTGCACTAACAACTTAAATTGGGAATATGTTATGAATTCAGGCTTCAAATTGAGTAATGCTGTTGCTGGATCAACAGGAACTGTTTTACCAAGCATTTTAGTTGCAATTATGAATATTTCCTTCCAAAATGTTTGTGCTAATGGACACGTCCACCAGATATGAAAAAAAGTGCCCAAATCTGAGCATCCTCGGAAGCATTGTGCTGAATAGTTTTGTACATATTTAGCCACTCTAGATGGAACCAAATACCACCTTGTCATCACTTTATAATTTTATAGCATTATGTTTAACGGATTCATTCTTAATTTTCTATTTGGTTTCATTTCATGTTATGCAATTTGCTTTGCATTTTTGTTATGGTCTAAGAAGTACTGTCAATCAAGAAACTTAGCTTTTTGAGCCGTACAACTAGTAAATTTGGGCTAACTCATGACTTTTTTAACTTATAAAATACCATTGACTGATTATGTTTTATAAATAAAGATTTTGCTAATAAATTGCAGGAGATTATGCAGGGTTTCCAGGCTGTGGACTTCTGCGACTACACAGCACTTACCGTCATGACCTCAAGATTTATGCATCAGATGAGGGTCGCGTACAAATGACTGCTGCAGCTTTTGCAAAGGTGATTATACTAATAATACAAAAAGGCATAAAAAGCGAGGAGCGATGTTCATTAATCTGCAGTGCATGTCCACTACAAATGGTTATCAATAATGTTGTTTTTTTTTAGATGAAACCAAAACATCAGACACATACTTATTATGGAAGCTACTGATTAAATGAAAACCACATATAATGTATAGATTATACGCTATATGGCCAAAAGGTTTGTGAACACCCCTCAAAATGATTGATTTTTGGTATTTCCAATGAAGGTACTTTTAATGCCATAGCATCCAAAGACATTGTGGACAACCGTGTGCTTTTTCAACTGTGTATAATGTTTGGAAAAGTTTCTTCACTATTCCAGCATGAATATAAAGGCCTAAAAAGACAAGGTTTGATGGGATTGGCATGGTGAAACTCGAGTTTCCGACATCAAACCTATTATCAATACCTGACCCAAAATATCCCCAGTGGTGGGGGGGGGGGGTTCAATTCTATATTAATGCCCATGGCTTTGGTACGGGATGTGCATCAAGTGCACAAATATTTGGCAATACAGTGTAACATTGGTATGATGTGTTTTTAATATTTTTACTGCCACCGCTGTAAAGCTTACAGCAGCTGCAGCCACCAGGGGTGTGTGTACATTTCACAAGCTGACTGTTGGCTTTCTAATCAAAGTAATCCAGCAGCTTCTCATCTCCACCCTTGATGCTTCCGTGAATAGTAGAGTGTCCCCTACATCTCTCTCATATGTTTCTCAGTGGGAACGGGACTTGGCTTTTGAGATAGACCTAGCAGACTGGAGCAAGGCCTGGTCCTCTGTAGCAAAATGTTAATTTAACACTGCCACCCAAGAGGCGGCAAGATTGTAAGCTCTAACAAGCAGGGCCCTCTGATCGCTCCTGTATTGAATTGTATTGTAATTGTACTGTCTTCCCTGATGTTGTAAAGCGCTGCGCAAACTGCTGGCGCTATATAAATCCTGAATAATAATATATAGCACTCCTAGCTCGTATTGCCCATGCCAAACCTAGCTCTAATCACCCCTGTTTCCAAGGCTGTGGCTATCTTGGGGACATCTTACACATATGGTGGAACTATTCACGTCTGACAGGCTTTTAGTCCAGAGTCTTTGGCCTACTACACACTAGGGGTGCAACGGATCAAAAAACTCACGGATCGGATCGATCCTCTGATCAAGAGTCACGGATCGGATCATTTTTCGGATCAGCAAATAATAATTGAATTTGCAAAAACCTGTGAAAATTCCGCCACCATATAGTCCCCACTGTAATATCCACGTCATCTCCCCCACTGTAATATCCACGTCATCTCCCCCACTGTAATATCCACATCCTCTCCCCACTGTAGTATTGGCTGGGTATCGCAGAGTATATGCAGGGTTAATGCAGAGTATCGCAGAGTATTGGCTGGGTAATGCAGAGTCATGCAGAGTATCGCAGAGTATTGGCTGGCAATCGCAGAGTATTGGCTGGTAATGCAGAGTATCGCAGAGTATTGGCTGGGTAATGCAGAGTATCGCAGAGTATATGCAGGGTTAATGCAGAGTATATGCAGGGTTAATGCAGAGTATATGCAGGGTTAATGCAGAGTATATGCAGGTTAATGCAGAGTATATGCAGGGTTAATGCAGAGTATATGCAGGGTTAATGCAGGGTTAATGCCGGATATTGGCTGGGTAATGCAGGGTATGTTTACAAGTGATCGCTCCGTCAAATTTGACGGAGCGATCACATTGTAAACAGTGGCCGGTGTACCAAGATGGCCGCCGCTCCGGAGCTAGGCCGAAGCCGCGGCCTTTCCTAAGGCCGCCGGGTGTCCTACTACACACTCTATTTCATCTGACTATCCAAAAGGATGCAAATTTAGCTCTGCTGCACTGCCCTATCCCAGGCCTCTATGCTTGTCAGCAAAAGTTGGCAACATATCTATTGTCTGCCAAGTGGACAATTGCCCAAGCCTGGAGGAAGCCTACCATTCCTTTCCAGGGTGTTAGAGATCATATGATGGTTTTTGAAGAATTTTTGAAGATTTGGAAACCTTGGCTTTAATATGTCTTCCCCTCACTTCCTCCAGCTAGCATTGGATGCTCATGACTGACCTTCCTGACGATCTCGAGTGCATGTCCCCTTTGTCCTTTCTCCCCTTCTCCTCTTTGTGCTAGCCCCACCCTTCTCCCCTTACCCCCTTTCTTTTTCGTTTTTGTCCTCTTTTTCTTTTTTTTTTCTTCTACTCTTCTTGGGGCTCTCATCCCCCCCCTCTTTTTTTTCTTTATGGTTATTTTGCGCTCCCTGAGTTGCGTAAACCTACTGTATCATTCCCAGTGCTTTAGCTCATCCATGTTGTTTGACATTTTCCCTGACCCTGCTGTTCAACTGTTTGGGTTTCTTGCATATAACCAATGTTTTCTTTTACTTGTTTGAGTTATGCTGTTATTCCAAGCCCCTGCGTGGGCAGATTGGATGCTTCTTGTTTTTCATAAAATAAGAAAAATTTTATAAAAATATTTGTGCCAGAATGTAATCTGGCAGCTGTGCAGCCGCTGGATCAGTTTCTGTGAGCATAAGCCCCGTACACACGGTCGGAAATTCTGACGGAAAATGTCCGATCGGACCATGTTGTCGGAGAATCCGCCCGTGTGTGGGCTCCATCGGACTTTTTCCGTCTGAATTTCCGACGGAAAAAATTTGAGATCCTGCTCTCAAATTTTCCGACAACAAAATCCGATCAGACCTTTTCCGATTGTGTGTAGAGAATTCAGACGGACAAAGTGCCACGCATGCTCAGATCAAATTAAGACACCAAAGCTATTGGCTATTAGCCTCTACGTAGTTCCGTCGTATGCAACGAACATCACCACGTTTGGAATGATCGGATTTTCCGACAACTTTGTCCGACCGTGTGTATGCAACACCAGTTTCGGAAAAAATCCGACGTATTTTGTGGTCGGAATTTCCGACCGCGTGTACGGGGGCTAATTCTTCTAAATGCATTGCACTGTTGTCATATTCATATGTGTAACAACAGTACTTGGTATATCTGAGCTGCATTCCAAGCAGCAGACCCACTATGTTATAGATCTTCACCGATATTCCAGTTGCACTTGGTGTACTGGATGTGCTTCAACCATCGTTCTGTTTTCATGTTTCTTTCATGTATGCAGCACAGTCAACAAGTATTGAAAAAACTGAAGATTCTATAAAACGGTACGTGATGGGTTAAACGACAGGTTATTTTTGTAATTAGCAGTCGATAATCTTTAAGATACATCAAGAATGTTCAGGAAGCAAAAGCTTTGTTGTCCAATGTAATCAGAAAAATCCCAACAGGGAAAGTGAGATCTCTCATGACTGCAGGCATTAAATTAAATAACATTTTTTTTTCTCAAATAACATTCGTTTAAATGCAAGGTTTTGAATTCAGTATTGGTAGAAAAATCTCTAATTGTTCTAACATTGAATATGTTTACAGGGTCTCCTAGCACTGGAAGGTGAGCTTACTCCAATCCTGGTTCAGATGGTTAAGAGTGCAAACATGAACGGCCTCCTGGACAGTGATTCTCTAAACAGTTGTCAACAGAAAGTGAAGGCTCATCTCCATGAGATTATGCACAAGGATGCTGAATTCACCAAGGATGACCATGAAAAGGTAGGATACCTGTAGCCTGGTATTATGAGATATTGATAAATTGCTTTGCTTACACAAAAATAGTGTCTTAGTAGGGCATGAATTTGCAAGCACAATGTTGCCTCCGTTCCCTCCCACATCCCACTATTTAATCCCCTATTTATTCCAATAGCTTCTTCATGACATCACTACAGGCAATCCCTTGACTCCACTGGTAAACATTTAGTTCCTCTGCACAGGGGCATAGAAATTCATAGCTGAAAGGAGGATCCTCCACGTTGTTCAACCTCATGAAACGCAACATTGTAGTCAGCAAGCTAAATTAATTTTAACAACTTCCATACCGCAGTGCGTCATATGACGTCCTGGGCATTCAGTGGGGATATCTGAATGATGCCTGCAGCTGCAGGCATAATTTTTTCAGCTGCCAATTCCCTGCACCGTAAGAACAATCAAAGCTGCTGTTCAGCCCCCTCCCGCCGCCCTTCAGTGCTTCTACCGGCTCGCCCGTGCGATCGGCGAGCCGGAGAAGGAATCCGCCGGCGCCGGAAGTTAGCCATAGAGAATATTGAGGGCCAGATGGTCCCCAGCGGTCTCTGACTCTCGGAGGCCCGGGTGCGATGTTATGACATCACGTCCGGGCCGGCTAAAGTAAACCTTGCCGGGGACTTGGCTAAAAAGGCTGAGATCGTTAATTTTTTTTTTTTATCTCTGTCTTTACTGCCTAGAGGAGAGATGTGGGGTCTTATAGACCTCACATCTCTCCATAAAGAGGACCTGTCATGGCCTATTTCTATTACAAGGGATGTTTAAATTCCTTATAATAGGACTAAAAGTGATAAAAAAAAAAAATTTTTAAGGTAAAGTGTAAAAGAAAAAAAAAAGGGGCCCCCCCGTCCCTGCGTGCTCTCATGCAGAAGACGAATGCATACATAGGCCATGTCCGTATATGTAAACGACGTTCAAACCACACATATGAGGTAGCACCGCGAACGTTAGAGTGAGATCAATAATTCTAGCTCAATACCTCCTCTGTACCTCTAAATAGGTAACCTGTAAAAAAAAATTTAAAGCGTCGCCAATTGAGATTTTTACGTACCAAAATTTGGCGCCATTCCATGAGTGTGCACAATTTTAAAGCATGACATGTTAGGTATCTATTTACACCGTATGACATAAAGATTTGGGAGCCTAGTTCCCAAACAAGGCTCACCAGAAGCAAAAGAGCAAATGAACTATCTCGGTACAATATAGAAAATGTACAAATAGAGCGCATAATCAGAAATACATTTTTTACAAACAAAATGTATTAATACAAAGCACATAACAATAGAATTAAAATACAGGTGACATAATACTTCTACTAGTTTTGCAGAGTAAACCGCTTCATCAGGAAATACATCTGTAAGTAGACATAAAATCAGTGACAAAAATATTCAACAATACATAGGGTTTTTTTTTTTTATGAGTAATACAATTTAATTAGAAAAGGGGAAGGGAGTAATCAAGATATGAAAAAAGGCTGCTTACCCAAGTCCCTGTGCAAACAGAGCACAAGGCACACCCAGTAAAGCCTCCCGCGGCGACTGTGGGAATTTTAACAGATCGAGGGGGTAGAGTCTGGGTGGAATAAAGTACATAAGGTAAAAATGCCAAAACTAAAGGTTCCTGAAAAAGAACCTGCGCTGCCATACCTCACCATTCTGTGTTACTTCCTCACGCCCCAGCCACCTCCCCCCTCCATTTTCTTTTAGGGTGTTTCTTTTTCACTCCTCTGATCTATACTATCTGTTTCTCAGTCTTTCTCCCCTTTCTTTTCCCTCCTTTTTCTTTTTCTGTTTTTTCTTTTCTTTATTTTCCATTCTCTCTCCCTTTCTTCTCCCCTCTCCTTTCCCCTTTTCCACTCTTTTTTCCCCCCCAACACCCTTCATCTTTCTATATTCTTTCCCTTCTGTGTTTTTTTTTTTCTTTCCACCAATTCCCCTTCCTTTTTCCGTTTCCTTATTTCTGCTTATACACTCTATTTGTACATTTTTCTATATCGTACCGAGATAGTCAATTTGCTTTTTTGCTTCTGGTGAGCCTTGTTTGGGACTAGGCTCCCAAACCTTTACTCCATACATATTTTGGATGGTGGTGCACATTTTGCTTTAAACTTCACACCTTCATTGACCCTACCCTGTGAGGCCACATATTCCTTTTTAACCGTGTGAAATAAAAAGCTGCAATTTTATTCCCTAGGGTCTCTGCTAAAAAAAAAAACATAAATTTTCTAGCACAAAAAGATTTTTACATGTAGGAGAGGAATGCTGGAATCTGTGCGGTATGAAAGTGGTTAAACTTGTATCATCAAGGAACTTTCTGGTAACTGTACAAGTTTGCGTTAATAAATTCCTGACATATCACTGTATGCAGCAACTGTATAATTTTTCAAAAATCCTCCGATGATCAAACCGTAACTTTGTAGCATGTCAGAAGGTGAGAGACTGCAGCAGGGCTTAATCTGTGTGAGATCCTTGTGAACACAGTCAGGGTCTTTGCAGGCACCAGGATCCACATGATTGCCTCATCTGTGAGCCAGCATCTTCATCCAGAAAGTGGATTTCTGGATGATATCCGAACAAAGAGGGTGCTGTGCTTCTGGTGAGAAAAGCAGATGAGGAGGAGTACTGTGATCTATGTGAAAGGTATTAAATACCTGTAAATGTTACACTTAATGTCCCCCCCCCCCCCCCCCCCCCCCAATAAAAAAATATAAAAGTCAGCAGCTCCAAATACTGTAGCTGTTGACTTTTAATGTAAGGACACTTACCTGTCCCCCGGATCCAGTGCTGTCCTCACACTTCGCTAAGGGAAACCGTCAGTGAAGCCTTACGTGGGCTGCACTGCACTTTGTAATTGGTCCCAGCCTTCCGGGACCTGTGATGTGTCCCAGAAGGCTGCAGGGGAAGTAGTGGGGGCCAAACTTCCTCTCAGATCACCGCAGCGGACTGACCGGAATTGGGGGAGCAGGTACCTGTCAAGATCAGGTACTTGCCACACCTCCAAATGTAAGGGCTAGTTTACACTTGCTTTGGTAAAGCTCTTTAAATGCCAGTCAAAGCCCCTGTCACTAAATAGAATGGTTAGCTTACAGTCCTGTTTACACCTGCTTTTGCTTGGTGTTTCGGTGGGGCTTCGATGAGGCTTTGATGGAGCTTCGATGGGACTTCAGTAGGGCTTCAGTGGGGCTTCAATCAAGATTTGCCATAGACTTCTATGGATGCTTTGAAGACGCTTTGAAGCACCACTGAAAGCTACATGGGGTATCATTTTTGAAGCAAAGCAAAAACAAAGCAAAGCAAAAGCAGGTGTAAACAGGACTGTAAGCTAACCATTTTATTTAGTGACAGGGGCTTTGTCTAGCGTTCACAGAGCTTTAACAAAGCGTGTCCGAAGCCTTTTGGGTGAAGTCCTGCTTTAACATAAAAAAATATATTTGTTACTAGATTCACTTTGTGGTTTATTCTCCCAGAAGAAACGAAAGTGTTAGAAGATCTCAGGTTCAGAATAATAAATAAAAAAATAAAAAAATTGGAACCAAAGTTAAAGCTCGACTCTGGTAACCCTGAAAATTCTCCCTTGTAATGGGGCTGCACCTGCACTTCAAGGGAACGAAAAAAAGCAGCTAATTCAGGAGGTGGACGTATTACCTCCCGAACGCCTGTAAACCACCGTCTGAAAAAACGTTCCATGGCAAATACCTTTTCGGGGTAAAGTCTGCTGCCCTTCTGAAAGAAGTGTAAGGGTGCACCCTGAGTTTTTTTCTTTACTTATCTTTGAATGTCAGCATTTAAATATAAAATGTCTGTCTGTGTTGCCTTTTCCTCAGTTAATTTTCTTGTTACTTTTATAGCTGGCCCCGACTAGCAGCGTATCTTTGATTAACTCCATGGAAGCAATAAAGAACCCAGTGAAAATCTGCGACCAGGTCTTCTCCCTCCTACAAAGTCTCACTTCTCAGATTCAGCAGCGTCTGGAGGATCCAAAATCTGCAGGTGAAATATAGCTGCACAACCCTAGTTCCCGACTTTCTTTGTATTAAAGAGAAACCATTTCATAACTTCTAGTGACTCTGGGTTAAAAAAGCACCACCTGCAAAAGAAGAAACTTGTGATGTGTCCACCCATTCCTCTAATCTGCGCTGTATGTAGCGCACTCCTGAACTCCACATTCTGTAGGTAGCACATTGAGGATGTGGGGGAGAGGGGGAGAGGTGTTGATTATGTTGATGGCCAGTGGTGCAATGGGGGTGTGATTGAGTTTCTGCACCCATTTTCTGAGTAAAAAAGCACTGTAGCCTTAGGCCTCATGTAACTGCTCCCCCTTCTACTGCATGCATTTGAAGACCAAGCTGCATTTTAGCAGGGTCAGGGGGTGGGGTCGAGGGCGGGCCAGGAAAAGGGTCGAGGGGGGGCCCCATCAGGGGGCTGAATACAAATGCACGTACGCTGTATGGGGCCCCATGATTTCTAACAGCGGCCCTGCCCAGCTCTGTTAAATCAATAGAGCCAGGGCTCCAAATTTTCATTATATTAAAATTAGTTGTTTATGCTTCTTTGTATTTACTGAAATGTAGATTAACAATGGGATGCTATACTTTCGCAGAGTTGTTGTTTAGTTTTGAAATTAGTATAGGGCTTTCCAGCTTATGTGTTAGTTCCTACTCGTCTAATGGTGTATTGCTATTTATGGCAATGGTAAGTTGTGTTATGATTGTAGTTCTCTGAAGTTTGTTGTTAAGATTTTTTTTTTTCTGTAGACCTGCAGCTTTACCATAGTGAGACTCTAGAGCTGATGTTACAACGATGGAGTAAGTTAGAAAGAGATTTCCGAATGAAAAATGGACGTTATGACATAAGCAAGATTCCCGACATTTATGATTGTGTCAAGTATGATGTTCAGCACAACAGCAGCTTGGTCCTGGAAGGAACAGATGAGCTTTTCAAACTTTCCAAATCATTAGCAGATGTTGTTATCCCACAGGTACGTTTCATGGCCAAATGTAATCGCTCATATGCTTTTAAAATATGTGGTTTTTTTTTTTCCCTTATTATTTTTAAGTACAAACAAAGCCCAAACTCTTTGTTTTGGATAGATGAGAGAAGGGTTTAAACTCCTGTGAGTTAAATGTTTGGTGTCTGTTCCCTTTGGAGAGATTTCATCTCACTTCCTGTCTTTGTGATGTAACAGGATATGCCCTTTCACACAAGCGGACAGATTAAGTCCGCCTGTCAGGTTTTTTTAGGCGGACACTTCATTGCACTCAATGGATCGGTGGAGGTCAACGGACATGTGTGCGTTGACATCCAATCCTGTCCACTAAAAACAGACTTCTATGGATCCATTCCCCATCTGTCTGGCGAATTGAATCAGATGATGGTCGGATGGAAACAGACAGGGCTAATGCAGAGCGGACACGGACCTGTCATCTGCCTGCTCAGTGAGGATCAACAGACAGATTCTCCGCTAGGCAAGCAGATCCTCTGCTAGAGTCCACCCCATGTAAAAGGGGCCTAAGAGAAAGTCTATACAAAGTGTCGTCTGAACAGATATACCTATTGAAACATTTTCTATGATCTCTTGCTCTGGTGACAATTTTACAAGTTTGAATTTCTGAACGCTTTCCATCTTGCTGATAGCATTCCTCATAACAAATAGGGTAAATCTGCCTAGACACAAACAGTAATAAAAATTGTTGGGTATTCTCATCCTTCTTTACACTATCCAAAACGAAAACAAAGTTTTAGTTATAAATACACCTTAAATTTACATTACAGGATAAAGTGATTTTAACATTCATTACAAGAACAAGTGATCTATAGTGATACATAGACAACATTTTTATATATGTATTAAAGGAAAATGAATATGATAATAGCCATTGCAGAGAAAAGTCTGAGATGTGTGCTATAAAGTGCCTTGAAAAAGTATTCACACCCCTTGAAATTTTCCACAAATCACAAACGGGACATCATATGGCTTTCTATCAACAATGTCTTTCTTCTCGCCACTCTTCCATAAAGACCAGATTTGTGGAGTGCACGACTAATAGTTGTCCTGTGGACAGATTCTCCCACCTGAGCTGTGGATCTCTGCAGCTCCTCCAGATTTACCATGGGCCTCTTGGCTGCTTCTCTGATTAATGCTCTCCTTGCCCGGCCTGTCAGTTTAGGTGGATGGCCATGTCTCGGTAGGTTTGCAGTTGGGCCATACTCTTTCCATTTTCAGATGATGGATTGAACAGTGCTCCGTGAGATGTTCAAAGCTTGAGATATTTGTTTATAACCAAACCCTGCTTTAAACTTCTCCACAACTTTATCCCTGACCTGTCTTGTGTGTTCCTTGGCCTTCATGATGTAGTTTGTTCACTAAGGTTCTCTGACAAACCTCTGAGGGCTTCACAGAACAGCTGTATTTATACTGAGGTTAAATTACACACAGGTGGACTCTATTTACTAATTAGGTGACTTCTGAAGGCAATTGGTTCCACTAGATTTTGGTTCGGGGTATCAGAGTAAAGGGGGCTGAATATAAATGCACGTCACACTTTTTAGATATTTATTTGTAAAAAGATTTGAAAAACATTTATCATTTTCCTTCCACTTCACAATTATGTGCCACTTTGTGTTGGTCTATCACATAAAATCCCAATAAGATACATTTGAAACTTGACAAAATGTGGAAAATTGCAAGGGGTGTGAATACTTTCTCAAGGCACTGTATGTATACCGTATATACTCGAGTATAAGCAGAGTTTTTCCAGCACATTTTTTTGTGCTGAAAGTGCCCTCCTCAGCTTATACTTGAGTCAAGCACTTTTCTGCAGCAAAAAATTTTTCCAACCCAACTTTGCGGCCCCGTATATCGGGGCCATTTGGTGCTTGGAACCCCAAATTTGGTGTGCAAACCCAGTGGAACCAACACTACAACATATTGGGGGTTCTTAGCACTAAGTGGCACCGAGATACAGGGCCCCAAAGTCGGTCAACTGTGTCCATCTGCAGCAATGTCATTTCGGGACCCTTTGGGTGCAACTAGGGGGCATCTTGGAACCCTTAACTACCAAGTTTGAAGTTCAGGGGACCTATGGGTGCAAATGGGCACAGTGAGGCTGCAAATGGGCATTGTTGACCCTTATTTCCACTTACAGTAGCTGTGCATTTCTCACCCTAGGCTTATACTCGAGTCAATACGTTTTCCCATTTTTTTTGTGGTAAAATTAGGTGCCTTGCCTTTTATTCGGGTTTGCTTATACTCGAGTATATATGGTATATGTTAAATTTGGAAACTAATTTGTTGGGATTCATAGAGTATCTGGCACGGCTTTCCTTCTGAAAATGCTGCTTGCCTGCCACTATGCTGGTTCTTTTACTTCAATACCTTTTACGTCACTAACCTGGTTTTTACTTGCTCAATGATCATTTCAGGCCAGTGACTAAAAATCAATGAAGATGGGCAACTAACATTTTCAGAAGGACGCCATCAATGGCATACCCATTTTTTTCTCATGACAGATGAATTTAATCCATCATTCACACCTGATCAGCTTGAATCTCAAAGCTCCCAAATGCCTTGTTTAAATTGTGCCTGTTCACATACAAGTTCCCGGTGCCTTTAGTGTTACACCTAAAGCATTATAAGGTAAATGAGCTACTTTTGAAGCAGAATGGGATGTTTTTGGCCCTATAGAATGGGAATCCCAGAAGATTTTGCATTTCAAGCCCTTTAAAAAACATTTCCTAGTAAATAGCTTTCGATTGTCTAAAACAAAGATGCTTAAGCCTGAATGTGCCTTAAAAAAAACATGCAAATATGCACAGAAAAAAAAAAAAATCTCATGCAAGGCTGCAGTCACACCTGGGCAGAGCGATTTTCAGAAAATCCAACAATGCGAACCGCTAGAGATTGCGCTGGTTAAAAAAAAAACACGGCATGCTGGAAGATATAGTCCCCTTAGTAAATACTCACCATTCACTGTGGAGCTGCAGCTCTCTATTTGTTTTTACACAGATGCATCCCCACCACCCAGTGGAACATAAAAAAGGGGGAGAGTGCACATCTGCCCTAGTGTGACACTGTTTATTGAAATCCAAAATGAAAACCTTCAAGTCACACTTGATAAAGAAGACCATGACTCTGAAATGCGTCATCATAGCAACCCTGAGGTCACCTCTCCCTTGCTCTCCGTTGTTCTGTGGGTTACTACATCGGTGTGCAGCGACGGCTGGACCGGGCGCATGCGCAGTGAATCCAGACAGTCTGTCAACTGCCTGTCCCTGCTCCCAGCCAGATCCTACAGTGGCAATCCAGGAGAGGAGACTGAGGCGTTTTATATGCTTGCACATATATTACAAAATGTGAGTGTATGGATTGAAGGTGGTCATTTTGGAATTTAATAAACCGTGTCACGCTCTCTCCATTATTTGATTTACACAGATCTATTTTTTAGACCTTTTTATTTAAGCATTTTTTCTCACGTATACAACCATATTTGAAGCATTTCAAACTTTTGGTGTTTTAGTTTTAGCCAATGGAAAGTGTCAGGGGGAAGAGACTTGTTTTCATAGGCTAAATAAATGCCTGAAATGCAACTTAAAAGACTTTAATTTGCTTGTTTACAGGCTTTCCCATGTCAAGTGGGCCCCCAGTTGGTGGGGCCAAAAAGGCCCAGTTCTGCCTCAAAAGTAGCGCGAGTAGATTTTGGAGCATCAGGGATGAAGCCGCAAGCACCTGAGTGCTCACATGTGGCAACCACCATTGAAATACATGGGTTTGCTGAACAATGCTCAGGTGTGAAAGGGGCCTCAGTGCTCACACAAAGGTGTAAATTTATCCCAGTTATAGTTTTTCTATAGTATTTACATAAAACATGTCAACCACAGATTACATAGACAACATCTTCTCTTTTCGGCATGCCATTACCTAATGGGAGCTAATAATTGTCTGGAAATGTGTAGGAACAGCCTAAAATTGAAGGACTTTTCATGCAGCCTTGATTAGTAGTGTGGGGTCAGTGGTGTTTTTAACCACTTCTCCATAGGTGGACATCGTATGGCATCCTGGACTTGAAGTGGTTAAATCTGAAAGCCAACAGCTGCATTGAGGTCTGCTTTTGGTAATGGGATGGTCTCCCCAAGAATAAAATGTTTAGTAGTGTTTTCAGTACTCATTTGGTTAATTTTATAGCATACAAATGACAGACACAGATATATTTGTATATTTTCATGTATGCTGGCAAATTTAATTTACTCTTTTGATGTCACAATGTTGTTTACAAACGTCACAGATTATTTTAGGTTTCTGTATATTTAATTATTTACTGTGGTTTCTTGTCTTCCAGGAATATGGGATAAATAAGGAGGAGAAACTGGAGATTGCAGTCGGTTACTGTCTTCCTCTGATTAAAAAAATCCAGTTAGACCTGCAGAGAACCCATGAGGATGAATCTGTAAACAAGCTGCACCCGCTGTAAGATCCGACATAATAATGTATTCTAGTTACATTAACTACTTCATTTTACATCACATTATGTAGTGTGCACTGTTATGTGCTTCATTCTATACTCATTCTGGTAAATATATTATATACTTAAAGCGGGATTCCACCCTAAAGTGGAACTTACGCTTTTCGGAACCCTCCCCCCCTCCGGTGTCACATTTGGCACCTTTCAGGGGGGAGGGGGTGCAGATACCTGTCTAAGACAGGTATTTACACCCACTTCCGGGCATAAACTCCCACGGAAGTTTACGCCACTTCCTGTCCCTGCGCGCTGTCATGTGTGTGTCGCGGCAGACATCACTGACGATTCTCATTGCGCTGCGCGACTCGCGCATGCGCAGTAGGGAACCGGGAAGTGGAGCCGCAAAGGCGACACTTCCCGATTCCCTCACGAGAATGGCGCCGGCAGCAGCAGAGAGCTGAACGATTGATCGGCTCTCTGCTGCCAACATCGCTGGACCCTGTGACAGGTAAGTGCCCATTTATTAAGTCAGCAGCTGCAGTATTTGTAGCTGCTGGCTTTTAAAAAAAAAATTTCAGGTACAGTCCCGCTTTAAAGTGGTTCTAAAGGCAGAAGTGTGTTTTTTTTTTTTATCTTAATGCATTCTATGCCTTAAGATAAAACAACCTTCAGTGTGCAGCAGCCCCCCTAATACTTACCTGAGCCCCATCTTGATCCAGCAATGTTCCACAAGAGACTCAGCTGTCTGCGACTCTACCCCCTGATTGGCCGAGACACACAGTGGGTGCCATTGGCTCCCGCTGCTGTCAATCAAAGCCGGTTAGCTAATTGGGAGAGAAAGCGGCAGGGCTGAACCGCGGCTCTGTGTCCGAATGGACACACGGAGCTGTGGCTCGGCTCAGGTGCTCCATAGCAAGTTACTTGCTGTGGGGAAACTCGACGGGAGGGAGGGGCCAGGAGTGCCGGCAAGGGACCTGAGACGAAGAGGATCTGGTCTGCTCTGTGCAAAACCACTACACAGAGCAGGTAAGTATAACATAACATGTTAGTTTTAAACTAAAAAAACAAGAAGATATTGGTATCACTTTAAAGCAAATTTTACCATAAAAAGGAAGTTCTGCTTGGTCTTCCTCACCCTCACCCTACCACAATTGGCAAAATAAACTTTTTTTTTTTTTGCGTAGCAGGCACCTAGTTTCAATAGGTCCCCACTCTCACGTCTGCTTGGATTGCCTAGGCAATCTGAGCGGAAGTTCTGCTCTCCTCTCTTTGTCCACAGCCTTCTGGAACACATCACGGGTCCTCGAAAGGCTGCAGGACCATAAACAAAACACAGCACGGCTTGTGCATCCATAGTGGGGATCTGGCTGTGAAGCCACAGGAGTCACAGCTAGGTTCCTGCAGTAAAAATCCAGAGGACGCGTAAAGCGGCAAAGAACCAGCCCGGGAGAGGACAGGGCTGGATTCCTGGTCAGGTAATTGTCTTTTTATTAAAAGGCAGCAGCTACATTATTGGTAGCTGCTGACTTAAAAATGTTTCTTTCTAGGGTGAAGATGCTCTTTAAAGGGAAACTGACTTGTATTTTCCTCAAGTACACGTTTATAATGTTACTAATGTTAAATTGATCTGAAAATTTTTATTAGAGTAGACATCGGTGACTGACGGTCACCAGCTCTATGCTCAGGAAGCCCTGAGAACCAAGCGATCGCTGGTGTTTGATTGCTCAGTTCTCAGTGTTGGAGCCAGTGGGGGACAGATACAGCATTGGAGTGATGCTGAATCCACATAGGTAAGTATGATTCTTAAAAAAATAAATTAAAAATAAAAACATCTCTTTTAATCACTATGTCTAATATGACCAACAGACTTAAAGAGATGTAGTTGGAGCAGTAAAGCACAAACATTTTGCCAGCTGGCTACCTAACAAGAAGAGACCCACTGTTAATCTCTGTTCACACCATGCAAGTGTGGTGGAACGTGCATGTATGTTTCCAAATGATTTCCACGCTTTCCCGCACATTGTGTGCCATTCATGTGTGCCAACATGCAATTTAAGTCCTTGACCCTTTTGCAAAATTGCGCTTCACCTGCACACTAGCAGATGTGTGGGGTGCCATTAAGTATTAAAGCACTGCTGTGCATTTGCTAAAAGGTGTCTCTTTTCGGTTTGTGTGGGGAAAGCGCGTGATTTTGCGGACATTTTCACCACACAAAGTGTGGTATGAGCCGTAAGAAGGCATGTCCTTATGACACAGTTTATCTGTTTGAAGTGATGTTGTTGGAGAAATTGGATCCTATCCAGTTTAACTGATGCCTGACTTATAGCTGCTGTATTATTACATTCTAAAGCCTGCCATAGTTCGAATCTCTGCCGGTTCAGAAGGGGATGGCTGAGATTCAAACCATCTATATGCAGGCTGATTGTACCCAAGTTGATCCATCCATTGACTTGGGTACAACCAGTATGTCAGATTTTTAGGCTGCGACTTATTGCCAGTGGCTATAGCCGCTAGCAATAATCACTGTGTTCTCCCGGCAGGTAGGGCTCCCTGCACCCCCTCATTGGGAGAACTCTTGGTTGCAGGAAAGAAAATGATATAATCTATGGCTGGCTTAAAGAGGAAGTAAACCCTGATGGGTTTTACTTCCTCTTCTTCTCCCTGTATAGCCTGCAAATGAAAAGCATAATGGGCTAGTATGCATCGCATACTAGCCCATTATGTACCACTTACCTGCAAAAGAATCCATCGACGTCCCCTGTGTGGGCAGCGTCCATCTTCTTGCCCTCTTCCTTCGTGGCCGCTGACTCCGGCTCTGTGATTTGCCAGAGCCGCGTGACGTCACTCCGCGACCTGCGGAATATGCTAGGGAAGAAAGGCCTTTAGGTTTGTTTCTTCCCTGCGCATGCGCAGTAGCGATTTCCGGCGGACTACAAGTGAAATATCTCCTAAACGGCGCACGTTTAGGAGATATTTCCACTACCTATAGGTAAGCCTTATTCTAGGCTTACCTATAGGTAAAAGTCCAAAAAGTGGGTTTACAACCACTTTAAGACTACTACAGTCCCTCTCGTGAAGTGGCCTTGCCCTTAGCTGTGTTAATGTGTTTTAAAAGAAACAGTTATTTGATTCTTGTTCAATAACAATGGGTTTATGTAGCAATTAAATGTATTGTATTATAATGTGCTTGTTTAAACAATATATTTCTGTGACCTTGGTTCTTAGTTATTCAAGAGGAGTCCTGTCTCCGGGTCGTCACGTCAGGACACGGCTGTATTTTACCAGTGAGAGTCATGTACACTCCTTGTTGAGCGTTTTTCGTTATGGAGGACTTTTAGATGTAAGTTAGATTTTAGAAATAATATACATTGAGGCTGTTTTGAAAATTCATGCAATTCTGCAACAAGTCATAGAATATTTTATTTTTATTCATCCCATGTATAAATATTTCTGACACTCCAAATAGTCCTTTTCTGATGCTTGTTTCAAATGTAGATTGACCATTGACAATTTTATCCATGCCACCTTGGAATGTTCAGAAATTAGACCAGTTATTTCCATATTGCACGCCTTCGTTCTTTATTATTTTGTAACCGCACATACTTGCTATTTTTTTTATGTCAAAACTGTTTTATCTTTAATATCAAACCATAGATGCTGAAGGGGGGGCTGCAGGCACATTAGGTGGTAAGAGGAATATTGCTGCAGACACATTCGGTGCTGAGAGAAGGCAGGTGTGACATGCAGTTGGTGAGAGAAGAGGGTTGCAGATGTAGTGGTTGGTGAGAGAAGGGGTGGTGCAGATGTGGTGGTTGGTGAGAGAAGGTGTGGTGCAGATGTGGTGGTTGGTGAGAGAAGGGGTGGTGCATATGTGGTGGGTTCTGAGAAAAGCAAGCCTGGAGAAGCATCTCATTCTGAGAGAGAGGGCTGCAGGCATGGGGGATTCTAAAAGAAATGGGGGCCTCCTTTGAATTACTCTACAGGGCTAACTATCCCCTGCTGTTCAGGGATGTGGCTGCCCTCCTCGCCTCCTGGAAGCCCCCTCAATCTCCTGCTTTGTCATAATATATGCCATAAAAATTACCTAATTACCCATACTCTTGTATTATTTCTGAATTTTGCCAGTTCCCATACTGAACCACATTTTGTGAATCTTACGACATCAACTGCTGCACTTCATGTGGTCCAACACCAGGCTGAGGCTGTTTTACATCCACATTATATTGCCATAGGCTAGCAGGTGGTTTAGCAGTACCCTCCACTAAACACTATTTCATAGTGGCTCAGATTTCTTCTTTGGTGGCGCTGCAGGCTACCCATGAGGCGCCCATGTCGATCAACATCACTGCAGTGGACTATTGCCCCTTCCCCCCCCCCCCCCCCCCCCCCCCCCGCCCAGACATCACTATCTTGTCCATTATTTTTAGCACATAGAATGACAGAAAAGAGGCGTTGTGTAGATGGAATAGTGCTCTCTAAATTTTGTTAGACATGCGCATACATTTATACAGAAGCATGATGCACAAAACTTCTGCTTTATGGTATAGAAACTATTGAGGACATTCAATAATGCTGTTGTGCCACTTTTCTGGCATTAATTGCTTTTGTTAATGTGTTGCGCCAAATTCGAGAAACATTTGTTACAGTTTTGGTTCTGACACTGACTTTTGCGCCACATTTGGGTAATTCTAATTTGCTCCACTTCTACATTGAAGCACAACACACACACCGACAGTTCATATAATACAAAACTGGAGCTAATTAGGATCAGCTTTCTTTTGGCGTACAAAGACAGGTGATTATTGCTGCGTTTGGAACGTCTGTTTGTCTGGTCCTCCTCCACTTCAAATGGTTTTGTTGGCCTTGGACTCTGAGAAGGCTTTTGACAATGTTCATTGGGTTGGCTCAAAAAAGTGATGTGCCGAATGGGTTTTACTGGGCGATATCTAGATTTAATATCTACACTTTTTATTTCTGCTCAAAAGCTCAAATTCACAGGGCTCTTTCATTCATTACAAAATGGAAATTGTCAGGGATACTCCTTTCACCATCACTGTTTAAAAAATCCATTGAACCCATTACTAGGTCACTGCATTTGCAGATTATATAATAATGTTTCTTTTAGATTCAGTCCATGGAATTGAATTATGCACCATCTCACAGAATACATCAAGTTTTCAGGTCTGAAAAAAAAAACCTGGTTAAAAGACGCTTACTCGCCTTACTGCTCCCAAGCAACCTGCTCACTTCTTGGTCTTGTGAGGCAGATGGGTGCCAAAGTCCAAGAGCCCTTTCATGCTCTTTGCCACTCTTCCACATGAACAAGCAAACCACACACCTATGACATCTTTTAGCTCTGACATGATTTATCAGGCAGACAGGGCTGCCCCTCTAACGTGTTTCACCCATACAGGGCTTAATTGATTAAAGCGAGACTTAACTTTATCTGAGAACCACAAACCAAAATCGCTGTCTAATTTGTTTTTAATGCAGTATTCAAAGCAAATTCACTTATCCATCCGTGTTTTCATACTTTTTTTTGTTGAGAAAAACCCACAGAATTTCTAGCTGTGGCCATCTTGAGTAAGGGCAGATGATTCATGTAGCACAGGGGTGCCCAACCTTTTGAAGAGCGAGGGCCACTTATGAGACTTGGTAACCGGTCGCGCGCCACAATGAGTGGAGCGGGTGGATGGCATGTCTGTGTCCCCTCTGCATTTGGAGAGCGGACACGGACACAATACTTTTTAGAGGATCGTATTGAAGGTAAAACACAAGTCGGTTTCGGTCTGCCACTACTTAGAGGTGAATGGAGGGTCCAATTGGTCGGACTGTCAGACTGACCGTGTGAAAGGGGTCCAAGGCTGCTTTCACACTGATGCGCTGCAGTTTACCAGCACCACGTGTGCAGCGCAGTGTACCTTTGGCTTTCCTGCAGTTTGCAATAGACTTCTAGTGTATTCTGCAGGTTTGGTGCTCTTTCAGAAAGCTCACCAAACTCGCAGGTAATAATAGAAGTCTATGGCTCAGTGCAGGTAACCCGCAGGTAAACTGCTCTGCACCTGCGGATCAGTTTGAAAGCAGCCCAGTAAGATGCCCATATATACACTGTGATTTTAGTAATAAACTGACCTTTAGAGAAACACAAAAACAGCATGAACTTGGAAGAAGCCAGACAGTTGGAAAAATATAGAACAGAACATAACTTATACCTGGACAGGAAAACGCTAAATAAATATAGATACATGGCGCATAAATTCTATAAAAATGGGAATAAATGTGGCAAATTATTGGCAAATCAACTTAAAAAACAACGAGAAATTTCCCGTGTTCATGGTATCCAATCCAGGGATAAGTTAATAATAGACACTAAATCAATAGCAAAAGAATTTGAAAACTTTTATAAAAAGCTATACAATATAAAAATGGGAGGAGGAGAAGGGGATAATAGGGCACAAGTTGAAATAATAAGGGAATATATTAGAGAATCCTCACTGCCGAATCTGGCATCAGAAGCGGTGGAGAGGATGGAAGAGCAGATAACTGAGGATGAGATAAAAAGTACAATAGAAAATCTTCCGAACGGTAAGAGTCCAGGCCCTGATGGACTGACGAGTGCATACTATAAAAAGTTCAAAAACATATTGGCTACACCGCTAAGTGAATATTTTAATCAGATAACACTTAACAAGACGATGTCCCCGGAACCATTGATGGCTTTCTTGACAGTAATCCCAAAACAAGGAAAAGACCCGAAATACTGCTCCAACTATAGACCCATCTCCCTTCTGAATACAGACACGAAACTATTAGCAAAGATCTTAGCTAACCGACTACAAGAGAAAATAATAGGGGTAGTGCACTCCGATCAGACAGGCTTCATGGTAGGCAGAGAGGCCAAAGATAATACTATTAGAGCTATACACTTGCTACACTGGATGCAGAATGGACCCAAAAAGAGCCCAAGAAGAGCCCAAGAATCATACTGTCGATGGACGCCGAAAAGGACTTCGACAGAGTGAACTGGGTCTTTATGTTGGAGGTACTAAGGGAAATGGGACTAGGGGAGCGGATGATGGGATGGGTGACAGCATTATATGCAGGACCAAAAGCACGGGTAAAAGTAAACAGCGTATTATCGGAAGGTTTTGAAATAAAACACGGTACAAGACAAGGCTGTCCATTGTCCCCCGTACTTTTTTATTTTTTTATTAGAACCTTTCCTATGTAAAATAAGGGAAAATAGGATGATAAAGGGAGTAGAAATGGGCATCAAGGAATACAAAGTCTCAGCATATGCTGACGACTTGTTGTTTTTTTTTTTTTTGTCAGACCCACAAGAATCAGTGAGAGAGAAAGTTATGAAGGAAGTGAGGAGATTTGGAACTCTCTCAAATTTTAAGATCAATGTCGAGAAATCGATAATACTACCCATCCACATACCAAGAGAATTACGAATAGAAATACAAAATAATTATTTATTTGAGTGGGAAGAAAAGTCAATATTTTATCTGGGAGTTCACATTTCAGCAGATGTAAAAGCAATGTATGAACAAAATTATAGTCCTCTCTTAGCAAAGATAGAAGAAGACCTGAAAAAATGGAAAGGACAGACGCTAACTTTATTTGGTATAATAAACACGATAAAAATGAACATAGTGCCCAGGTTGCTATATGTCTTGTATACTCTACCTATCCCACTCCCCAGAAATTTTTTAAAAAAATACGTAAAATATTCATTGCCTTTATATGGGAAAACGGGAGAGCAAGGCTAGCACATAAAATTCTATGCAGGAACAAGGAAGAGGGAGGGGTAGGCTTACCGGATATGTTAATATATTATAGAGCAATGACACAAGTTCGAATTCTGAACTGGTGCCATGATCAAGATAACAAAGCATGGGTACTACTGGAAAAAAATCTAGCGGGTAGAGATCTAGCAGGGGCACCATGGATCCCAACCAAAGAAAGGGGGCTGTCCGAATGGACCATCACCATTAACAAAGAATACTGTCGGTATGGGACAGAATGAATAAAACAGGCAGGTATGCCCCAAAAATATCACCTCTTGCTCCATTAGGTGGGTATCCATGGTTCCCCCCAGGTGAGAAGAGGGGAGCGTTGGGACCTTGGGAAACAGAAGGAAACACGATGAGTTTAAAATATGCCCCGAAAGGGGTCTTTTTGTCACAGAGGGACCTAGAATTAAAATACGGAAGTATGAGAATGGCAGGATGGAGATATAACCAAATGAAACAGTTCTTCAAGAAAATAGAAAAGCAAGTTAGATCAAAAGATTCCTTAACGGTGTTTGAGAAAATGTGTAGAGAGATATCAAAACCTAATCATCTACTATCCCAGATGTACAAAATACAATCCCATACTTTATAAGGGAATGGGAAAGAGAATTAGGGTACAAATTTACAACATTACAAATAAAAAAGGTAATAGAAGCAACGTATTCATCTTCAATAAGTTCAGCCACACAGGAAATGTCATATACATTTTTAACTAGATGGCACAGAACTCCAGCCCGATTAGCACAAATATACCCAACTGCAGAAAGCTCCTGTTGGAGAGGATGTGGAGGAAGGGGAACTCACCTCCACATCTGGTGGACCTGTCCAGTGATAAAGATATTCTGGTGTGAAATAGCCCCATGGATCAGGAAAATGGTAAAAGAGAAAATAGAGACGAAACCAGAACATTACCTGTTCCATGGGGCGATGAACACCAAGGCCATACATAAGGAAAATATGACACAGCATTTATTGAACGCAGCCAAGAGATTAATTCCAAGATATTGGAAGCAGATCAAGGGTCCAACACTGGAGAATTGGAAAACAGAAGTAGATAAAACGAAAGAGGCAGAAAGATGGGTATACAAAATGAGAAATAAACAAGAGAAATAGGAAGCAATTTGGGAGGAATAGGAAAAAAAGAAATAGAAGCTGAAATACAAGCTAGGAAAAATGAAGGGAGTTGAAGTAAGTAGATAGAGGGGAGCCCACAACCTGGACAACCTATTAGGGGAGTTTTTAAAGAAGAATGTACAATGATATGCTGAATACAAAGTTGACTGATGTTTGTTGTAAAAAGAGATGGGCACTATCAATTGCCATATACCATAGAGGAGAAGAATAAATTAATCTGTGTTTTTTTTTTTTTTTCACACAAGCACAAGATAAATCACATTTGACTAGACGAGCACTAGGAAGAGGCATTTGGAGAAATAAGAAGCAAACACGTAAATGGAATGGCACAAAGAAGAAGGGGGGGGGGAGTAATAGGTGAAGGTAAAGAAAGGCAACTAGGGATTGAATTATAATTAAAAGGGGTAATAGCACACATATTCACATGAGGATTTTTTTTTAATATAAATTAGTGAGAAGGATGACGCAAAGAACACATAGTAAGAGAGGTAGAGTAACACTGAGGGGAGAATTTCCCCTCCTTTTTTTTTTTTTTCTCTCTCGAGGGTCAAGGGCCAATGGGACGGCCAATCTTCAGTCCATAAACACACCAAATGTATGGATAGATTACTGAAACTAAGTCTGCAAATGTAAAATGTATATGTAAAACTTTCAATAAGGATTTAATTATAAAAAAACTGACCTTAAACAACAGTATTCTTTCTATTCTATCCCAGAGCAGGAGGTCGTGGGCCACATCAGAGGGCTCCGCGGGCCACTGGTTGGGCCCCCCTGATGTAGCATTTACTTCCTATAATCCATCTGGCATTACTGTGATAATGCCCTGGAAAATCTTGTGTGTGTGCGCGGTACAATATACATGGGCTACCAGTACACTTCGCAAGGTCAGGCATGCAGGCAGGAGAGCATACTCCCATCACTTGCCTTTAACACCATCTCAGAATCAATCTTCTTTATTTATACACCATGCTCTCTAGTTGGCTGGCCAACATACTCTATCCTCGATTCCAAACCTCATATTTAAATGGGCCATGTTAACACAGAAAATACCAAAGCAGGCAGAAGTGAGCCTACCACAAGGTTACTACCCCTGGAGCTGGGTGTTGGTGGGTCCTGCCAAGAAATGAAATTGAAATTGATACATACGGCCTACTAAACCTTCAGCATTCTTCTTCTGTCTCCTCAACCCTATTGGCTGGTCTGTTTCCTGAAATGTAGTTCACCTGACCCAAATCTTGTCCACCTTATGTGGTTGAATGAATGAATGATTTGTATAGCGCTGCAATTGCGAACTGAATCGCCTCAAGGCGCTTGGTCTGTCCTGTGATGACCTGCTTATTAGAAGAGGTAGGTCTTGAGTTTTTTCCTGAAGGCCCGATGGTTTTCTTCCATGCGGATGTTGGTGGGTAGAGCGTTCCATAGCCGAGGTCCTTGGACTGCGAATCTTCGCTCTCCCTTAGATTTGTAGCGGGCTTTAGGGATGAAAAGGCGGTTTTGGTTTGTTGATCGAAGGCTGAGATTGGGTATGTATTGTTGTGTCTGCAAATTCACCAATTTCAACATTACAACACATAAACCATGAAACAGGCTATTCCAGAATTTTGCATGTTACATAAAGCATTTCCTGGGAAACACTATTGTTTGCTGGATGTTAAAAAACAAAACATAAAAAAAAATATATAATTGTTACTCCTGCAGGACTTGGCAGATCTCAGAAATCTACTATCCTGCATTTTACTGACATATTAAATACTGTAGATACTTGATGTATATCAGACTCTGCTTAGTTGACTAAATCAGATCTAATTATCATAGAACATATGTGGAATTAGTACCACTTTAACCACTTCAGCCCCGGACCAATTGGCAGCCAAAGGACCAGGCCCCTTTTTGCGATTCGGCACTGCGCCGCTTTAACTGACAATTTCCCGATGACCGGGAACAGCCGATCAGTGACAGGCAGTGTAGGAAGCGCGGGGAGAGGTTTGTTTACACAGACCTCTCCCCATTCTTCAGCTCTGTGATCGGGTCTGCTGGTCCCGCGGCCGGGGTCACGGAGCTCCCGACCGGGTCGCGAGCGCCCCCGGATAGGATTTTAAAGGGCCACGTACAGGTACGTGGTTTTGCCTAGCCGTGCCATTCTGCCGATGTACATCGGCGTGAGGCGGTCGGGAAGCGGTTAAGTAAACCCTTAAAGTGGATGTAAACCGATTCATGAAATTTTGAGCTGGGCACGTATATCTGCAGTGTTTTGGTTATCTCTCTTCAAAGCACTATGTCCTGTAGCTGTCTCCTGCTCCATTCGTCTGTTTTCAGCCTGATAACTCCTGACATTCTCTGTCACATATGATAAAAGCAGCCAGCTGGAGTTTTGTGTTGTGGAGGATGCTATAAATAGATGAGAAGTGTGCTGGAACTATTCAAGGGACAGAGCTGAAAGTCTCTACCTATGAGGAGAGGGGTTGTCTGCCTTTCCTCCAATCAGCTGTCATGGCTGTATGCCCAGACTTCACTGCAGTGGTAACCAGGAAGAGAAAATCTCCTAACACAATGTGCACTTTCTAAACTGTATATAAAGCTGAAGACAGCAGATATACACGTCAAACTTATGTAGGGAGATTTGTTTCATCCCTGTGTACCATCTGAGGCTGTTCACCTCACTGGGTACATGTGAGGGTTTACATCCACTTTGAGTAAAAGTAAATTATCACTGCAGATTAATCTAGGTCATACATAATGCATTCTTATCAATGGCCTATTGCTTTGTATTTCTAGGAGTCTAAAGATCAGCAGTGGAAAAGAGCGATGGATTATTTAAGTGCTGTGTCGGAGCTAAACTACATGACACAAATTGTGATTATGCTGTACGAGGACAACAATAAGGTGAGTTCATGATAAAGCTGTCAAAAGCATTCTTGATGTAGCCGTGGTATTATCAAAGAAAGGCTGTTATAGGGCAAATTCTATAGGTCTTTAGTAATGAAGCTCGCTGGCTGTGACATTCTTTGTTCAGTTGTCACCACCCGGGTTCCTCCTGTGCTTTCATGTACATAATTTAGTTCAGATATCATCTGAGCAATTGCATGTAAATACCAACCCTGGACGCAGCCAGTGGAGCCAGTTTAAACTGGGCATATTGGCGGGGCTTATGAGTCATTATGACGCCAGGGTCGGGGCGGGGCCAGAATACTTTGCACTGATTGGTGGATTGTCTGTTAAATACTTGTTGGTTTGCACTGCACATTGTCACTTGCCTGATGAAGGGGCCCACGTGGCTGTGAAATGTTGCTGTATATTTATCACGTGACCACAAAAATAAAGCTTTGCACCCATTCAAGTAATCCTTGGTGGGCTGATGACATTTTCTTCACTTTGATCATCTACGGTTTCCAGCCTATGATCATTACAGCACCCAGCATTAGTGAACAGCCGATTTCTTGAATATGTTCATGGGGAGTATTACGCTTAGACAGGATGCAGCCGGGGTACATCCAGGGTCGGCTTTCCTGCTGAGTTTTGACTGGGCTGCAGGTAATCATCCAGTTTGTATGCGGCCATAACAGAGACTGAAAATTCAGCTGATTAAGCAGGGACCGGCTTAATTTCGATCTGTGTGCAGCCCTCCCTGCTTGTTGGATCGACTTCTGTTGAACAGCCACTCTAGAAAACTTTTTTTTTTTTTTCAAATATATATTTTATTAAGTTTTCAAAAATAAAAAGGAAAGGGGCAGAAGCCCAACAAACATACAAACATAAGTTCACAGTAGAGGTCGCAGCCTCCCGATATCATGTCTTAGTTTTTAACAGTACATCTTATAACAACTAGTGTAAAACCTAAGATCATCTATCAATTGTGTTTAGAATTGTCTTCTGGTTTCGTATTCTTGGGAACAAACATAAACTTTTCAGACAAGTTGTGTTGAGGTAGATCGAGAGGTGGCTTATTGAGATGGAGAGATAGAAAAGAGAGAATTAGACTAGATAGGAAAGGAAATGGGGGTGTAGGGAGGGGAAGAAGGGTATGGGAGCTAGTGGCGTTTGAATAGGTCTTGAAGCGCTGGGGGTAAGCCAAATGTAGAGTTTCTAGGGTACGCGTATATATATTAGTTCAGGTCCCGAGTAAGGATTTTCCTTCCTCTGAAAGTATGAACATATTCCAGAGGGACCAGGTTTTCCTATATGCTTCTTGCTTATCCTGAGCTGTCAGTATCAGATCCTCCATCTTGTTTATGTCTTCCAATTTCCGCAGCCTACTCTAGAAAACTTTCAGTGTATTCTGACAACAGGGATTCTCCGCTGTCAGACTACAATGTCACAGCGTGGAGGCCTTCTCCATCCACACAAGCAATCTGCTTTTGTTTTTATTCAGACTGCTAGCTGAACGGAAAAAAAAAAACTAAGCATGTGTACCCAGCTTATCTCAATAGTAGAAGATACAGTATACCATGTTAGTATGTCCACATCCCACTAATGTATATAACAGAATGTGTGTTGTAGCAAAGGGACTGTAAAAGGGCATACATGTAGTGAGCAAACCCAGCTTAAAGCCTTGTACACACAAACCAAAAATCGTCCTTTTGGCCAGTGTGTTCAACTGTCTGTTCTACAGAAGCCGGACTTATGACTGGCTTCTGTAGAGTGGGCATGCTGGAAAACCAGGCAGTCAATGGCTTCTAGCGCTGATCAGTGTGTTCTGGCGGGGGGGGGGGAATTCCACTTCACAGCACCCTAGTATTATCTGCAGTCCTAACTCTATTCATTTTTGAGAGCCTCCATAGTAGAAGCACATGTATTATAATGGATTGGCAGAGAGCAGGAGAGCCTGGGGGGAACCCACCCCTACTTAAAGGTGCAAGGGTGCACTGAACACCCAGCATATACCACAATGGCAGCAAAGGTGTCCAGTGCGCCCCCTCACCAGTATGCAAACAGTACAAACCATGGTTTTACATGCATCGCCCTTCCATGTGCTCCTTGCTGTAAATGCCAGTGCAAATGTGCGAATGCTGTACAGCTTCAGTAGTCTATAAAATTATATCCTAGCCACTTGCCAAAGGTCATTTGCCCTGGGTACTATTTTTGCCAGACTTGCTGTCAATTCAACACACATTTTGTGTAATAATTGGTTAATTCATATGGTGGGTGTATAGTTATGTTTTTCTGCTCTTCTGCATTGCAGGACCCATCTTCAGAAGAGAGATTTCACGTAGAGCTTCATTTCAGCCCAGGAGTCAAAGGCTGCGAAGAAGATGAAAAGGCTCCGCTGGGATTTGGATTTCGACCAGCTTCAGCTGAAGTAGGCAGATATACATTTCTCTAAATGCTTATGATGCAAAATATGGCATGCTGAAAAACTGTTCAGTGCCTGTATTTAGTACCGTGCCATGTCGTTTATTACTAACAAAATAATTCTTTAGGCTATTTTCAGTTGCCCAAACAGCATTTATTCCAGCAGTAATACTTAAAATACAGTATATGCAAAGCCTCACCTTGTAAAACAACTCATTCAATAAAAAATAGAAATAATAGGCAAAATGTTATGTATAATAATAATATATATATATATATATATATATATATATATATATATATATATATATATATATATATATATATATATAGTATCTCACAAAAGTGAGTACACCCCTCACATTTTGTAAATATTTTATTATATCTTTTCATGTGACACTGAGGAAATGACACTTTGTTACAATGTAAAGTAGTGAGTGTACAGCTTGAATAACAGTGTAAATTTGCTGTCCCCTGAAAAAAAACTCAACACACAGCCATTAATGGCTAAACCGCTGGAAACAAAAATGAGTACACCCCTATGTGAAAATGTCCAAATTGGACCCAAAGTGTAAATATTTTGCGTGGCCACCATTATTTTCCAGCACTGCCTTAACCCTCTTGGACATGGAGTTCACCAGAGCTTCACAGGTTGCCACTGGAGTCCTCTTCCACTCCTCCATGACAACATCACGGAGCTGGTGGATGTTAGAGACCTTGCGCTCCTCCACCTTCCCTTCGAGGATGCCTCACAGATGCTCAATAGGGTTTAGGTCTGGAGACATGCTCGGCCAGTCCATCATCATTATCATGTTGGAATACTGCTCTAATGCCGCGTACACACGGTCGGAATTTCCGATGAAAACAGTTCGATGGGAGCTTTTCATCTGATTTTCCGACCGTGTGTAGCTCACACATCCCAAAAACATCTGCGATCCACCTCCGTGTTTCACAGTATGTATGTGTGTGTATATGTATGTATGTATGTAGATAGATAGATATACAGTGGATATAGAGAGTCTACACACTCCTGTTATGTTTCTGTGATGTAAAAAAATGAGACAAAGATGAATAATTTCAGAACTTTTTCCACCTTTTTATGTGACCTATAAACTGTACAGTTGAACAACAAACTTAAATCTTTTAGGTGGAGGGAAGTAAAAATAAAATAATATGGTTGCATAAGTGTGCACACACTTAAACTAATACTTCGTTGAAGCACCTTTTGATTTTATTACAGCACTCAGTCTTTTTGCATATGAGTTTACATTGGGCCAGCTTGTATTTACCATACCTGGCTGATGCCCCTGGAAGCACTTTTGGTGCGCTTTCAGAAAACACACAGAGAAAAACAAGAAAAAAAAGTCTATGCAAAACCGTGGGTAACTCGCACGAAAACCACAGTTGCACTGCGTTTTGCTCACACTGCGGCCAAACTGCAGCACGGCAGTGTGAAACTGACCATATACAGCATATAGTTACTTTGGTTCAAGCTAAACAATGCAATGTAACTTTATGGAAATACCTGTATACCATGCCTTGGATTCTTCTTTAACCCAGAACATATATATATATATATATATATATATATATATATATATATATATAATGGCATAAGTCAGATATTTAAAAAAAAAAATTAAACTGCACATTACCACAGTAACAGGTTAAAGGGGCAGATCTTCACTCTAATACTGGTTTGCAGCATCACATACAATGCAGACATCATTGTATACATACATGTACAGTACATACTATCCTTTCTTTAACAAACTTCTCCTGCACACCCTAGGGGGCTCTTAAACCCAGATACATACTATATGTAAATCTGGACTTGCAGCCAACGTAGAGAGCTGTGGCAAGCCCCCGTTTCCCTCACTTCAAAGTGTTTGTCAGACTGAGCTCTAGGGAGGCATCCACTTTGAATTGTGAAATCCAAGGACTTTGCCACAGCTCTCAACCTTGGGCTTTAAATGATGTATCCCACCCCCAGGTTCATGGATCCTTAGGTTGCATCGGATGAATACATTTAAAATAAAGCTTGCACAGTGCCTTCTGTGAAGACAGTGATGCACTTTTATTTTGGAGACTGTCTGACTTTAACCTCTTCCCGCACGCCGCATAGGGAAATTACTTAGACCGAGATCTCCTCTCGTTCTGGGGCAACGTCATATGACGTTGCCACTCTTGCGCACTCGCAGCCGCTGATCTTGGTAAAGAGCTGATGATGCGGTTCTTAAAGAGGAAGTAAACCCTGACGTGTTTACTTCCTCTTTCTTTTCCTGCAAAGGTAACTCATAATGGACTACTATGCATCGCACTTACCTGACACAGGAATCAGCGAAGTCACTGCTGTCCCCTTGTGTACGGAGCCTCCATCTTCTTGGTGGGTCTCGCTGCTCCGGCGCTGTCATTCATCGGAGCCGCAAGAACGTCACTCCCGCGCATGTGCACGCGAGACGCCACTCGCAGCATATCGCCGTTAACAGCGGCGTGCTCAGTGCGCCTGTGTAGACAGCGTTGCCTGTCTTTTGGCCGTGTAGGTTTAGGAGCTATTTCTTGGACCTACAGGTAAGCCTTAATCTATGCTTACCTGTAGGTCAAAGTGGTTTGTAAGGGTTTACAACCACTTTAACCGATGTGATCGGCTGTGTCCATGCGGAAGTGTTGTTTATTGGCTTTCCTTGGCTCGCACTGACAGAGTGTGAGAAGAGGAGAGCCAATCAGTCACATTTTCTCGCAGGGAATCGGGGCACTGATAACAGTGATGCCAGTCTGTGCCCTTCAGTGACATCAATCAGTGCTGCCCATCAGTGCGGCATATTGGTGCCTCCTAATCGGTGCCACCGCATCCATGCCCATCAGTGCTGCTCATCAGCGCACATCAGTGAAGAAGAAAAATTACTAATTTACAACATTTTCTGACACAAACTAAGAAACTTTTATTTTTTTTTTTCTTCTAAGATTTGGGTATTTTTTCATTTTATTATTTGCTAAAAAAAAAAAAAAACCCCAGTGGTGATTAAATATCACCAAGAAAAAGCTCTATTTGTGTTCAGACCGCACAATTGTCATTAAAAGTGTGAAAGACTGGGCAGGAAGGGGGTGAAAGTGCCCGGTATTGAAGCGGTTAAAGGCAGCTTAAAATTACTAATATGTTTGTTATTACCTTGTCTTCAGATTACTGGCATTGACAGTCTTTATCTTACTGCTTTTTTTTTTTTTTATACCTTGTTTTCAATAGAGTGAAGACAAAAAGACAGACCAGGGTAGTCTGGAAGACTTGTCCAAGGTGAAAGGCACAGATGATGTGGACAGATTCATACTGATGACACCACTACCGACTGAGCTAATCGGCATCCACAGAAGGTCTCCCCTAACTCGTAATCGGAAGACTGGGTCAATGGAGGTAAAAAAATTTGAAGGGGCTATACAAAGGTTGATACTGTTTTAGAATTCAATCTGAAATTTGTAATTGTTCATTTACAAATGAAATGCTCTTTTCTTTCCCTGTTCTCAGTAAACAATAGAAATGAATAAATGCAAAATATAATTGAATACAAAAAAAAAAACGAATTGTGTAGTAGATCATAGTAGTGCAAATATTGCAGATTGATTTGATTACATTTTTTTTTTTTTTTTTTTATTATATAGTAAAAATGTCTTCTGAATATTTAATACCTGAAACTATTTAATTTGGGGATATTTTTTAGCAGAAAAACAAGCCCCTGGATTAAATATTCCCAATTAACATTGTGATTATATGGACATTACTGAAAAAAGGTTAAGCATATAGTAACTGAATTCTTGGCAAAAAAAAACTTGTATATTCAGAAGATTTTTAGTTTAGTTGAAGTTCAGACTATTGCTGTTTGCCATTTTTTCCTTTTGTTGTTTTCTTGACATGTGAAGAGCAACAGTTGTTTGCATTTGGTATAAAGCTTTTGTGTAATATATATGTTAATTTAAAGTGGAGATTCGCTTTTCGGAACCCTCCCCCCCTCCAGTTGCACATTTGGCACCTTTCAGGGGGGAGGGGGTGTATTTGCACCCACTTCCGGGCATAGACTCCCATGGGAGTCTACGCCTCTTCCCGTACCGCCGCGCTGTCTGCTGGGACACACACGGGTCACAGAGACAGCAGGGACCATTAGGATTGCGCAGCGCGACTCGCGTAGTAGGGAACCGGGAAGTGAAGCCGCAAGGCTTCATTTCCTGATTCCCTTACCGAAGATGGCGGCGGCAGCATCCGAGGACTGAGGGACGGGTCTGCCTTGGGTGCCGACATCGCTGGACCCTGTGACAGGTAAGTGTCCTTATTTGTAAAGTCAGCAGCTGCAGTATTTGTAGCTGCTGACTTTTTATAAAAAAAAAAAATTTGCGGGAGTCCCGCTTTAAGAACCTGTTTCTGCTAAAGCTGGATATTTAGTATATTTTAGGAAGTACGTTGGTCCTTACACAGTCATAATACCAGGAGTGAATTTCATTACAGGCCTGGGTGGTTATTCTTATTTTTAGATCACCTTATTTAGTCTGTCTACTTTCATAGGATATGTGAAGCTTTCTACCATCTCACTAAACCGTTATTTATGTGTCCATTATTTGGATAAATTATAGACTTTTTTTTTTTTTTTTAGAGGAACGGTAAATTTATTTTTCGAGAACAGCTGCATATTGCTATGTAACAGTAAATCAAATTGCTCAAGGGACACATCCTAAATATAGGCCAGTACACGCATTTCTTATGGAAATTTTTATGTACAATTTGACACAGTTTTCTGACTTCTTGATATAAAATGCTGTTTGTGCCACCTACTACAAACAGAATCGGACAAAGCGGATGCTAATCAGCGGGTCCGGCGTCCGTGCTTGCCTGCCGCGACCCGCCGATCGTTCGCTGGAGAGGCAGAACGGCGGTCGGTCTATGTAAACAAGGCAGTCCGCCATTCTGTCGCAGAGGAAGAGAGAGATCTTGTTATCCTGCTAATCAGGAACACAGATGTTGCTCTTCCACCAGTTAAACCATCCCCCACACAGTTAGAAATCACTCTCTAGGAGCACATTTATACCCTTTGATCGCTCCTGATGTTAACTCCTTCCCTGCCAGTGTCATTTATACAGTGACAGTGCATTTATTTTAGGACTGATCACTGTATTAGTGTCACTGGTCCTCAAAAAGTGTCACTTAATGTCCAATTTGTCCGCCGCAATTTCGCAGTCCTGCTAGAAATCGCTGATCACCGCCATTACCAGTAATAAATAAAACGCCATAAAAATATCTCATAGTTTTGTAGACGCAATAACTTTTGTGCAAGCCAATCAATATGCGCTTATTTAAATTTTTTCTTACTAAAAATATGTATTCGAATACATATTGGCTTAAATTTTTTTTGTCAATTGGCCATCCTTTTTTTTTTTGTTAGCGGAAGAAATAAAAATCACAGAGGTGATCAAATACCACCAAAAGAAAGCTCTATTTGTGGGAAAAAAGGACATACATTTTGTTTGGGTACAGCATCGCGCAACCGCACAATTGTCAGTTAAAGTAACGCAGTGACGTATCGCAAAAAATGGCCTGGTCATGAAGGGGGTGAAACCTTCCAAGGCTGAAGTGGTTAAACAAGCTGCTAGCACACTTCAGCACTTCTTGAAGTTTGTTGAAACCTGCTGAAGCCTGCTAGCAGCTTGCTTAAAGTTGCAATCAGCACTCCCATTAGGTTCTGTGTTCAACATTTACAAAGTGGAGTTGAATGGTACTTTAAAAGCTTCAACAAAACTTACTGAAAGCTGTGCAAATGCTTTGTCAAAGCTTGCTGTTCACACTGCTGAAGCTTGTGTGAAACACGCTCTAGATACAATGTCTTTGTTACTTTTCAGGGAATAGTCTCAAACAGATGCAAACTAAGGCCCCTTTCACACTGGGGCGGTTTTCAGGCGGTACGGCGCTAAAAATAGCGCCTGTATACCGCCTGAAAAAACCGGCCCCATTCACTCCAGTGTGAAAGCTGGCGGGCTTTCACACTGGAGCGGTGCGCTAGCAGGACCGCAACAAAAGTCCTGCTAGCAGCATCTTTGGAGCGGTGAAGGAGCGGTGTGTTCACCGCTCCTATACCGCTCCTTCCCATTGAAATCAATGGGAAACCGCGGGGATACCGCCCGCAAACCGCAGCGGCGCTTTGCGGAGGTTTTTAACCCTTTTGCGGCCGCTAGCGGGGGTTAAAACCACCCCGCTAGCGGCCGCATACCGCGGGTAAAACGATGGTAAAGCAGCGCTAAATATAGCGCTGCTTTACCGTCGCCGCCCCGCACCGCCCCAGTGTGAAGCCAGCCTAAAAGATTGATATTCTATACAATTAATGATCTGTTTTATTCTGATATTCTAAAGCTAGAACACCACTAAAAAAAATTGGCACACTCAAGCCACACTGCCCACATTACATATGTTCGTCCCTACCCCCTTTAGCTGCAGAGGGAGCAGCTGAGGATGTACACTTGCTGCAGCAGGAATTATACCCTCTGTTGCTTTTAGTGGGTGATCACGACCCATTCAAGTGAATAGGGCCTCCCTGGGAGAAAGACTTGCTGATGCCACTGCTGCCAATTTCTTTTCATACATGCCTAAATAAGCTTTTGTACATGTGAGTACCCATTTTATATGTTTATTCAATTTTAACTTGCTTGACGGTATTACGCTATGGTCTCATTTTCTCTTTATTGGTAATACCATTCAAGCCGATCAAGCCGATCAATGACGTCAGACCTCAGCCACGCCCCCTACTGTAAATTTTTTTTTTGGACCAGAAAACTCAGAAATATGATGGTAAACCATAAAAAATACTAGAACAATTGGTTTAAAATGTCGTAATTAGTTTAGATAGTTCATAGAGCGTATATACTCACTAATGCATACATGTTTGTGAAAATATCCAACGGACATTCGCTGTGCCATCAACTGATGGGTCCAATATCGACAAGCTCTGATTCTGGACCTTTCATGCAAATTTGCGATGACGTTGCTGCCTCATCAAGAGCGACATCAGGAGCATTTCCTGACATATATTCAATATGGGATCCATTTCCAAAAAAAACACAGAAAGAGAGGCAAATGCAAGTGTACAACTGCTCTCTCTGCTGCTCACTCTGATCAAAATGGCAGAAATAGTTAATAATACATGCTTTCTGAGCTTGGGGAGGGTCTATATGATGTTATCTTTACAAATGCTTATAGACGCAAACGCGGCATGAAAATACAGCAAAACGCGCGTTTTTAAACGCAGGTTTCTGCTTTTTAAAACATGCGTTCAGCAGAGTTTGCATCTGCGTCTCGTGTGCATGGGGCCTTATAGACGCAAACGCAGCTAAACGCGGCTAAAGGTGGCATGAAAACACAGCAAAACGTGCGTTTTTAAACGCAGGTTTCTGCTTTTTAGTTTGCATCTGCGTCTCGTGTGCATGGGGCCTTATGCTGGCCATACACTTATTGCTTTTTGTACGAGAACATTTGTATGTCTCATTTTCCTTTGGCAAGCCACATTTTGTTTATTTCTGTCTAGGACATATGCCACTTTTATGCTTGTGTGAGTCGTCTTCAATATTCATTGCTTACATTTTACATGAATGTGATAGTTATTCAGCACGCTATAGAGAAGCTTTATCGATTTGAGTTTACTAGCAATAACACAGCGATGTTTCCTGAAGGGTCTATCACCAATGTCAATGAAATGTTAAATATTTTTTTTTGTTGAGTCAGTAATTATTGTGCAGAACAAACAGAATGTATTCCTGCCCCAGTGTTATTAATAATACATGTGTAATTACTAGGACCAGAGACAGATGGATTTGCCATTTAAATACTTCTGGAAGCCAGCAAATTGAATGCATCTGCCTTGTGTTAAAGAGTTCCAATATTAGTAATATTTTTCACTTCTCCCTAGAGCAGCACTTTTAACCTTTTATTACACATTATGTGTGTTAAAAGTCAGAATCTACGTTTTTTTGTAGCTGCCGACTTCTAAAAAACACAAACAAACTGCAGCTCCTCTTTAAAGCCTCATGCACACGGGATGGTTTTTTAACTCTCCTTGAAGCCAGCATCGTTTTAGCAGAAAATATGCCTGACGCTGGTAGAAGTGCCTAAATCTTTTACAAGCTTTTAGGACAGGGATCTCCAACTGGTGGCCATCCAGCTGTTGCGGAACTACAAGTCCCAATGTGCCTCTGCCTGAGGGAGTCATGCTTGTAACTTTCAGCCTTGCAATGCCTCATGGGACTTGTAGTTTTGCAACAGCTGGAGGGCCGCCAGTTTGAGACCCCTGTTTTAGGAGATTTACAGGCGTTAAGCTCTTGGGGCGTTAATTAATTTAATTGGCCAAAATAAATCATTTATTCTGGCTATTAAAATGAATTCATGCTCAAGCACTAGCTTTTAGGTGCGTTTAGCAGCTTTTCTGCCCAAACTCTGCTGCTCCTGGTCACACTGGCAGTGTTTGTTTTTTTCCTATTTCAATGTAAAAAGTATAATTTTGGCTGGAACACCACTTAAACAATAAAAAAGCGGTGCCAGGCTGCCGGTGACAAGTACAAGAGGCTTGAAAGAGAGCCTTAGCATTGCCTACTGCCTCTCCACCCGCTCTCGTCTCATTTTGGAAGCTAAGCAGGTTTGGGCCTGGTCAGTACTTGAATGGGAGACCACCTCGGCCATTCCGGGTGCTCGCCAAGGAAATCCAGGTGCTTTTGCTTTTCTTCCAGCAGGGGTCACTCTCCTCTATGCCTCTTTTTACATTCATTTTTACCCAATTGCGCGTACCGTGGGGGTGGTAATTGCGCGTACCGTGGGGGTGGTAATTGCGCGTACCGTGGGGGTGGTAATTGCGCGTACCGTGGGGGTGGTAATTGCGCGTACCGTGGGGGTGGTAATTGCGCGTACCGTGGGGGTGGTAATTGCGCGTACCGTGGGGGGGGTAATTGCGCGGACTGGGGGGGGGTGGTAATTGCGCGGACTGGGGGGGGGGGGTGGTAATTGCGCGGACTGGGGGGGGGGGTGGTAATTGCGCGGACTGGGGGGGGTGGTAATTGCGCGGACTGGGGGGGTGGTAATTGCGCGGACTGGGGGGGGGTGGTAATTGCGCGGACTGGGGGGGGGTGGTAATTGCGCGGACTGGGGGGGGGGGGTGGTAATTGCGCGGACTGGGGGGGGGGGGGGTGGTAATTGCGCGGACTGGGGGGGGGGGGGGGGGGGGGACTGTGGGGGGGGGTGGTAATTGCGCGGACTGGGGGGGGTGGTAATTGCGCGGACTGGGGGGGGTGGTAATTGCGCGGACTGGGGGGGGTGGTAATTGCGCGGACTGGGGGGGGGTGGTAATTGCGCGGACGGGGGGGGGGTGGTAATTGCGCGGACTGGGGGGGGGGGGGTGGTAATTGCGCGGACTGGGGGGGGTGGTAATTGCGCGGACTGGGGGGGGGGGGGTGGTAATTGCGCGGACTGGGGGGGGGTGGTAATTGCGCGGACTGGGGGGGGTGGGGGGGGGTGGTAATTGCGCGGACTGGGGGGGGGGGTAATTGCGCGGACTGGGGGGGGGTGGTTAATTGCGCGGACTGGGGGGGGGGGTGGTAATTGCGCGGGGGGGGGGGGGGGTGGTAATTGCGCGGAGGGGGGGGGGGGGGGGGGGGGGGGGGGTGGTAATTGCGCGGGGGTGTGGGGGGGGGGGGGGAGGGCGGGGGGGGGGGGGGGTGGTAATTGCGCGGAGGGGGGGGGGGGGGGGGGGGGTGGTGGGGGGGGGGGGGTGGTAATTGCGCTGACTGTGGGGGGGGGGGGTGGTAATTGCGCTGACTGTGGGGGGGGGTGGTAATTGCGCTGACTGTGGGGGGGGGGGGGGTGGTAATTGCGCTGACTGTGGGGGGGGGGGGTGGTAATTGCGCTGACTGTGGGGGGGGGGGGGGGTAATTGCGCTGACTGTGGGGGGGGGGGGGTGGTAATTGCGCTGACTGTGGGGGGGGGGTGGTAATTGCGCTGACTGTGGGGGGGGGGTGGTAATTGCGCTGACTGTGGGGGGGGGGGGGTGGTAATTGCGCTGACTGTGGGGGGGGGGGGTAATTGCGCTGACTGTGGGGGGGGGTGGTAATTGCGCTGACTGTGGGGGGGGTGGGGGGGGGGGGGGGGGGGGGGGGGGGGGGGGTGGTAATTGCGCTGACTGTGGGGGGGGGGGGGGGGGGGGAGGGGGGGGGGCGGGGGGGGGGGGGGGGGGGGGGGGGGGGTGGTAATTGCGCTGACTGTGGGGGGGGGTGGTAATTGCGCTGACTGTGGGGGGGGGTGGTAATTGCGCTGACTGTGGGGGGGGTGGTAATTGCGCTGACTGTGGGGGGGGGGTGGTAATTGCGCTGACTGTGGGGGGGGGGGGGGGTGGTAATTGCGCTGACTGTGGGGGGGGGGGGGTGGTAATTGCGCTGCCTGGGGGGGGGGGGGGGGGGGGGGGGGGGGGGGGGGGGGGGGGGGGGGGGGGGGGGGGGGGGGGGGGGGGGGGGGGGGGGGGGGGGGGTGGGGGGGGGGCTGTGGGGGGGGGTGGGGGCGGGGGGGGGGGGGGTGCGCTGGGGGGGGGGGGGGGGTGATGTGGGGGGGGGGGTGGTAATGCGTGACTGTGGAGGGGGGGCTGGGGGGGGTGGTAATTGCGCTGACTGTGGGGGGGGGGTGGTAATTGCGCTGACTGTGGGGGTGGCTGTGGGGGGGGGGGGGGGTGGTAATTGCGCTGACTGTGGGGGTGGTAATTGCGCTGACTGTGGGGGTGGTAATTGCGCTGACTGTGGGGGTGGTATTTGCCCGGACCGGGGGGGTGGTATTTGCCTGGACCGGGGGTGGTAATTGCGCGGATCGGGGGGTGGTAATTGTACAGACTGGGGGGCGGGTGGTAATTTCTGTAGTCCTTGTTGTACATGCTGTATATATTTCCTGGTGGGAGGAGGGGTTTGTATAGCTAACTGCCGATGATATTACTGTTGTTATGGAAACCTGACCTGACACCAGGTATAAGAGGCTTGAAAGGGAGCCTTAGAATTGCCTACGGCTTCACCACCCTGAATGAGCCCGCTCTCATCTCATTTCGGAAGCTAAGCAGGGTTGGACCTGGTCAGTACTTGAATGGGAGACCACCTCGGCCATTCCGGGTGCTCAACAAGGAAATCCAGGTGCTGTAGGCTTTTGCTTTTCTTTTCTTCCAGCAGGGGTCACTCTCCTCTATGCCTCTTTTTACATTCATTTTTACCCAATTGCGCGGACCGTGGGGGTGGTAATTGCGCTGACCGGGGGTGGTACTTGCGCGGATCGGGGGGGGTGGTAATTGCGCAGATCGGGGGGGGGTGGGGGTAATTGCGCAGATCGGGGGGGTGGGGGTAATTGCGCGGATCGGGGGGCTGGTGGTAATTGCGCGGACCGTGGGGGTGGTAATTGCGCTGACTGTGGGGGTGGTAATTTCCCGGATCGGGGGGTGGTAATTTCTGTATTTCTTGTTGTACATGCTGTAATTGCGCGAACCGGGGGGTGGTAATTGCGCGAACCGGGGGGTGGTAATTGCGCGGACCGGGGGGTGGTAATTGCGCGGACGGGGGGTGGTAATTGCGCGGACCGGGGGGTGGTAATTGCGCGGACCGTGGGGGTGGTAATTGCGCGGACCGTGGGGGTGGTAATTGCGCGGACCGTGGGGGTGGTAATTGCGCGGACCGTTTGGGTGGTAATTGCGCGGACCGTGGGGGTGGTAATTGCGCGGACCGTGGGGGTGGTAATTGCGCGGACCGTGGGGGTGGTAATTGCGCGGACCGTGGGGGTGGTAATTGCGCGGACCGTGGGGGTGGTAATTGCGCGGACCGTGGGGGTGGTAATTGCGCGGACCGTGGGGGTGGTAATTGCGCGGACCGTGGGGGTGGTAATTGCGCGGACCGTGGGGGTGGTAATTGCGCGGACCGTGGGGGTGGTAATTGCGCGGACCGTGGGGGTGGTAATTGCGCGGACCGTGGGGGTGGTAATTTCCCGGATCGGGGGGGTGGTAATTTCTGTATTTCTTGTTGTACATGCTGTAATTGCGCGAACCGGGGGGTGGTAATTGCGCGGACCGGGGGGGTGGTAATTGCGCGGACCGGGGGTGGTAATTGCGCGGACCGGGGGTGGTAATTGCGCGGACCGGGGGTGGTAATTGCGCGGACCGGGGGTGGTAATTGCGCGGATCAGGGGGGTGGTGGTAATTGCGCGGACCGTGGGGGTGGTAATTGCGCGGACCGTGGGGGTGGTAATTGCGCGGACCGTGGGGGTGGTAATTGCGCTGATTGTGGGGGTGGCAATTGCGCGGTTGGGGGGTGGTAATTTCCCGGATCTGGGGGGTGGTAATTTCTGTATTTCTTGTTGTACATGCTGTAATTGCGCGGACCGGGGGATGGTAATTGCGCGGATCGGGGGTGGTAATTGCGCGAACCGGGGGTGGTAATTGCGCAGACCGGGGGTGGTAATTGCGCGGATCGGGGGGGTGGTAATTGCGCGGATCGGGGGGGTGGTAGTTGCACGGACCGGGGGGTGGTGGTAATTGCGGACCCGAGGTGGTAATTGCGCGGATCGGGGGGTGGTAATTGTACAGACTGGGGGGCGGGTGGTAATTTCTGTAGTCCTTGTTGTACATGCTGTATATATTTCCTGGTGGGAGGAGGGGTTTGCATAGCCAACTGCTGATGATATTACTGTTGCTATGGAAACCTGACCTGAAACCTATTACAAGAGGCTTGTACGCTTGCGCGGACCCGGGGTGGTAATTGCGCGGATCGGGGGGGGGGGTGGTGTAATTGCGCGGATCGGGGGTGGTAATTGCGCAGATCGGGGGGGTGGTGGTAATTGCACGGACGGGGGGGTGGTAATTGCATGGACTGTGGGGGCGGTAGTTGCTTGGATCTGGGGGTGGTGGTGGTAATTGTGCGGATCGGGGGGGTGGTAATTGCGCGGATCGGGGGGGGGTGGTGGTGGTAATTGCGAGGATCGGGGGGGGTGGTGGTGGTAATTGCGAGGATCGGGGGGGTGGTGGTGGTAATTGCGAGGATCGGGGGGTGGTGGTGGTAATTGCGAGGATCGGGGGGGTGGTGGTGGTAATTGCGAGGATCGGGGGGGTGGTGGTGGTAATTGCGCGGATCGGGGGGGTGGTGGTGGTAATTGCGCGGATCGGGGGGTGGTGGTGGTAATTGCGCGGATCGGGGGGGTGGTGGTGGTAATTGCGCGGATCGGGGGGGTGGTGGTGGTAATTGCGCGGATCGGGGGGTGGTGGTGGTAATTGCGCGGATCGGGGGTGGTGGTAATTGCGCAGACCGGGGGTGGTAATTGCGCTGACTGTGGGGGTGGTAATTGCGCTAATTGTGGGGGTGGTAATTGCGCGGTTGGGGGGTGGTAATTGCGCGGATCGGGGGGGTGGTGGTAATTGCGCGGATCGGGGGGGTGGTAATTGCGCGGATCGGGGGGGGGGGGGTGGTAATTGCGCGGATCGGGGGGGTGGTAATTGCGCGGATCGGGGGGGGGGTGGTAATTGCGCGGATCGGGGGGTGGTAATTGCGCGGTTGGGGGGTGGTAATTGCGCGGTTGGGGGGTGGTAATTGCGCGGTTGGGGGGTGGTAATTTCCCGGACCGGGGGTGGTAATTTCTGTATTTCTTGTTGTACATGCTGTAATTGCGCGGACCGGGGGGTGGTAATTGCGCGGACCGGGGGGTGGTAATTGCGCGGACCGGGGGGTGGTAGTTGCACGGACCGGGGGGTGGTAATTGCACGGACCCGGGGTGTTAATTGTGCGGATCGGGGGGACGGTGGTAATTTCTGTAGTCCTTGTTGTACATGCTGTATATATTTCCTGGTGGGAGGAGGGGTTTGTATAGCTAACTTCCGATGATATTACTGTTGCTATGGAAACCTGACCTGACACCAGGTATAAGAGGCTTGAAAGGGAGCCTTAGAATTGCCTACGGCTTCACCACCCTGAATGAGCCCGCTCTCGTCTCATTTCGGAAGCTAAGCAGGGTTGGACCTGGTCAGTACTTGAATGGGAGACCACCTCGGCCATTCCGGGTGCTCAACAAGGAAATCCAGGTGCTGTAGGCTTTTGCTTTTCTTTTCTTCCAGCAGGGGTCACTCTCCTCTATGCCTCTTTTTACATTCATTTTTACCCAATTGCGCGGAACGTGGGGGTGGTAATTGCGTGGACCGTGTGGGGGTGGTAATTGCGTGGACCGCGTGGCGGGTGGTAATTGCGCGGATCGGGTGTGGTGGTAATTGCGCGGATCGGGGGTGGTAATTGCCTGGAACGTGGGGGTGGTAATTGCGCGGATCGGGGGGGGTGGTGTAATTGCGCGGATCGGGGGTGGTGGTAATTGCGCGGATCGGGGGGGGTGGTGGTAATTGCGCGGACGGGGGGGGGTGGTAATTGCATGGACTGTGGGGGTGGTAACTGCACGGATCGGGGGGTGGTGGTAATTCCTATATTTCTTGTACATGCTGTAATTGCGCAGATGGGGGGTGGTAATTGCGCGGACTGTGGGGGCGGTAGTTGCTTGGATCGGGGGGTGGTGGTAATTGCGCTGACCGGGGGTGGTATTTGCGCGGATCGGGGGGTGGTACTTGCGCGGATCGGGGGGTGGTAATTGCGCGGATCGGGGGGTGGTGGTAATTGCGCGGATCGGGGGGGCTGGTGGTAATTGCGCGGATCGGGAGTGGTAATTGCGCGGATCGGGAGTGGTAATTGCGCGGACCGGGGGTGGTAATTGCACGGACCGTGGGGGTGGTAATTGCGCTGACCGTGGGGGTGGTAATTGCGCTGACCGTGGGGGTGGTAATTGCGCTGACCGTGGGGGTGGTAATTGCGCTGACCGTGGGGGTGGTAATTGCGCTGACCGTGGGGGTGGTAATTGCGCTGACCGTGGGGGTGGTAATTGCGCTGACCGTGGGGGTGGTAATTGCGCGGTTGGGGGGTGGTAATTGCGCAGTTGGGGGGTGGTAATTTCCCGGATCGGGGGGGGGGGGGGTGATAATTTCTGTATTTCTTGTTGTACATGCTGTAATTGCGTGGACCGGGGGTGGTAATTGTGCGGACCGGGGGGGGTGGTAATTGCGCAGATCGGGGGGGTGGTGGTAATTGCGCGGATCGGGGGGTGGTAATTGTACAATTGTAATTTCTGTAGTCCTTGTTGTACATGCTGTATATATTTCCTGGTGGGAGGAGGGGTTTGCATAGCTAACTGCTGATGATATTACTGTTGCTATGGAAACCTGACCTGAAACCTATTACAAGAGGCTTGTACGCTTATAGGCTTGTACGCTTGCGCGGACCCGGGGTGGTAATTGCGCGGATCGGGGGTGGTGTAATTGCGCGGATCGGGGGTGGTAATTGCGCAGATCGGGGGGGGGGGGTGGTGGTAATTGCGCGGACGGGGGGGGGGTGGTAATTGCATGGACTGTGGGGGTGGTGGTAATTTCTGTATTTCTTGTACATGCTGTAATTGCGCAGATGGGGGGTGGTAATTGCGCGGACTGTGGGGGCGGTAGTTGCTTGGATCGGGGGGTGGTGGTAATTGCGCGGATCGGGGGGGTGGTAATTGCGCGGATCGGGGGTGGTAATTGCGCACACCGGGGGTGGTAATTGCGCGGATCGGGGGTGGTAATTGCGCACACCGGGGGTGGTAATTGCGCTGATTGTGGGGGTGGTAATTGCGCTGATTGTGGGGGTGGTAATTGCGCTGATTGTGGGGGTGGTAATTGCGCTGATTGTGGGGGTGGTAATTTCCCGGATCGGGGGGGGGGGTGGTAATTTCTGTATTTCTTGTTGTACATGCTGTAATTGCGCGGACCGGGGGTGGTAATTGCGCAGACCGGGGGTGGTAATTGTGCGGATCGGGGGTGGTGGTAATTGCACGGATCGGGGGGTGGTGGTAATTGCGTGGATCGGGGGGTGGTGGTAATTGCGCAGATCGGTGGGTGGTAATTGCATGGACTGTGGGGGTGGTAATTGCGTGGACCGCGTGGGGGTGGTAATTGCGTGGACCGCGTGGGGGTGGTAATTGCGTGGACCGCGTGGGGGTGGTAATTGCGTGGACCGGGGGGCGGTAATTGCGCTGACTGTGGGGGTGGTAATTGCGCTGATTGTGGGGGTGGTAATTGCACGGTTGGGGGTGGTAATTGCGCGGACTGTGGGGGCGGTAGTTGCGCGTATCGGGGGGTGGTGGTAATTGCGCGTATCGGGGGGTGGTGGTAATTGCGCGTATCGGGGGGGTGGTAATTGCGCGTATCGGGGGGTGGTAATTGCGCGTATCGGGGGTGGTAATTGCGCGGACCGGCGGGTGGTGGTAATTGCGCGGACCGGCGGGTGGTGGTAATTGCGCGGACCGGCGGGTGGTGGTAATTGCGCGGACCGGCGGGTGGTGGTAATTGCGCGGACCGGGGGGTGGTGGTAATTGCGCGGACCGGCGGGTGGTGGTAATTGCGCGGACCGGCGGGTGGTGGTAATTGCGCAGACCGGGGGGTGGTAATTGCGCAGACCGGGGGGGTGGTAATTGCGCAGACCGGGGGGGGTGGTAATTGCGCAGACCGGGGGGGTGGTAATTGCGCGGACGGGGGGGGGTGGTAATTGCGCGGACCGGGGGGGGGGTAATTGCGCGGACCGGGGGTGGTAATTGCGCGGACCGGGGGTGGTAATTGCGGGACCGGGGGTGGTAATTGCGCGGATCGGGGGTGGTAATTGCGCGGAGGGGGGGTGGTAATTGCGCGGATCGGGGGGTGGTGGTAATTGCGCGGATCGGGGGGTGGTGGTAATTGCGCGGATCGGGGGGTGGTAATTGCGCAGACCGGGGGTGGTAATTGCACAGACCGGGGGTGGTAATTGCGCAGACCGGGGGGGGTAATTGCGCAGACCGGGGGTGGTAATTGCGCAGACCGGGGGTGGTAATTGCGCTGATTGTGGGGGTGGTAATTGCGCTGATTGTGGGGGTGGTAATTGCGTGGTTGGGGGGTGGTAATTTCCCGGATCGGGGGGTGGTAATTTCCCGGATCGGGGGGTGGTAATTTCTGTATTTCTTGTTGTACATGCTGTAATTGCGCGGACCGGGGGGTGGTCATTGCGCGGACCGGGGGGTGGTCATTGCGCGGACCGGGGGTGGTCATTGCGCGGACCGGGGGGTGGTCATTGCGCGGACCGGGGGGGTGGTCATTGCGCGGACCGGGGGGTGGTCATTGCGCGGACCGGGGGGGTGGTCATTGCACGGACCCGGGGTGGTAATTGTGCGGATCGGGGGGCGGGTGGTAATTTCTGTAGTCCTTGTTGTACATGCTGTATATATTTCCTGGTGGGAGGAGGGGTTTGTATAGCTAACTTCCGATGATATTACTGTTGCTATGGAAACCTGACCTGACACCAGGTATAAGAGGCTTGAAAGGGAGCCTTAGAATTGCCTACGGCTTCACCACCCTGAATGAGCCCGCTCTCGTCTCATTTCGGAAGCTAAGCAGGGTTGGACCTGGTCAGTACTTGAATGGGAGACCACCTCGGCCATTCCGGGTGCTCAACAAGGAAATCCAGGTGCTGTAGGCTTTTGCTTTTCTTTTCTTCCAGCAGGGGTCACTCTCCTCTATGCCTCTTTTTACATTCATTTTTACCCAATTGCGCGGACCGTGGGGGTGGTAATTGCGCGGATCGGGGGTGGTACTTGCGCGGATCGGGGGTGGTAATTGCGCGGATCGGGGGGTGGTGGTAATTGCGCGGATCGGGGGGCTGGTGGTAATTGCGCAGACCGGGGGGTGGTAATTGCGCTGACTGTGGGGGTGGTAATTGCGCTGATTGTGGGGGTGGTAATTTCCCGGATCGGGGGGTGGTTATTTCTGTATTTCTTGTTGTACATGCTGTAATTGCGCGGACCAGGGGGTGGTAATTGCGCGGACCGGGGGTGGTAATTCCGCGGATCGGGGGTGGTAATTGCTCAGATCAGGGGGGTGGTGGTAATTGCGCGGATCAGGGGGGTGGTGGTAATTGCGCGGATCAGGGGGGTGGTGGTAATTGCGCGGATCGGGGGTGGTAATTGCGCTGATTGTGGGGGTGGTAATTGCGCGGTTGGGGGGGTGGTAATTTCCCGGATCTGGTGGGTGGTAATTTCTGTATTTCTTGTTGTACATGCTGTAATTGCGCGGACCGGGGGTGGTAATTGCGCGGACCGGGGGGGGTGGTAATTGCGCAGACCGGGGGTGGTAATTGCACGGACCGGGGGGTGGTGGTAATTGCGCGGATGGGGGGGGTGGTAATTGTACAGACTGGGGGGCGGGTGGTAATTTCTGTAGTCCTTGTTGTACATGCTGTATATATTTCCTGGTGGGAGGAGGGGTTTGCATAGCTAACTGCCGATGATATTACTGTTGCTATGGAAACCTGACCTGAAACCTATTACAAGAGGCTTGTACGCTTATAGGCTTGTACGCTTGCGCGGACCCGGGGTGGTAATTGCGCGGATCGGGGGGGGGTGGTGGTAATTGCGCGGACGGGGGGGGGGGGTGGTAATTGCATGGACTGTGGGGGTGGTGGTAATTTCTGTATTTCTTGTACATGCTGTAATTGCGCAGATGGGGGGTGGTAATTGCGCGGACTGTGGGGGCGGTAGTTGCTTGGATCGGGGGGTGGTGGTAATTGCACTGACCGGGGGTAGTACTTGCGCGGATCGGGGGTGGTAATTGCGCGGATCGGGGGGGGTGGTGGTAATTGCGCGGATCGGGGGTGGTAATTGCGCGGACCGGGGGGTGGTAATTGCGCAGACTGTGTGGGTTGTAATTGCGCGGATCTGGGGGGTGGTAATTGCGCGGACCGGGGGGTGGTGGTAATTTCTGTATTTCTTGTTGTACATGCTGTAATTGTGCAGATGGGGGGTGGTAATTGCGCGGATCGGGGGGTGTCAATTGCACGGATCGGGGGGGGCGGGTGGTAATTTCTGTAGTTCTTGTTGTACATGCTGTATATATTTCCTGGTTCCTGGAGGGAGGAGGGGAGGAGGGGTTTGCATAGCTAACTTCCTCTGACACTACCGTTGCTATGGAAACCTGACCTGAAACCTATTACAGCGCTTGTGATGCACTGAGCATGTGCGAGATCTGCAAGGCTGAGATCCAGGAAGAAATACAGTCTGGCTTCATATGCCCACACTTAAGATGGCCACGGTGTGCTGCAAGTTTATAAAGTTACAAAATTCTGTAATAACCTAACAAAACAGACCTTAGTTTACAGACTAACTTTACTAGAATACATTAAGCTTGTGTATTATAGGGGTATTTTAATGTAAAATGCTTAATTTTGGCCGGAACACCACTTTAACAAAATAGTTACCATCTACTGAATTGTTCTCTTGATTCAATTTTTACAGTAGAAGGAAAACTCCGGCTTTCACCATCAATTACTATGATAGAGTACATTTGATGGTCTGCTGTCATAGTGAGTGAATTTTGAGTCAATGTTTAACGTTTGTCTAGTTCAGTGTTTCCTAAAGAATGGTCAGTTTTGTCCTATCATGGCCTTTGCTCTTTCAAAGTACCGGCTGTAATCCTGCCATTCCGAGTAGGATTTATGTGCCATGTATCTACACTGTGGTGGAAGGAAGTGGCCTTTCAATGAGCGTCATCCAGCTCTCCTTTTAAAGGATAAATTCACCTTTTGACAAAAAAATAACAAATGCACATTTTTTTTTTGCAGGTAAAATAATATGCATTCATTATTTGTTGTTTTGGGATCCTGTAAAGCATTGCACCAGCGATCAGCAGATCACTGATACCATGCAGATCTCCTGCAGATCTATCGGCCTATCGGCTTCCTTGTACCCTATACTTGGAAGCTGATACATTCTGATAGGAAGACTCCATGGACTACCACAGTGCCATGGGAGTTCATTGAAAACTACAAGCCAACAGCTGCAAATGCTGCCAGACCTTGTAGTTTTCCATTCACAGAGGGCTGCAAATGACTGACACGGCCGGGTGGGTGTCTCTTGTGAATCGTGGCATCAGACACGGGAAGAAGATCCCTGGTCTGCTGTCACAGCGGGCATCGGGGGGGGGGGGGGGGGCTTGGGGGCAGGTGCATTCATAACCTGTTAGGCCCCTTTCACACGGATGTCAGCAGTGAAATGTCAGCTGACATCCGACCCGCTCCGGTCGAAAAAGTGTGGAGGAGGAAAACCCTATTTTTCCATCCGTCTGCGGATCGGATCGGGTGATGACGGACTCTACGGTCCGTCGTCATCCAATCCCCCATAGGGGAGAGCGACGCTCTGACAGGTCCGTCCCTGCACAGTGCAGAGACGGACCTGTCATCTTCCTGCTCAGCGGGGGATCGTTAGAGCGATTCCCCCGCTGAGCAGAGCGGGCTCCGGACACGTCCGTGTGAAAGAGCCCTTACACCCTGAATATGGGTGTAACATGTTACTAAAGGTGAACTTATCCTTTAAGATAACGGGTTTTGCTGTTGTCGGCTCACAGTGAAGAGATGATGTACGGTTGCACATGTACCACCCTTTGGGAAACATTGTCCCAGTTAAAGCGGTTCTGCACTGTGTGTTTTTTTTTTTTGTTGGGAATACAATGCAAGGATTAGGAGGTAAATTGGGGGACTCGCGTGTTCCATCTTTATAATTGATTGCTCCCGGATTTCCTCCTATAAAATAATTTATATAAACCCTTTCCTGCTGGGGGCCATCTTGCCTGTGGGCATGTGAAACCCCACAGGCACTTTAGATGGCCCAGCATGCACCGCCGTTACTGCGCCGAGCTTGCGCGTGTGCGCAGTAACGGCAAAGTGCAGCTTACGTTCTCCGAAATCTCGCGAGATGTTGGCACATCTGCCGACATCTCGCGAGATTTCGGAAGATGTGTCCGAAATCTCGCGAGATTTCGGAAGATGTGTCCGAAATCTCGCGAGATTTCGGAAGATGTGTCCCAAATCTCGCGAGATTTCGGAAGATGTGGCCGAAATCTCGCGAGATTTCGGAAGATGTGGCCGAAATCTCGTGAGATTTCGAAGATGTCCGCACTGACTCCTGGGATCAATGACACCACATCCCAGGAAACAGTGCGGTGTGACGACGATCGCCGCAGAGACCCCGCCCACCGCCGAAGAGACAGAGGACAGGAAGTCAGCGATTACAAGGTAAGTGGAAAAAAAATAACACATTTCATTTAGTACTCTTTGCCTGATTTGGAAGGCAAAGAGATTTACTAAATGAAATGTGTGCAGAACCGCTTTAACGGATTTGGTGTTTTGACCCTACAGTAGTGTTTTACAATGCAGTTAGCTGTATGTAGGCTGAAACCTTCCTGTCCACGGGTTTGATTTCAGGTGATGAATGCCACTAACACAGGCAGTTTGGAATTCATGTCAAATAAAGGGCGTCGGAGGAGAAGATCAGGAGAACCCCATCACTCCCCTTGTTCCGTCACTCTACATTCCAGGGCCATGTCCATCTCTAACCTGGCATCATGGCGACAGGTGCCTTTTTTTTTTACAGTTAGTTGTCCATCACCCACCCAGCTCCCGCTACCTTCACTCCTGAATTCCCTTTTTTTCTTAGATGCCAGATTGTATGCTTTGCTTGTTTTTATTTTATTATCTTCAGTGCCTGTATTGTGCGAACAGAATGCAAATAAGTGAGTATTGTATCATTTGCGATGACTGATTTTTTTTTTTCTCTTTATAGGTAAATTATTTGTTTGGTAGGTAATAACAATTGTTTTGTCATAGTATAGTTCCATATGCAGTCATTATTACATAGGGATCATCATAACGAGGATTTATAATTCTATGGTGAGGCACAAATTGTGTTCATGTGCTATACCAGTGATGGCACCCCAGATGTTTTGGAACTACATCTTCCATGATGCTCAACTACACTGCAGAGTGCATGAGCATCATGGGAAATGTAGTTCCAAAACATCTGGAATGCCAAGGTTCGCCATCACTGTGCTATACTTTCAACAGCTTCAGTATGCTGATGTTTGAAGTTTGCTATCTGCAGCATGTCTTGCTTCAAAAGCTCTTGGAAATTAGTATGATGTCATATCGGTGCACTTATTTTTCTTCTAAGCCCCCCTACACACGGTCGGAAATTCCGACGGAAAATGTCCGATCGGACCATGATGTCGGAAAATCCGCCCGTGTGTGGGCTCCATCTGCCTTTTTCCGTCTAAATTTCAGATGGAAAAAATTGGAGATCCTGCTCTCAAATTTTCCGACAACAAAATCCGATCGGACTTTTTCCGATTGCGTGTAGAGAATTCCGACGGACAAAGTGCCACGCATACTCAGATCAAATTATAAGAACCAAGGCTATTGGCTACTAGCCTCTACGTAGTCCCGTAGTACGCAACGAACGTCACCACGTTCAGAATGATTATTTTTCCGACAACTTTGTCCGATCATGTGTATGCAACACCAGTGTCGGACAAAATCCGTCTGAAAAAATCCGATGGCTTTTGTGGTCGGAATTTCCGACCGTGTGTACAGGGCATTAGAAAACCAGCATCGTAAAAAGTCTGGAGAATTGAAAAGAGAACATTTCTTCCTGGTCACATGACGAAACCCTAATGAGGGTACATGCAGCATCATGAGAGCGGACAGCACAATTGGAAGCACAGAAATAGATATTCAGTCTTTGTTTCTATTTTTAGTTCCTTCCCTCTACTTTTCTATTTTTAGAGCTGCTCATTGTGTCTGTATATGACTGAATCCATTATCTCAGTAAAGATTCTTTTAAAGGAAATTTCCATTATACAGAGAAAGAACCAATCTACTTCTCACAGTTTTTTTTTTCTACTAAATGGAGGGGTCTGCATTTGCCTATTCAGGACCAGGAGCTACAATTCTAGATTTAATTTGCAGCATCTCCGATTCATCTGTGATGCTGCGTAGTGACCATACAGATGCAGTGCTAGTACCGTATATACTCGAGTATAAGCCGACCCGAATATAAGCCGAGGCACCTAATTTTACCACAAAAAACTGGGAAAACATATTGACTCGAGTATAAGCCTAGGGTGAGAAATGCGCAGCTACTGTAAGTGGAAAAGAGGGTCAACAATGCCCATTTGCAGCCTCACTGTGCCCATTTGCAGCCATAGGTCTCCCGAACTTCAAACTTGGTAGTTAATGGTTCCTATATGCCCCCTAGTTGCAGCCATAATTTGGGGTCTCTGGACCCAAAGGGTCCTGAAATGACATTGCTGCAGATGGACACAGTTGACCGAATTTGGGGCCCCTTATCTCGGGGCCACTTGGTGCTAGGAACCCCATCTTTGGATATGTTGTAGTGCTGGATCCACTGGGTTTGCACACCAATTTGGGGTTCCTAGCACCAAGTGGCCCGAGATACAGCGCCCCAAAGTCGGTTCGGAAAATGTCAAGCACTTTTCTGCAGCAGAGAATGAAATTTTCCGAACCGAATTTGGGGCCCCGTATCTCGGGGCCACTTGGTGCTAGGAACTCCATCTTTGGATATGTTGTAGTGCTGGTTCCTAGCACCAAGTGGCCCCGAGATACGGGGCCCCAAAGTCGGGTTCGAAAATGTAATTTTCTGCTGCAGAAAAGTGCTTGACTTGAGTATAAGCCGAGGGGGGCAATTTCAGCTGAAAAACTTGGCTTATACTCGAGTATATACGGTATATGAGCACCACTTTGATTAAGTTATTTATATGGACTCTGGAAGATCATCCCTCATTCCCTCTTTATTACACTATGGTGATGTCAGAGTAAAGTGGGGGATTTCAATTTGGTCTGAAAATTATTTTTACTACTTCATATGAAAGGAGGGGGGTCATCGTGTATTTGCGGTACTCATTAATAACACATGAAGCCATAGCATTCAGTTTTCTATAGTCCTAAATGCACCATTGGAATAGGCAGACTAATAAAGCTATTCTCTGATAATCTGATGTTATTGCACATCTGTGTGCTCTGTCGTGTAACAAATCCTTTTATCTTGCCCACATTTTCACAATTGCCTTGCTGAAAATGCTGGCAAGTGTATTGTTCCTATACAGTTTCTATGGTTTTGTATTGATTGCAAGGTAATTGCCTATTTTAACGAGATTTGTAATTATGCGCTATACTGTATGCTTCCTGTTAAAAAAAAAAAAGAGAGAGAATGCTGATCCCCTTCTGTTACGCAGGCAGTCCTTTGCTTCTGTTGCCACCCAGGCCAATTCTGACATTTCTGTCTTAAATGTAAAAATCATAATTTCGTTGGTAAAAAATTACATAGAACCCCCAAACATTTTATATATATATATATATATTTAGCAAAGACCTTGGAGAATACAATGGCGGTCGTTGCAACTTTTTATTTCCCCCGGTATTTGCGCAGCTATTTTACTAACACGTTTTTTTTTTTGGAAAGAAAAAAATTTTTATGCTTTTAAAAAAAACAGTAAAGTTGGCCCAATTTTTTTGCATAATGCGAAAGACGAAGTTTACGCTGAGTAAATAGATACCTAACATGCACACGCTTGTGGAATGGCGCCAAACTTCGGTACTTAAAAATCCCCTTAGGCGACAATTTACAAATTTTTACTGGTTACATGACTTGAGTTACAGAGGAGGTCCAGGGCTAGAATTATTGCTCTCGCTCTAACGTTCATGGCGACACCTCACATGTGTGGTTTGAACACCGTTTTCATATATGGGCAGGACTTGTGTATGCGTTCGCTTCTGCGTGCGAGTACACGGGGACTTACATTTTTTTTTTCTTTTTTTTTTTTTTTTTAGTTTGACACTTTTTTAAAAAAATATATATTTTTGATCACATGATCGATCCTCTTTACAGTGAGAGCTGGGGTCAATAAGACCCCACATCTCACCTCTAGGCTGGGAAGCCTGAAATAAAAAAATAAAAAATTATCTTGGCTTCCCAGCCGAATACAGAGGCAGTGCGTGACGTCATAACATCACGCCCAGCCTCCGAACGTTCATAGAGACTCCGGCGACCATCTGGTCCACCGGAAATCTATATGGTCACCATCCGGGGCCGGCAGATCCTGTCTCCGATGGAAGCGTGAGTCAGTCAGAAGCACTGGAGGGCAGTGGGGGGTGTCCCCTCCCGCTGCCCGTAAGAACGATCAAGTGGCGGGACAGCCACTATGGTCATTATTATGGTGTAGGGAATTACCGGATGAAAAAGCAGATATCTGAATGATGCCTGTAGCTGCAGGCATCATTCAGATATACCCGCTCAAATTCAAGGAGGTCATATGACATACGGCGGGCGGGAAGTGATTAATCAAACATTCAGTATTTGTGAAGATGTGTTTAATGTGCATTTGATGAGTATAATTTTTTCAATTATTTCTAGCTTTTCTTTATAGTCTTAGTTTTCTTCTTGTATGGCTGTCTTGTAAAAATAGGTATTATGTAGGGCCAACATCAAAGTTGATTTCCTGTTAAACTGTGCATAATTCTATAGTGCTATTAGTAAACTAATGCCCCATACACACGGTCGGATTTTCCGATGGATTCTGTCCTATCGGACAATGTTGTCGGAAATTCCGACCGTGTGTAGGCACCATCGGACATTTTCCATCGAATTGTCCGACGGACAAAGTTTTATCTCATGCTCTCAAATTTTCCGACAACAAAGTCCGATCACACCAATTCCGATCGTGTGTAGCGAATTCCGACGGACAAAGTGCCACGCATGCTCAGATCACATTACAAGACCAAAGCTATTGGCTACTAGCCTCTATGTAGTCCCGTCGTAGGCAACAAATGTCACCACCTTCAGAATGATCGGATTTTCTGACAACTTTGTCCGACTGTGTGTATGCAACACCAGTGTCGGACAAAATCCGTCGGAAAAAATCTGATGGATTTTGTGGTCGGATTTTCCGACCGTGTGTACGGGGCATAAGATTTACTTGGGTGTCGGCTATTGCTATTCTTTGTTCTGCTAAAACATGTAACCACATAGAGTAGCTGCTATTCATCTACTTTGGCTGTCCAGTTGAATGAATTACATTTTGGAATTTTCCAGAGTGTTTTGCATAAAAATAGTTACTTTCTCACCTCATCGTTTAAGCTTTTTTTGACAGATGGCTGTTTTATTATTATTATTAGTATACAGGATTTATATAGCGCCAACAGTTTGCGCAGCGCTTTACAAAATGAGGGCAGACAGTACAGATACAGTACAATTCAATACAGGAGGAATCGGAGAGCCCTGCTCTTTAGAGCTTACATCTTTTTGCAGATAAAAATATGTGCATTTATTATTATTTCTTTACTTGGAGCATTGCTTTACTTGAAAGCATTGCACCCATGATTAGCAGATCGTGGGTGCCATGCAGGACTCCTGCAAACTTCCCAGTGTATCTGCCTGCTCGTACCTCATATGGGCAGACAAGATACACACTTACAAGAAGAATGAATGAACTACCAGAGCGCACAACAGCGCCCCATTGTAGTTCATTGAAAGTACAAGCCGACAGCCACAAAGGCTGTCTTTTCTGGACTTGTAGTTTCCCATTCACAGAGGACTGTCAATGAATGATGTGGCTGGGCAGGCAGAGCCCCGCTCGGCCACGTATTTTTCAAACAGTGACAGCGGGCACCCAGAGAAGATGCCCCCCCGCTGTCACCAGGGAGAGGCTGCAGTGCTGGAACATGTTACATGTTCCACTCTAAATACAGGTGGAACATGTAATGTGTTCCAAAAGGTTAACTTAAGCCAAACTTCAGGCAAATAAAAAATTCTCCCTTGCAGAGACAGTGTGCCCGCATTGAAAGGGTTGGTTGTTTGTTTATGTCTAGGGTATTATCTGATCCTCTGTTCCCCGCAGTTTCTGCACCCCTGTTGATCTAGTGTCCTGATGTCATCAAGATCAGAGCAGCTCTTCTGTGGACACCAATGGAAAGTCCACTGCCGGATCATGGGGGAGCGGAGGATTGGGTAAGTAAAACTGTTTCTCCTCTCCCTTAGGCAAATGGAGATGGCACAACCCCAATACAAGGGATCGTTTATTTTTCTACCCGGAGTTGGGCTTTAAGTTTGGGTTAATGAGACTGAACCCATCTATTGTTAAAGCGTCACTAAAGGTCTTTTTGGATAGAGTCCCATAGCAAAAACAGGAAGTGAGAGAAAATCACTCCAAAGTGAGGGAATCCCGGTGTATCACAAGGGTCACTAGAACTAGTGTCCCCATTGGAAGATTTCCCTGTTACTATTCTGGTGTCCACCCAAAATTTGGGATTTTCTTTTACTTTCAATGATAATGGTAAACAGGACAAGTAGAGAGGATAAATCTCTCTAACGGGGGCACAGCCAGCAATAATATCTGACAGAGGTTCCCTCTCCACTCTATCCAAAACTAAAGAAAAAAAGTTTGGTCTTTAATGACACTTTGTCTTACATAGGGGGTTGGTTTAAAAAAAGACACACATCCATCCAGTTCAACCAATAAAAGGTTGAACCAAAAAAAAAAAAATTCAATCCTTTATACACACTTCTATACCCACAGTTGATCCAGAGGAAGGTATAAAAAAAAAAACAACCCAGCAAGGCATGATCCAGTTTGCTCCAGCAGGGGTAATAATTCTCCCAAGAGGCAATTGGATATTCCCTGGATCAACTTTACCTATCAATATATACTAATATATTATATTATGTACATTTAGGAAAGAATCCAGGCTTTTTTTTTTTTTTTTTTTAAAGCAGTCTACTGAGCTGGACAGAACTAACTTTTGAGGGAGTCTATTCTACATTTTTACAGCTCTTACTGTGAAGAAGCCTTTCCGTTTTTGGAGATGAAATCTCTTTTCCTTCAGACATTAAGCGTGCCCCCTTGTCCTCTGTGATGACCTTAAAGTGAATAACTCAACACTTAAGTTCATTATATGGATAACTTATGTATTTCTACATGTTGATCGTATCCCCCTCAATCTCCTCTTCTCAGGAGAGAATAAATTCAGTTCCTCTAATCTTTCCTCATAGCTGAGCTCCTCCATGCCTCTTATCAGTTTGGTTGCCCTTCTCTGCACTTTCTCCAGTTTCCTGATATCCTTTTTGTGAACTGGTGCCCAAAACTGAACTTCATATTCCAGATGAGGTCTTACTAATGACTGAGGGCAAAATGATATCTCTCTCTCTGCAGTCTATACTTCTCTTAATAAAAGAAAGGACTTTGCGCGCTTTGGAAACCGCAGCTTGGCATTGCATGCTATTATTGAGCTTATGATCTACCAAAACACCCAGATCCTTCTACACCATTGACCAGTTGTACTCTCCCTAGTATATATGATGCATGCATATTCTTAGCCCCCAAGTGCAAAACTTTACATTTATCAATATTAAACCTCATTTGCCACATCGTTGTCATCTGCAAAGACTGAAATGGTACTTTTAATCCCAGACCCAATATCATTTATAAATATATTAAAAAGTAAGGGTCCCAACACTGAACCTTGGGGTACACCAGTTTTCTATCCAATTACAAACAGATTTTTCCAATCCTGTAGACTTAACGTTACACGTGAGCCGTGTGTGGGGAACTGTGAAACGCTTTTGTAAAATCCAAGTATATCACGTCCACCGCCACCCCTCTGTCCAAGGTTTTACTTGCCTCCTCATAAATTAAATCAGATTTGTCTGACAACTTCTGTCTTTCATGAACCCATGTTGTCGCTTAAAATATTTTCTTCCAGCAAGAATTCCTCTATGTGGTCTCTTATTAAACTCTCTCCATTATTTTCCCAACTATAGAAGCTAAACTAACAGGTCTATAGTTACTTGGTAAAGACTTTGATCCCTTTGTAAATATAGGCACCATGTTGGCCTTACACCAATCAAGTGGTACCATTCCCTAAAAATGTGAAACAATGGCTTTGAAATGACAGAGCTCAATTCCTTTAGCACCCATGGGTATATGCCATCTGGTCCAGGTTTTAAATCTTTATTTGCTGTTAAACATATATTTAAAGAGAAACATCACCCGGTTATAGCAAAAATGAGAGTCAACTGCTACAAATACAATACCTGTGTTCCTTTCAGAAATGGATATTTACCAGCCCATGGAGACCAGTGCTATCTTCACCACAGCCAATTCTTACCAGGGCTTCTGACCTTTTGTGCCACCAACTTGGTTTTGTGAGCTGGCTGTCACTTCTTGATATCTCACAGCTGGCTCCCTTCTGTGCATGCATGTGATACATATGAATATCAACAGGTAGACTGGTCCTGCAGCCTCCTGGGGCCAACCAAGCTGAAGTCATCCTCGCTTAGCCAGGACTGAGGAAGTGAGTAACGATAAAAAAGATACTCAATCCCCTGAGGTTCGAGTGAAGGTCCACTTTAGCTTTTATTGTGGGAAATAGCAGCTCAGAAATAGTATGCAGGCATGAGGGTGAAACTTGGCAGCCTCAGCCCATGGCAGGTATCAGGTTTAAAGGATAAGTTCACCTAACTACAAAAAAATAATATATGCACATCTTTTTTGCAGGTAAAAAAATGTGCTCTTATTATTATTTGTAGTAGGAGCCTGTAAAAGCATTGCACCAGCAATCAGCAAATCGCTGATGCCATGCAGGTCTCCTGCACACTGTCAGTGTATCTGCTTGCCCATACATCTACCACAGCGCCGTGGAAGTTCATTGAGAACTACAAGTCGACAGCCGCTAGGGCTTGTAGTTCGTTCACACACAGAGCTGTGTGTATGAATGACATGGACATGTGGGCGGAGACCCGCATGGCCATGCTGTTTTCAAACTGACAGCTGGTACGGAGAACTTCTCCCTGTACTGCTGCCACGGGTGGCGGCAGCGGGTGGTGACGGCAGCAGCAGCACTGTGAATATGTTGAATGTTCCACCCTAAAATCTGGTGGAACATGTAACCTGTTCCCAAAGGTGAACTTCTCCTTTTAATTTCAGATTTTCCCTAGGCAAATAGATAAATGTCCTTTTTGTTGTTACTTTGAGGGTAAAATACGTATTCATAACATTCTTGCATCTGTATATAAAGGTTCTCTAGATTTACCAGGGATAATAAATGTGTTTAGGTGGTGATGTCTTAACATTATTTTTAACACACATAGACTTCCACTGGGAGAGAGGAGTAGTGAAGCAGGTCATTGCACAGTACTATCAAGCAGAAAGCAGAGTTGACTTACATAAGCACAGTCATAGCATAGTGCAGGGATATGCAGTTAGTGGACCTCCGGCTGTTGCAAAACTACAAGTCCCATCATGCCTCTGGGTGTCATGCTTGTGGTTGTCAGTCTTGCTATGCATCATGGGACTTGTAGTTCTGCAACAGCTGGAGGTCTGCTAATTACATATCCCTGGCATAATGCTACTAATAAAGAAAAAAGCAGAGCTGGGATATGCAAGCACAATCAATGCAAAGTACTAATGAGCAGAAGCCAGATCTAGGATATGTCATTGCAAAGTACTATTAAAAGCAGAGCCGGATACTTATGTATTCACAGTGGTTGCTAAATACTAGCCAGCAGTAAACAGAGCTCGGATGTGTAAGCACAGTCATTGCACAGTACTACTAAATAGAAAGCAGAGCAAGGATATGTAATAGACTAACATAGTTGCCCTCATGTAAATCTAGCTTGACGAACAGTATTTATGGACATTTTCCTGGAACCTTAAATTTAGATGTGAATCCGAACTGAATGACTAGAGCCAATTTTTTTATTAAATATATATTTTTTCACATTTTCATTAATTGTTACTTCAGTCCTGCAGATTTCCTGTATCCACCTCCCATGGTAATGGCTGCACAGCATTTCTCAGGGTTGGTTTCTTTCATGGTGGCAACAGTGTGCTATGCGAGCGTGATATGTGTTGAATTGGCCAGTTTATGTGCAGTTTATATCAAAAGCATGTGTGACAGGCTGACGGCGCAAGAACAGGCAGTGCCTTTTTAAATATATTGTAAGGGCACAGACTCAACTTGAAGTGGCAGTGGTAAACCATGTGTGTAACATGGACACCCAGAAACAGTCCAAGTTGGTTTGTTCTACACTTTTATTCAGCAAGACAGTATGTGAATACAGTTTCGATGCAGGATGGTCTTGTACAGCATGGGATAAACTACACAAAGCAATTTCTCATCTGAACCAATAACTAAACTTAGGTTAGATCCTAACAGGGTGCCCCAACACAATGAGGCAATGCATGTAACTTTTTTAGTGTTCTGTCAACGGTCAGCCTTATCACTCAGCAGCAGGCTCCCAAAGCATAAAGATGGAGCCCTTTGCATCAGATCACATATAGAGCATGCACACAAATTAAAAAACAAAACAAAAACACTGCATTCAGAATTGTAAGTTGTGCAATTTTTTCAAGTTTGAACACAGCTATATTGTATTGTATGGACCAATGCACACAGTTTTTGTTTACATCAGTAAAATTGCACTGTGAAGGATCCATAAAATCAAAATGGAAAACTCTGCATTCATGGTGCGTAATATACGCACATACGCATTTAAAACACATATACATGTATTCTTAAAAAAAAAAATAAAAATACAGCATTCAGATCACCATTAAAATCACATCAGGCTCTTATGCAGGCATGGGTGGCCAGCAAGGGAGGTCAGTGAGTATGCAGTCCCCTTTTTCTGAACCATACCAGGCCCCATGTTTTGTAAGGTTGGTAAGGTACCTTGCAAGGAAGGAAGGGAGCAGCCAAGCATTACCCCCTTGCAATGTACAGTACCTTTTCCCTGTGTTGAGGGGACAATAGTCTCATCCCCACACCTGGTCCCAAAGAGGATGTGTGTGTGGGGGACTGGTATTAACTTATTTCAATCCGAAAGCCCTCTTTATAATAAGGGGACTCCGAAATCCCACATATATCCTCCCTACGAGGGGAATAAGTTTGGGGTACCCTTATTACACATTCCCCAAAAAAATATTAGAAATAGACTCCCACAACTGATATTGCCCTTTATTGCAAATTTTAAAAAGTGTGTCAGTATGTAAATTCATCATCGGTAACATTGCCCATGTAGATCCATCGATGACAAGCACCCACTTTCCAACAATGTTACCACCAGTGACTCGCTGATCTTTCTTCTCCTCACTACTGCTGTAAAAAGACAGATTCCAGGCTGGCTGCTGTTTGCAAACAAACTGGCCAGGGATCCTGGTTGATGCCATTGACAAAATATAGTCATAACCGTATATGATCAATGATGTCACCCAGGATCCACTTGAAAGTTATCCACCCAATGTAGAAAAGAATAGGGCCTGCCGCTGGTATTTGTGCTACCACCTCTAAATGGCAGATACTTGGCTGATTTGTTTACAGACAGCAGCCAAACAGGGCTTCTGTTTGTAAATCAACCAATCATGATGCTGGGTGATGTCATTAACCAATCATGATGCTGTAGATGACGTCCCCCAGGATAGCTGGCTGGTTTGTTTACTAACAAAAGTCAGCCTGGGATATGTAATTTTGTGATGGCCGTCATGGCATTGGGGGCAATATTGTTAGGCGGCAGATCATCATGTTTAATGCTTGATCTACTCTGATCCCCGGGAATGAAGGTTGGATATCTGGGGCTTCCTTATCTACATCCTATTTGGGGGGAAGGATGTGGGTATATAGTTCTTGTCTCCTTAACTTACTACAAACCTTCTTTGGTGAACCAAACAAGAATTTGATGGAGAGGGCGTTCTTGTACATTATGGTATCAAATGTATATAAACCTTGATGCCCCCTTTTTTTTTCCGTACAGCATACTTGTGTTTAATTGATTTGGTGATGTTTTGTTTATAATTGTTCTTGGTTATTCATTTGTTTTTTGGCATCTATTCAATTAGACACCTGTGGTGCTATGATATGCAAGTAGGGTCCCTAAGGTGCTTTGAATGGCATGTCCGTATACCTGCAGGCCTCTATCTGCAGTTAAGTAGCTTTCAAGAGAGCACAGGTTTCAATTTAAGGTTAGCATTTTTTATTGCACTTATGCTACTCAGACAGCTTAGGAATATATGCCTTTGGCAATCGTGTATAAGCTGTTAACGTGTAGAGCAGTGAGGCTTTAAATGTGGTCCCTAATTTCCGTTATGGGTTGCGTATATTATTATCCATATTTATTTCCTTTCAATAAAATATATTTAGAGAATGTTATTTTAGCTTCACTGGAACCATTACGTTTAATTCCAAACAGTAATTAAAAGTGAGCTGTCCCTGTGCTAGGTATAAGTTAATAAATCACATAAGACACTATAAAAGTGCATTAAACATATGATGAACTCATCCTAAATTGACATATCTGTGCAAATAAAGTACATACAAATTGTGCATACACTGGGCAAAAAAGTTATAAAAAAAATATATATGTATATGTAAAGTGCAAAAAGGTGCTCAGATTTTCTAAACACCAATAGTTCCTCTTTTTTTTTTTTTTTTTTTGCTGTGAAGGAATTATAACGCGCACCACTGAAGAAAAAGTGCTCCCAAAAGGAATCACCACAAGCGATTAAATGAGCTCCCTACCAGGTGCTCTGATCCCACAAGGAGATCATTAGGTGCCTTGCTGCAAAGCAGCCATGTACACCACGATCTTGCATGCAAGCGTTCCACGATCTCATAAGCCACAATGGCTTCCTGTCTTCCACTCCATGGAGGAAGTTAAAGTACAGAGGAAAATCGACAGTGTAGTATTCCACCAAGATTTTTATAAAATTACACTTACAATGTTTAAGGAATTACACAGCATGTGTTACAAACAACCTGCAGGTCCAAGCGGTCAGGCCAATTTGCGGACTAACGTCGCATGTGAAGCCCCTACAAACGTTTCTCTTTAACCAGCGTCTTCTGGGCATATGAGGCTCACGCGGGACGTTAACACTGCAACTTATATATAGCCCAAAAGGTCATGAGTTTAGTAACATTAATACCTGTGTCTTACCACCTGTGAAATGAATCATTCTCTATAAGGCTCCATGCACACTGAAGCTCATAAACTGCAGTTTATTGGAATTTTGGCGTTTTTTTTTAAAAAGCCCATAAACTCCACTCTATGTTAGCCTATGTGTCCATGCACACATGGACGTTTTTTTAGCTTTAATGAGCAGTGGAGTTTATGGGCTTTTTTCTGAAGGCCAGAAATTTGCGTTCAAAGTGCTGTTTTTCACCGACAAAAAAGTCAAACGCTGATAAACGCTCATGAACACGTGTTAATTAGCGTTCGGTGTTCTATTTTTTTCAATGCATTGGGGGAGTTTGGAATGCATTGTGGGATTTTTGGAGTGTCCTCTGTGTATATTAAAAATGCCCATAAACGCTAACACTAATAAACGCTCATAAACACTAGTACAAAACGCTGTAAAAAGCAAGTTTTTTAACCACTTTAAGACCAGCCTCGTTTTGGATTTTAGGTGTTTACATGTTTAAAACAGTTTTTTTTGCTAGAAAAAAACTTAGAACCCCAAACATTATATATTGTTTTTTTTCTAACACCCTAGAGAATAAAATGGCGGTCGTTGCAATACTTTTTTTCACACCGTATTTGCCAGCGGTCTTGCAAGCGCACTTTTTTTGGAAAAAATTTACTTTTTTGAATAAAAAAATAAGACAACAGTAAAGTTAGTCCAATTTTTTTATATATTGTGAAAGATAATGTTACGCCGAGTAAATTGATACCTAACATGTCACGCTTCAAAATTGCGCCCGCTCGTGGAATGGCATCAAACTTTTACCCTCAAAAATCTCCATAGGCGACGTTTAAAAAATTCTACAGGTTGCATATTTTGCGTTACAGAGGAGTTCTACGGCTATAATTATTGCTCTCGCTCTACCGATCGCGGCGATACCTCACATGTGTGGTTTGACCACCGTTTTCATATGCGGGCGCTACTCACGTATGCGTTCGCTTCTGCGCACGAGCTCGTCGGGACGGGGCGCTTTAAAAAAAATTTTTTTTGTTTTTCTTATTTATTTTTCTTGATTTTATTTATTTTTACACTGTTTTTAAAAAAAAAAAATTAATTGGCTCACTTTTATTCCTATTACAAGGAATGTAAACATTCCTTGTAATAGAAAAAAGCATGACAGGTCCTCTTAAATATGAGATCTGGGGTCAAAAAGTCCTCAGATCTCATATTTGGACTTCAATGAAAAAAAAAAAATGTCATTTAAAAAAACATTTGACATTTGAAAATTCCTCCGTTTTTGACGTCGCTTCCGTCCTCCTATGGTATAGAGATGAGTGGCGGCCATCTTAGCGTCACTCATCTCTAGACACAGGAGGGGAACGGACCCGATCGCCTCTGCCGCTGCCGACGGTTCCGGTAAGCGGCGGAAGGCGCGGGGGGGGGGGGGCACCTCTCCCGCCGCCGATAACGGTGATCTCGCGGCGAATCCGCCGCGATGACCACCATTATCGGACAGCCGACCGGCGCCTGAAGAGATGGATACCTCGGTTGTGGCAGCAGCTGCTGCCGTTACCGAGATATCCCTCTTCAAAAAAGGGACGTACATCGTCGTGCGCCGGTCGGAAAGTGGTTAACCAGCGTTTTCTGCCAGCAATCTGGCGTCCAGAAAAAGCTTTTTTGAGCTTCAGTGTGCATGGAGCCTTAACTGCAATATGTGCAATGCACTGCATGGGTTCTGATTAAAGCTGAACTCCAGGAATTGAGCCAATCTAAAATGTGCTGGCATACTATGAATTTAAAGTGAATGTAAACCCTCACATATACCCAGTAAAGTGAACAGCCTCAGATGAGACACAGGGATGAAACAAATCTCCCTACATAAGTTTTACATGTATATCTCCTGTCTTCATCTTTATATACTGTTTAAAAAGTGCACATTGTGTTAGAATTTTTACTTTCTCGTTCAGCAGTAGCCGTGTAGTGTTGGATTACACTGCGAGACAGCTGGTTGGAGGAAATGCACACACCCCCTCTCCAGATAGGCAGAGACTTTCAGAGCTGTGCTGTGAGTAGAGCAGCTTTCTGCTAATCTACTTATAGCACCCACCCTGACACAAAATTCAGGCTGGTTTTATCACATGTGTCAGAGAACTTGCCAGAAGTTATCATGCTGATAACAGAAGAACAGAGCAGGAGAAATCCACAGGACTTAGTGCTTTGAAAAGAGATTAAAAAAAACTGCAGATATGTGCCCATCTCAAATTTTATGAATCGGGTTTACATCCACTTTAAGTCAAATAAGGCACATGCCACCTCATGGACTTGTCTCTCTTAAGTAGCTCTGACAGAAGAGACGCAGTGTACTCATACAGGGCAGCTCTGCCCACTCTCCCTCTATGCTACTCATTCACAGCAGCAATTTGTGAATCTGTTCACGTAACACAAAATATTCTGTGATTGAGCAGGGGCAGAAGCTGGCATAGCGACTGCATGCAACTCTGCAACTGCTGAAGCTGAGACCAGAAGGTCGAGCATCAGAACACTGGAAGTATAGTGATAGCTGGTGCTCTGTAAAAATTTAAATTTAAAGAGATAAGTCCATGAGTTGGCAAACTCCTCACTGGACAGGACAGGACAGAGTTCAGCTTAAAAAATTCTCAGCTCCACCTTTACAGAATATTTTTATGCAAGAAGTTTGCGTTATATTTATTGCGTGGGTTTTTATTTATTTTTCTGCCAAGACCATATGGTCCACCAAGGTAGCACTTATAGACTATGCACTTCTGATACAGAGATCTATAAGATACATATAGATTAAAAGGTCAGGTTTAAGAATCGTTGGCAGTTCTTGCTTCGCTTAAAACTAGCACTGCTGTTATGGATAACCTGTCCTTCTCTTTTTCCTTCTGTACCTGCTTCTGCCTTTCTCCTTAACACCAAGGCCTTTTATTTTTATTTTCCTCTGTAAATGTACACTATTGGATCCCTTGTCTATTGTGATTCTAAGTGGCCTGTTTTTTTTTTTGTACAGAAATCACAGTTGGGATTTTTGATAGCTGACCCTTAGATGAAATCACAGTCAAAGTTGTTTTCTCTTTCACCAGGTACTCTCAGAAACATCCTCAAAGTCAGGAGGCTACCGTCTCTTCACTTCATATCCCAGGCAAACCTCAGAATTGAAACAAAGTGGTCTAGGTATGTTGGTCCCTTTCTCAGTTATTTTATTGTGGGTATCGTAAACAAGTAGGTATATATTTTATATTTAAATATTCACTTCACATGCGATAATAGCAATAAAGCGAACACATCTCAGGTGACCTGTTATAGGTTGGAGAACTTTCCTCTGTTAGGAAGCCAATGTAGCTTATATCATGTGTATATATTTAGTTTTTTTTTTACATTTCTTCAGGGTTTTTATATGGATTTCCATAGTATTAAAACAGTTACTGGTTTTAGAAGTTGATGCTGATTATAGTGTATCAGTTAGTAACATGTTCCTGCAGACTGCAGCAATTCATGTTTAAAGGCTGCGTTCTTTAATGGCCTTAAGCTGGCCAATGCGCAGAGTGAATTTCTGTGGGTTCCTGATGAACCGGATGAAATTCGAGTTGTGGATGGTCCTATTAGCATCCTTCCCCCCTTGACATCACTCATTCTTAAAATGGATGGAGCCTGGTGAAAAATTGTCAGTCTAACTGGCTGAATTCAATCAGAAACAGTCAGGGCACTTTCACACTAAGGCGCTGGGGCGTCGGCGGTATAGCGCCGATATTTTTAGCGATGTTTTAGCTGCGCTTTTCGGACGATATCGGGGAGCTTTTAACCCCCCGCTAGCGGCCAAAAAGGGGTAAAAAGCGGCGCTTTGCCCCTCAGGCTTTCACCCTGGAGAGACAGGAGAGGCGCTTTGTAAGCGCTATTTTTAACACTATAGCGCCTGTAAAGCGCCTCAGTGTGAAAGTAGCCTCACTCTTTAGATATTCTCACAGCCACAGGTGCTGGCTGTCACAGTACAGAAGCTTGGTAGGAGAGATTTGTCCATCCACACTGTTTGGCATGTATAGAGGAATCTAGTGATGCTCCTTGTTCAGCCTGCAGGGCTAAAAAAAAAAAAAAATATCTTGTAGTGTATGGGTCAGCTTTATGCCAATTACACACGGGCTTATTATCGGCCGGTGTTATGTCGAATACTGTCCCCCGTCGGATAGTGTCCGCCCTGTACTGCGCTTGCGCAGTACGTAGGACAAGGAGATGCCGAAGGTCTCCGAAGATGAACGGCGCCTGCGCCATGAGTCCAGGTTCAAGCCCCACCATCCAAGTGGACATAGAGTTAGAATAAAAAAATGCCAATCGAGGCCGTGCCCGAAGCGCGGCGAGCAAATCGAGCCCGCGAGGGGCCCTGTTACTAAGTGCTACCATATGTACACTTGGATGGTGGGGCTTGAACCTGAACTCAATGCACAGCCGTTCATCTTCGGAGACTTTCGGAGTCTCCTTGTCTTCCGTATTGCGCAAGCGCTGCGCCTGTGCAGTACGGGGCGGACACTATCCGATGGGGGAGCAGTTTTTGGCAGAACAACGGTTCCAAAAAACCGGCTGACGTTTGGTAAGTGTGTACAGTTGTCCTTCCAACACGTAAAAATTTTACTTGTGGACCCAGGCTTAGAGGCAAAGCAATCTTTTGTCCAGTGTCTTTTTATTTTCGTTGGCCATTAAAAAAAAATGCAGTGCAGTCATTATTTTAAGTCTTATATATTTTATATAATAAACTTTTATGTGTGATACATTTTGGAAGGGTCCCAATAACGTTTTAAAAATGTTCACATTGTTTGATTCTTCTGCTCTCTTCCAGGAATTTCTGCCTGACAATAACTGAAGTCTTATGTAATAAAGCATTCAGTAAAACAAAAATTAATATTCAAAAAACAGTAACCTCTATAGTAATCGTATTGACTGCTCTGGGTAGATTTACATCATTACTTTGTTCTTAATTAAATGCCTAAAGCCCCATACACACGGTCGGATTTTTTCATGGATTCTGTCCGATCGGACAATGTTGTTGAAAAATCAGACCGTGTGTATGCACCATCGGACAGTGTACGTCGGATTGTCCGACGGACAAAGTCTTATCTCCTGCTGGATAGATTTGCCGACAACACGGTCCGATCACACCAAATCTGATCTGGTGTACGGTTGTCCGACCGGACAAAGTGCTACGCATGCTCACATCACATTACAAGACCAAAGCTATTGGCTACTAGCCTCTACGTAGTCCCGTCGTAGGCAACAAACGTCACCACGTTCAGAATGATCAGATTTTCCGACAACTTTGTCCGACCGTGTGTACGCAAAACCAACATCAGACAAAGTATGACGGACCTGGTCCTCGGATAATCCGCGCGTGTATATGGGGCTTTAGAGTGGAAAGTGGCTAAAAAATAATAATTAAGTTAGAAATGACTATTAATAGGTTACATTACAGTATGTCCTTGCAATTTTCAATTTACAGTATTGGCAAGTAAATATATTGAGTTTTATTAATGCGTATTTGTACTTCTGTATTCAAGTTACAATTTCGGAAAATCAACAAAAATATTCTAAGTAAGGTCAAGTGGTCAGAACTGTGAACTATGCTAAAACAATGAAAAAGCTGTAAAAGTAGATGCACTTAGTTCAATGATTTATGAGATGATGATGGAAAATCTATATTGTGTTCCCTCCTGATACATCGGAGGATTCATTAAGTTCTTGTAACATGGTTTTCTGGTAAGTTATTCCATATGTTGGCTTAGACATAGACGTATGGTTTTAGCCACCTAAGTTATAGAACCATAAATGTAAACAAGGTAAATTGCCATTATGTGTGAGCATGCGTTTTTGCACATTATGGCACACTTACCTGTCAATGTGGCCATCACTTTTCTGCCATCTCCCCTGCTGTTTTTTTCCGGGTCCTACGCGAATCCCCTTTGGCTAGTAGAGTTACATGATGCACCCCCCTGTTCATGCCTACGGTAATACTGTTTCTGGCTGGGGAAGGTTTTTTTTTTTTTTGCATGTCTCTTGGAAAAAAAATGATTTTTATTATTAAGTGGGACATTAGTTCAGCTTTATTTCAGTTTTAATTAAAGGCTGTAACATACTTAGGCCTCATGCACGCTGCTGCTGCTAAACTCACGTTTATGGAGTTGTGGCATTTCAATAAAAGCCTGTGTGCACACATAGACTTTTACCAGAGTTTAGGGGCAGTTGACTGCTCCTCTCCTGAATGCAGAAGAATCTCGTTCAGAAGAAGAGAGTTTTACCAGAAAAACACTGGAAAAATGTGTTAAAACGTGTCTAAACATGTTAATGTTAGGTGAGTTTATTGCTTTCATATCAATGACCATGATAAATTATTATTCTGCACAATTAAAGCAGAACTCCGGGCAAAAACTTTTTTCCATGTTCTTGTTGCTAATCTCCTTACCTTCACCAACTATGTCAGCCATGTTCTTCTGAGCTCTGTAGTTCCTCTGCATTAGCCTGCTGAACTTTCTGAAAAAAACGTTATTGCCTGGTGATTTCCTGTTTGTAAGACTGCTGGCTGCTATCCCTCCAGTAACCTCAGCCAGCGGTCTGACACGCCCCCTTGTAGTTCTCTGAAAGCGGACTTGTACTTCCACCTGGCTCACTGTAGTGGGCGGAGGGAGTCTCGCAGGCCCCCGGTCTGTTCCGCCCATAGAGGTGGTGTCCTCCTCCTCCCTGCACCCAGGGAGGCGGGGATGTATAAAAAGCGGTGTTTTTACATACAGACCTGTCAGCCGAGACCCGCTCTGTCATATGGAGGATCTGTAACTATTCCTGCTCTGCACTGATGAGCACTGCTAAGCTGCACTGGTAACACCGCCACTGATGGGCACTGAAAAGCTGCTCTGGTGACGCTGGCACTGATGGGCACTGAAAAGCTGCACTGGTGACACCGGCACTGATGGGCACTGCTAAGCTGCACTGGTGACACCGACACTGATGGGCACTGAAAAGCTGCACTGGTGACATTGCACTGATAAGCTGCACTGGTAACACCAGCACTGATGGGCACTGCTAAGCTGCACTGGTGACACCACACTGATGGGCACTGCTAAGCTGCCCTGGTGACACCGGCACTGATGGGCACTGAAAATCTGCCCTGGTGACACCGGCACTGATGAGCTGCACTGATGAGAACTAATAAGCTGCACTGGTGACACCGCACTGATGGGCACTGGTGACACCGCACTGAAGAGCACTGATAAGCTGCACTGATAAGCACTGATAAGCTGCACTGGTAACACCACACTGATGAGAACTGATAAGCTGCACTGGTGACACCGCACTGATGAGAACTGATAAGCTGCACTGGTGACACCGCACTGATGGGCACTGGTGACACCGCACTAAAGAGCACTGGTGACACCGCACTAAAGAGCACTGATAAGCTGCACTGATGAGCACTGATAAGGCTGCCCTGATAGGCACTGATAAGGCTGCCCTGATAGGCACTGATAAGGCTGCCCTGATAGGCACTGATAAGGCTGCCCTGATAGGCACTGATAAGGCTGCCCTGATAGGCACTGATAAGGCTGCCCTGATAGGCACTGATAAGGCTGCCCTGATAGGCACTGATAAGGCTGCCCTGAAAGGCACTGATAAGGCTGCCCTGATGGGCACTGATAAGGCTGCCCTGATGGGCACTGATGAGCTGCACTGGTGAGACCGCACTGATGGGCACTGATAAGCTGCACTGGTGAGACCACACTGGTGGGCACTGATAAGCTGCACTGATACGCTGCACCGATGAGGCGGCTTCACTGATAAGGCGGCACTGATGAGCTCCACTGGTGTGACCGCACTGATGGGCACTGATAAGCTGCACTTATGGGCACTGGTGAGACTGCACTGGTGAGACCGCACTGATGGGCGGCACTGATAAGCTGCACTGAGGCGACACTGATAAACTGTGCTAATGGGCGGGCACTGAAAAGCTGCACTGATAATAGTGCACAGATGAGGCTGCACTGATCAGCAGTGGACACCATCCACTGCTTTACTGACACCAGCCACTGCCAAATATCTGTAGGGGAGGTTTCCACCATCCCTGCTAAGTTTGCAGTATATTTATATATCTTATTTTCAGTGTGATGTGTATTATATGTGACTTTACATATCAAAACGTCCGGTATTGTGGCAATATTGAAGCTTACTGAGATTGCCATACAGTAGAGGGTTCCACCATTATTGTGCTATTGATTAGTAAGTTAGCTCTGCGCTTTTTTGTTTTTTTCTCATGCCAACATTTACTTGTGTCACGTGCTGATGTAAAGCGGCATGGCACGGCTATTTCTGTGGTGCGGCTAGGGATGTGCTCACATACACTATACAAGCACTGATTACTATTAGAAAGATCCCAAAGCTGCATGAAGAGGAATATTTCTAATACTGAATTACAGCAGAATACAATGTGCATAATCTAGAATTATGGGATGTGTGTACAATTCAGTACTGATTACATAAAGCATGTAAGGGCAATATGTTTATCTCCTGCTGTGGCTGGAGGGGGAGAGCACAGGCATGCTTTACTGTTATAAGAATTTCCCCTCACTGTCTGTGTTGTGCTCAGCAGTGTGGCTGCAGAATGAGGGGTGTGATTTATGTTGAAGTGGGCTTGTTCACATTTAGTATACACAGGCCTAGTGTACCTCCCACATTCAGTGCAAAGCATGATGGGAAATATAGTTTAATGACAGTGTAAATAGAGGGGAGAGGATATGATGCAATCCCTGTTCTAACACCGCCTCCTTGCCAGAAAACAGGCAGCATTTTTTGAACTGCAGAGCCGACTTCCTGAAAATTATTCAATTCAGCGCTTCTCTTGATTGGTAAGGAATTTCACAAATGTAATTAGTGTTTCTAATGGGGGATTTTTTGCCGATCCCGGAGTTCTGCTTTAAATGAATTAACGCCGGAGCCCTGGATGCTGCTAAATGTGGAAAAATGCTGCTAGACGCGCTACGCACATTTATCAGTATCCAGCGTTTTTCTGCTGCACAGGAGAAAGGGATTTAGGGATGTTCAGTGTGCATGTAGCCTTAAAGCTGCAGTCCTGATTGGATTCAAGTCTGAAGTTACCCACCCGATCTCCTCTCCCCACTGATATATCATCCAGGAGTTTGTGCCTTTCTCGTTGAATGAATTGGGTAATTCTTTAATACCAACACATTTAACAGTAACAAAAAAAAGAGAACATCAAACTCCACAAAATCTAAATTAGTAGTTTTAGCTGAATGCGTTTTCAGTGTAGTATAGTCAGGGCTTTTTTTCTCAAACAATAGGTGCTGGAACCATGACCCCCCAAAACCCCTCCACCCACACACACCCTCCAAATCACATCAAATAGTGGGTGTGGCCAGACAAATTTCACGAACAGTAGGATGGTCTTAAAGGGGCATTAAATACCAGGATTGCATTACATACAGAGTGCACTTGTAAACACAGAAACTGGACTTCTGTGTTTACAAGTGCTTGTGGTAACAGAGTTTCACCAAGTTCCCCCTGAAAAAAAGCCCCGAGTATAGTAGCCATAAGCCAATTATTAGCAGTGAACAATTATTTTCAAAAAAGGTTAAAACAATAAGAAATATATAGCAAAGAAAGGTATCAGGTTGTAGGTTTGGAGAAAAACAGATCACTAGCTATACAGCTTGAACTACTATTGTCTAAATTCTGTCAATACTAACCTTGTATTGTATTCTGGGGCTTGCTTTGGCTGCTCACTAAAAAAAACAATGCATTCTCTGTCTTCCACGCAGCCTCCAATTATTTATATGCTTACGGATATTATGTAAATCAATAGGGCACATGTCATCATTATCAAATCTCATGTTTTTTTTTGTTTTACAGTAACTCTTTCTTTAGTAAGGTAAAGGGAAAACTCTTTAAAGGTACTCCGAGAGTCACTGGGAGGAAGGAGGGGGGGCATAGAGTACAAGCACATAGATGTCTGCACTTACCTGTAGCAACCTCCCTCTTCTGACAGGCAAAGCTCTGACACTTCTCTGCTATGGGGAGCCCTATTGGCCAAAAGGAATGCACAGGAGGCCTTCAGCTGGTAGATGAGCTTCAGAACTATCAAAGGGGCAAAGCTTTGCATGCCTGCACCTGAGAATCAGCCATGCCAGGAATATTTGGAATGCTACCTCTAGATGCATACACTTCCTACATACAGCCATGCTTTCCCCATTGCAGTGACAAGAGTCACTTGACTATCAGGAGCATTTTAGATGTTTTGTGAAATTCTTTTATGATCAAATATACATTTCTTGTGTGCATATATTATTTAAAACTTTTAAATAGAAACACTGTTTTTACTTTAACCCCTTAGAGACGGTCCTTTAAGGGGTTTAGAATGCCGGGTGGGACTTATGGTCATGTGACCACCTTAATTGGCTGTCCGTTTAGCTTTCCGTTAGCCGCCGGTAGCTGTGCCAGGGGGGCGCATGCTCTCAGCACAGCTCTATCGGCGCTATTGCACATAAATATGCGCCCGCCCGCCGAGAGGCTTCATAGTTACGTGCGCTCGGCACCTAGGGGTTCACACACTTTGATGAAACTATTTACATAATGCTCTCTTAAATAAATAGCTAAATGTCATTAAAAGGACTATAGTGCCAGATAATAGACACATAATTGTTAGGAGGGTTCCTACCATTGAATATATATTTTCTAATACTAATAGTTTTATTGCTTGTGAGGATGTAATTTTAGTTATGGCATGTCATCTCTAGTCGAGTGTAGTTTTTCCGTTTTACATTTCATTTGTCAGTATTCAACTTTGTGTGTACTTGTGATACATCCATTTCTTCCAAGCTTTCCACGCTTTGTTTTGGTGACTTGATCAAGCATGATGGTGCACCACTTCATAAAATATAAAGGGGTTTGTAGGGGCTCTGAATATCACTTGTCTGTCATTTTTGTATTTACCGTTGCTTGATTTTATTATTACGCCAGCAAACATCTTTCTTTCATCTTCCAAAAATGCTGCTTTCCACCCCTGGATTTTGTTTTTGGAAGGCCCCATATCAAACTCCTTTTATCTCATTTTACTTTGGGTTTTCCTTAATTTTGGGCTTCATCCTTCTTTACGTCCTGTATTGTGGTCCGCATTTGCTGTTTCATCATACTTGTGTACGTCACTACACATACAACTAACTTATCTTCATAGGTGCACATGTGCTACATAAGCTTTATGTTCCAAAAATGCTGCTTTCCACCCCTGGATTTTGTTTTTGGAAGGCCCCATATCGAACTCCCTCTTATCTCATTTTAGTTTGGGTTTTCCTTCATTTTGGGCTTCATCCTTCTTTACCTCCTGTTATCCTGTATTGTGGTCCGCCTTTTGCTGTTTCATCGTACTTGTCTACTTCACTACACATACAACTAACTTATCTTCATAGGTGCACATGTGCTACATAAGTTTTTATTGTATCTAAAAATGTTAGCTGATTCAAAAAGATTGGCCTAATAAAAATATTTGTTACACAATATCACATACATACCCAGAGGAGTCTTTAAAACTCTGAAGTATATCATGTCGTATTTTACAGAGAGGGCACATTTTTTGGCAATTCCTTTTTTCCTATGTTTGAAGCTGTGAAAAAGACAAATGACCTCTTATAATGTGCTCCTCGTGACTGATGCATCATACATGATCTGATCATGAACTTACAATCTTCAATACTATCATAAACCAAAACATTACCCAAAAGGGAAAGTTCAGTTTGTCTGCCTCCTCCCGAACCTTCTCTTTAAATTTTTATTTTTGAGGGGAGCGGGTTTTGACAGGTACCTGTTCCCACATTTTGTCGAATTGCTGTGGCGATCCAAACATAAATCTCTGGGACCTGGGACACGTCACAGGTCCCAGAAAGCTGAGGGACCATTCACAAAGTCCTACGCAGTTCACACCTGCTCAGTGGGAAGCCAACTGTGAATCCACAAGCAGTCACAGATGGCTTTCCAAAGTAAACATGCCGGCTCCTGAACACCAAGACGGTTGAAGAGCCGGCTCAAGTGAGGACAGTGCTGGATCCCTGGGCAGGTAAATGTCCTATTAAGTCAGAAGCTACAGTATTTGTAGCTGCTGACTTTGTTTTTTGAAGAACATCTTTAATTAGTCATGTAACAGGTCGCACTGTTTTCTAAATTCAATGGATGACACTAATGCTTTCCAAGCACAAGCTTTTTTTTTTTTATAGGAATTGATTCCTGCCCAGATAACATCAAAACACCACTGTTCTGTGGGGGAATGAAAATGTATTTTAAATTTTACTTAAGCTTGACATTCTCTAACTTTGTAGTTCATCTCTGGCAACCACCATTCTACTGTCCAATGAGTTTTCCCTTACTGACCACTGAGGAAATTTTTATTGGATATTGGAATAAAAGTTGGCCAGAGGGATCAAACCCCAGTAACAAAGTGAGAATAAATCAGACGAAGAAAAAGCTTTTTTAGGCCACTAAAGTTAACTTTTTTTTTTTTTTGTGTTTTTCAAAAGAAATTTTCAAAAGTTTTTAAAATGGAGCTCATGTTCACTTTCATGGAACAGTCTGACTGCATCAGTTGATCCTATTTCTCTAATATTATGAAAGCTTGTGATTTGCATGAAGAGATCTAAAATGAGTTAACACCTTGCTAATTACTCATATTCTATGTGCATGTTTCTTTCCTTGATACATTTGTGAAATATGCGAAAGCACAAATGTACATTTCCATAAGCAAATGATTGGTTGGCTTATTTAAAGGCTTAGTTCACCCAAAACTGATATCACCCTCGTGTTCATGCCCCTTGGTTATATGGATGAAGAAGCTGAGAGCTCCAGTAGTCAAGAAGCTCAATGAGCCAGAAATATAATAGACTGGCTATGAATTCAAGTCAGCTTTATCAAATATAGAACTAAGTAGCACTAAGTCTATATTTACAATTAGAAATCATATTTATGAAATATGTATAATCATAATTTTATTTTTTTATCTTATGTCCTAGAGAATGACTGCTCTATCGTGTAAATGTAGCTGTATGTGAAGGGAACAGTGTTCTATTTAGACCATTTTATGATGAGTGGTCATGTCCTCTTAGTTTTTAATGTAACGTTGATCTTTTAATTTACCTATCCATGCCTTCCAGTGATAAACCTTTACTTAATGCCATATGTTTTATTATATTGCTGATACTGTGGAATAATTTTGTGGATTCCTGGTGTGCTGTGCTCTTGGATTAAAACTGCACTAAATCAACTCAATGATGCCAATGTTTAGCACTTGCAGATAAGAACTGATGCTACTGCTGATGGAATGATGACCGCCATTAACCCAGGTGATTGGTCTTTAATGGCATGTTGTAGATCTGTGTGCATACTAATCCCCGATCCCCACCTTTCAGGATCACAGTGCACTGGTCTGTTCAGCACCACGGTGCTGGGAGGCTCCTCCAGCGCTCCAAATCTACAGGACTACGCACGCAGCCATCGCAAAAAAATCAGCGCCGCTGCCAGCTTGACTTACAAAGACGGTACGTGTGTTCAAAGCCAGGTGCACTTTGTATCCCAACTCTTTATTGTATTTACCGGTAAATCCTAAACTTTTGGGCAATAAGGGGCTCTTGCATGTAACTTTTGATTGTCAAAATAATGACTGATTCTTTGTAATAATTCTGTTAAGATAATTGATAAACGGTTATCTGATCACAGGGATATTTCATTTGTTCAAATGGAAATATAAATGAAAATATTGTACTGTCATCTGGTGAAAAAATATGGACTCTTTATTTGTTCTATGAACAATATTTTTCTTTAATGTACACAGTCACTTTACTTAAAGATTTGTTATGACCAACATGAGTCAGTTCACAGGTTCTTTAAAGAATCCACTACTTGTGTTACTCACCTGATGGCACCTAATAGTTGTATGATACTTAAAGAATTTGCACTCAGTTCTGCATCTCGCTGCGCATGAAACACTTCTAAAAAATGTGAACGATATAGGACATATGTTATGGGAAATACATTAGGACCCTATGTATGTTGCAGTATCCAAACCAGGTGGCAATACTAATCCAGCTAAACCAACATATATGTATTGGTTGAGTAAGGCACCAGGAAGGCCAAAATACCTACGTTACGTTTGTGTTACAGTGCTACCTGTATCATTTACAAATATTTCTGTAAATGCTTGCATATTTTGTAAAAATGTGGAATGGCATTATAATATATTATCGGATACAGAAAAAGCCTTTCATGAATTTTCAGCAATGCAATTTTGTCACATATAGCAGACGCACAAATGTAAATTCTCACTGCCAGCATGTTCTGGCACCCAGAGGGCTATCAGACTTTATAATATGTGTGCATTGTGTTGGCTGAAGGGGAGTATGATTTTTGAAAATTAAAAATACCAGATTTGTAGCATGGTGAATTGTTGTGATCTTTTATTCTAAGTTATCAACAATTCTGGCTAAAGGAATCTTACCACAGTATTCTTCCATCACTGAACTGAAATATAATATAATATGATATAGAAAATTATCCTGCCTAAGATTTATGTTTTTGTTTTGATATATAGTTTAACCACTTACCTACAGGGCACTTTTACCCCCTTCCTGCCCAGGCAATTTTTCAGCTTTCAGCGCTGTCGCACTTTCAATGACAATTGCTCGGTCATGCTACACTGTAACCATGTGAAATTTTTATAATTTTCTTCACACAAATAGAGATTTCTTTTGGTGATAGGTATCACAGACAGGCACTGATAGCCATCACTGGTAGACAATGATAGGCGGTACTGATGGGCATTGATGGGCAGCACTGGCTGGCATCACTAATGGGCACTGATTGCAGGGTCTGGTGGGCACTGGTTACTGGCACTTCTGGCGCTCTAATGTAATCAGGGCACTGATGATCAGTGCCATGATTACATCTCTTTCTGTCCCCTGCGAGGAGATGTCGCTCACTGATCGGCTCTCCTCACCACACACTCTGTCAGTGTGAGGTGAGGAGCGTCGATTACTGGCACTTGTTTACATGTGACCGGCTGTGATTTGACACAGCCGATCACATGATTAAAGAGCCGCATCCTAGCAACGCGGTGCGACTCATATGACGTCCACCCAGAACGAGAGCCGCACCGCCCCTCTGTCATTTGACGGTGGGCAAGTGGCAAGTGGTTAAAAATCTCCCATAGATATTTGCAAGTGGTGTAGTTCTACATTAAGATGATATAGAAAGTTAAAGATAGCAAGCTGGTATGCAAATTAGTGCCTAAAAAACAGTGTGTGAATTGTCCGCAACTACCACACATAGTCCTGCTCTCCCCTATGGGGAAATCGAATGGAAATGGACAGCCTGTCCGTTTCCATCTGATCTGCCGGATGGATGGAAAATAGGAGAAAAATCTGTTTTTGGTGGACAGGATTGGATGGCAGCGCATGTCAGTGGACATGTGTCCGCTGACATCCGCCGCTCCTTAGAGGACAATGCAGGGTCCTATCCGGTCCACCTGAAAAACTGACAGGCAGTCCTGATTGGACCGCCCAAGGCTGAACTCCAGGAAAACGGCTAAATTTACCAATCAAGTACATATATGGGAGCTGTTTTATGTGCAAAGAGCACAGAAGGAGGCCGGAGCACTGATTGACCAGTGAAATGAAAAGCAGTAGACGAATGAGCTTATCCTTCTGTCATTCTGCTTTCTTCCTCTATCAGTGTGCTCCTTGTGAGTGCATTAGTACTGTAGCACAGCTGACTTGTTCCTTATGTTGCTTTACCCTCACCTAGTTTGAGTTCTATTATACAGCTGATAACAAGTCCAGCTTGCATTTAAAAAAAATTAAATTTCTTAGTTGCACAGCCTTCCTCCTATATTTGTGGCACGGAAACTTCTGCAACAATGTCTGATTTCCTAGACATAATTTTCACCGTTTTGGAGGCTGTGGATAACGGGTCACAAGGGCGCCCCTTCATTCTCCACTTCTGGATTTCTCTCTGACTTTGCATTGGCTGTAGACACACTGCCTGAGGAGGAAATAGATGTGAAAGATCCCCCCTCTCTTTCTGAGATTTTAGATGAGTCACCTTTGGCTGAAATTTCATCCAAACTTGTATATCATTGCTACCCTTATTGATGCTTTGTGCTCTTGTTTAGATTTGGAGCAGCCTGAATCTGCTCACCCCAAAGTCTTCTGCATTGGGTCTCTACAGTTGTCCAATTGACCTTCCCAGTCAACTTGCCCTGTCTTAGGCCCTGTCCTGTATGGGGACTGACCTCACCATTAAAAATGATTTGCTCCGTTAAAATGTTTTGCTCAGCAATATTAAGGAGAACTTCCTATGAAGATGAACCCCCTGTTCCTGTAGTGGGCCCTGTCATCTTTTGTTTTACCAAGATGCTAACTGTCCTGAGAAAAATCCTATGTGAAGAATTCAGTGAATAAATGGTTAGAGACCCTATTCAGGACCCTTCCTTCCTTAGTAGACACCGCAATGCAGCCTGCCATTGCTACCATGGCAATTTGCCAGACTCTAGCTGTCTGGGCTAAGCACATGACACGATCTTAAAAGATCCCTCTGTTCTTCACCAACTGGAGTTTGTGCCTGTGACCTTATACTACTGCATGAACAGCTTGGCAGAAACACTTCGCCGGATATCCAATGAACATCCCTCCATCCATAGGACTCTGACTTAAATGCTGGTCAGCAGTCCATCCATATTAGAAGCACCTCAAGCATCTGCACTTTGAGGGAGAACATTTATTTGATTCCTCCTTTGATAAGTACATCAAGGAGATCACAGGGGGTAAATGCACATTCCTTCCCCAGAAAAAGAAGACTTGTACTTCTGCAGGTAGACCTACTCCTGAGGGTAGAAAAAGTTCTTATCCCCCTGAGGCCTCCAGCTCCAATTCCAAGTCTGGAAAAAACCTTGGTTGAAAGTCCTGACCCTCCATGCCAGCCAAGTCTGGCTCAAAGCCCTCTTTCCAGTGGTAGGAGCTCCCACTTGTCAGATTGGGGGGGGGGGGGTCTGTTTTTTTTTTTTTTTTTTTTTTTTTTTTTCAGGAAGTTTCAGATGGCCTTTCTAGGGGCTATATATTGGAGTTTCGTCGAACTCTGCTTCCTCTTCACTTCATGCTCTCAATTTTGTCTCGCGCTCCACAAAGACAGGCAAATTTTCTTACTGCCAAGCCAAATGAAGGAGTTCATCCCATTCTGGATCTAAAGACTCTCAATTTGTCCAGCGGTTTAAAACTTTCTCTTGGAGACAGCCATGTCAGTCATTGTCTCCCTCCTTCTTGGCTTCAATAGATGTCAAAGATGCTTCCTTGGACATTCCCATCTTTTCTCTTCATCTATGCTTTCTGCACTTTGCAGTGGGTGATCTGTATTACCCCCCCCCCCCCCCCCCAGGTAGCCTTGGTGGTTCACCAAGATAGCATTTACTTTTTTTCTGCCAACAAAAGCATTTACTTATTTTACTGAACACAATCTTTTACTTATTATTTAATAATAGTTACATTTTAAAAGCACTGGCAAAGTTATAAAAGCCAAGCCAATGGCTTCTTCATGATTGCCTCACTTTCATGAATCACGGTTTATATTTACATTTTCATTGTAGGTAGAAGGCATCCTTTGACTCTTTTATGGGCCTGTTCACATCAGAACGCTGTGCGAGTGAGGTGCGTTCCAACACACTGCCTTTGCGATCTGCTGCATGTGCCAATATATTAATGGAACCCCAAACTCAAATCATAAATGCAATGCATTTGCAAGCACCAGATCGCATGGTACCGCAGTACCATGTGATTTGGTGCTGCATGCTTTTCAAAAGTAGTGCATGCACTACTTTTAGTGCGATCTGGTGCAATTTCAGCCAATTCATATGAATGGGCAGAAAATTACACTGAAGGGGAACTCACAAGCCTCAGCCCAAAATGTAAAATTGCTCAGATGTTGGAAATAAGGTGAAATAGTACTCCTTGGCCCATCCTACAATTTTCCAGTGCTCGGGGGTAGGCAAGTGGATTTCAAATGACATCTTGCTAAATTCCAGCTTTATAAAACTCACGATGTACTGTACAGTTATTTGAGATTTTTTTTTTAAAAAGTGCTGATTCAAATAAGTTTTAGTTTTGCAGGCTAGACTTTTGTGACGTTCAGCAACTAACCTGTTAATTTGCCCATCTTTAAATGTTGGTGATGTTTCCGATTGCCAGTGCAGTTTGTCCATGTATAGCGTATACTGTCGATCATTTAAAAAAAGTTCTCCTTGCTTTGTTGAATAATTATTGTTTTGTTTTGTGTATATCTATTAAGGTTCTTGCGGTAAAACCAAGGAAGCTTAGACTTCTGTAGTGTATCAATGCTTTACTAAACAGAAAAGCTTCACATACAACTGTAGGATACACAATACAACACAACTCATAGCTTACAAAAATATGCCTACAACATGCACAAGCCATTATCCTTTCTAGCAAAATGTAAGCTTGTACAAAATGTACGCATTAAGTAAACTAAACAGTTACTCAACTTAGGGTTCAAGATGTAATATCTTTCATGGTTCCTTGGTCCAAGTCCAAACTCAAAACCTCTCCAAACTCTCCAGCTTCTGGCAGCCATGTCTTGCCCTTTCCCCTCCCAAAACACAACTCCCTTTGTCTCGCCACATGTTTGTTTCCAAATACCCCAAGCCACTCCCACCAACTTCCTGTATACACCAATTTCCTGTCCTCTTCTCAGCTGCAAAACCTATCCAACTGGTTTATTTGCATATCAATTGAGGGGGGGGGGGGCTTAACAACATATGGTTTTATTTTTACTAAGTGACCTGTAAGTCAAGCAACAACATTTGAATTTCTTCGTCTTGTGTTTGGATAGCTCACATCTCCACGTGCTACTAAGCATTATGTGCCAGCTATAAAAGAATGTTAATTGGCAGTCAGCAAATCAATATGGTGCACATTTGCAGCTATATTTTAAAAGTGATTTAGTTACCTGAAAGTAAACTTTTCACAATCCTGGAAAATAAAGCATAAACAGAGATTGCCTTCAAATAAACACTGGAGTTCATTGATGTAGGGACAGGTGGACAGAAACCATAAATCTTCACAAAGTAAAAATTGGAGTTGCTACCCTCCAGACAAGTAAGTATAGCTTTTTCCTCTACAGGGTTTGTGTGCCTTTATTTCTTTTTCACTAGTAACAGGATCACTTCAAAGCAGCAATAAACTGTAGCAGTGGGTGGCATAACTGAAAATCTTTATTTTTTTATGGGGTTCATAAAGTTATCCCGCATTATACCCTGTAATGCTTTATGTGGGTAACCCACATGTATATTTGAAGAGGCAGCTTTCTGCTGAGAATGATAAATATGGAATTTACTGTTGAATGCCCTACAGTGTTGTGCTTGGAAATGCTGTTTGGATTCTGATAACTAATGCCGCGTTCACACGACTGGACTTTCCGGCAGACTAGGTCCGACAGTCTTCCCGACTGACTTTTGGGAGAGTTCTGACGGACTTTCCGAACGAACGGACTTGGCCACACACGAACGGACTAAGTCCATTCGAAAGTCCGTTCGTTTTGAACGTGATGACGTAAACGGGACTAAAAAAGGAAGTTCAATAGCCAGTAGACAATAGCTTCCCTTGCGTCATATTTGGTCCGTCAAACCAGCATACAGACGAACGGTTTTCCCGATAGGAATTGAGTGTAGGATAGATTTGAAACGTTCTATTTCTAGGTCCATCTGATTTTTTTAATGAAAAACGATCGGATTAGCCCACACACGATCGGATTGTCCGACAGACTAATTCTGTCGGACCTAGTCTGACGGAAAGTCTGTCTGTGTGTACGCGGCATAAGAGGTAGTGAGAGTACTTTGTCAGAAAGTCAAAGTAAAGCTATTTGCACAGCAAACACGCAACTGCTTGCAGACAGGAATTGTGTTCGGAATTAGATGCACAAACAACTTTTACTGCAAAAGTAATAGCCTCTTCTACAGCACCAAAAATGTTTACCTTCTTTGTATAACATTTCTCACCCTTTTTTATTTAGTACTAAGGCAAAGATACTGGTATACAGTCACATAAAGAATTAACTGAGAATCAATAAAACAAACTGATAAACCCAGGACATGACAAGTATAAAATTGCGGCTCTGCATAACCAGACATATAGTTAAAATACTGTCATTTTAGCCAGTCCTTATTGGTTGCACCTAGAGAAAACTCTGAGCAAATCAAGCAGTGATCCTCTCCCACCAGTGCCATCTGTTGTCCTAATAAAAGGGTTGGGGATTTTGAACTTGGCAGATACAGCCAACGGTTCGGGATGGTGTCTTCCTTGGGGAGCTGAAATGGAATAATAGAATGGGGGGACTAAAAGGAAAGAGAAGAGAGCGAATAGAGTGGGGAAGGCAACATGTTTTGCCTAGGTCTCTAACATCCAGTGAAAATGTTATGTCAGCTGTCCATATTATATGCAGCTCAACTGCGCAGAACTGCATTTTGTTGCAGTTGCGTCTAAAAAGAGGTAGTCTGATTACAGTATTCCAAGATGCACCTGAGAGGCAGGAAGCAGCCTAGACAGTTTTTTTTTTTAATTTTTTACGAGGGATTGTTTAAATCCAATTTTTTACGTTTATTCACAATATTAGATTTTCTCTGAACCATCCTTTGCATACTGACTATATTATGGAGCCTCATGGGAATGTGCATGTTTATTAAAGACTTTAGGTTTGCTATAAAATAACATAGAGTATGTGTCAAAACTAAAATTACGTTGTGCTTCTTTGTTAGAGGACAACTAAATCCAAGAACAAAAATGTAATCTATTGCAGTTTACCAGTTTTTAGATGCAGTGGCCACATCAGTTTCCTTCAGTTCCTGAGGCCCCTTTCACACTGGGGCGGGAGCCGCGGTGACGGTAAAGCAGCGCTATATTTAGCGCTGCTTTACCGTCGTTTTGCCCGTGGGATTCGGCCGCTCGCGGTGCGGTTTTACCCCCCCGCGAGCGGCCGAAAAAGGGTTAAAATACCCCGCAGAGCGCCGCCGTAGGTATTACCGCGGTGTCCCATTCAGATCAATGGGAAGGAGCGGTGAATACACCGCTTCAATACCGCTCCAAAGATGCTGCTAGCAGGACTTTTTTTGCCGTCCTGCTAGCGCACCGCTCCAGTGTGAAAGCCCGCTGGCTTTCACACTGGAGTGAATTGGGCCGTTTTTTTCAGGCGCTGCACAGGCGCTATTTTTAACGCTGTACCGCCTGAAAACCGCCCCAGTGTGAAAGGGGCCTTAAAGAACATGTTAGGAAGTACAGAAAACATCTGTTTATCTTTTCAGAAATGCAGTGTTCTTGTCACTTCCTGTGCGCTGATCTGGAAGCATAAAACAATTAATGTAAACTAATCTCCTGATACCCCTTGTAATTAGGTAAACAAAAGCAGACATGTTTAAAGTCCATCCTGGGTGGCAACCATGGTTTCCTGCTTAGATGTAGTGGAGATAAAGTGGAGAGAGTGTAGCCACCCAGAGACAGAAAGTGTTATTTGCATGTTTACCTGCAGTTTAGGTGAAAAGGGAAAATAAAAAGAAAGCAAGAAAAATGACAGCCACCTCATCTGAGAACAGGTAATCTGCAATACGTAAAATTTTTGGGTTTAATATGTGGCATTTTGGCTATTTACACTGTCCTTGATTAAAAAAGGACAGAAAAGGCTGTTAGTCGCTTTAGAGAACATTTTCATGAGCTTGTTTGACGCTGACATCAGAGGATCCCATTGCCACATTTTCATTCGTCTCAGAAAGAAGAGGGGTGCAACACGTATGCCCCTTTCACATTGATGTTACATTTGTCCATTTCATCCATCCGTTTTTGGATGAAAATCGAAAAGCAATGCAACTCTATGGGCTTACAGATGCAAACGGATGAGTATCTGTTTACATCCATTTCTGTTTAGATCAGTTTTTTAAATCAAATAAGGCCCCTTTCACACTGGGGCGGTTTTCAGGCGGTACAGCGCTAAAAATAGCGCCTGTACACCGCCTGAAAAAACCGGCCCCATTCACTCCAGTGTGAAAGCCGGCGGGCTTTCACACTGGAGCGGTGCGCTAGCAGGACCGCAACAAAAGTCCTGCTAGCAGCATCTTTGGAGCGGTGAAGGAGCGGTGTATTTACCGCTCCTATACCGCTCCTTCCCATTGAAATCAATGGGAAACCGCGGGGATACCGCCCGCAAACCGCCGCTGCAGCGGCGCTTTGCGGAGGTTTTTAACCCCTTTGCGCCCGCTAGCGGGGGTTAAAAACCACCCCGCTAGCGGCCGCATACCGCGGGTAAAACGATGGTAAAGCAGCGCTAAATATAGCGCTGCTTTACCGTCGCCGCCCCGCACCGCCCCAGTGTGAAAGCAGCCTAAGTCTCCCTGCTGTTCCGTTTTAAACAGATGACGTCCATTTTTACATCTGTTGTTACATCTGCCCACCAGCAAAACAACTGTGACTCATCCCTGCTGTCAGCCAGCAGGGACGAGTCATTGCTAGTTAGGGTGCCAGCAGGAGCCAGCTCCTTAACTAGCAATGACTCATCTATACTGTCAGCTGGGGTTTCCCGGGTGCCAGCAGAATGTAAACAAAGGTGCTGTTTGTGAAAAAAGAAAAACGGCAAGCGGTCTCTCTGAAGAGTCTGGTATGGATTTTAAGAGGGATCCCCTGCCAAAAAAAAAAGGTTGCTTTGTCCCCAAAAAAAATCAATGAGGGGGGGGGGGGGGGGGGGGGCGCGAGTGAACGGGGACTCCCCACTGGCAAAGCACCTTGTGCCTTTGTTGACAAGGACAGGGGCCTCTTCCCTATAACTCTGGCCGAGAGAATGTGGGGGTCTGCTGACAGCCCCCAGATTTTAGCCCCCTCCCATGTGAAATAGGAGTGGGCTCATTCACTCCAAAAAAAAACTGTCAAATGTAAAAAAAAAAAAACACAAACCATTTTTTACAAAGTCCTATTATTTAAAAAATCTATATATATTATTAGTCTGTTGTTTTAAAAAAAATCATTCAGCGGTCAGGTTTGTGCAGAACGGTAGCCGTCGTTCATTGGGATTGAGATGGACACTAGACAACGTTATTGATTATAAATGTACTTTTTTCATACATCATGGGACACAGAGTCAGGCTATTGTTCATTACCTACTGGGTTATACTCCATCTCCAGGTGAATGGACACTGGTAGACCAAAGGTCTTCAGACAGGAAGTCATCCCCTATATAATCCCTCCCACACAGGAAGCACTTCAGTTTTTTACCAGTGTCTGCAGGGTGGATGGCACGGTTTGTTTGAGCTCTCTGAGATCCAGGTCTCTAGTCCCACAAACGTTTTTTAAATCAAGTGATTGACCGATTGGATCCATTTGACACAGGCTTTATATGCTTAGATGAATGGTACCGAGCCTTGCAAAGAAGACTCAAGATCGTGCAAGGTTTTGCCTGTAATGCGACCTCCGGGCGATGGACCCTGCAAAGTGGAATCCTGGACACCACAGCGCTAAGGTATTCCTGCAGGGTGCTGTACAGGTCCAAGGGAGTGAACCCCGAAACATGAAAAGGGTACCCAGTCCTTGAAGGTCCTCAAGTGACAGGAACCCGCCGCGATGGGTGAAATTTGGGCTCTTAGTTTCTAAGCTGCCTTGCGCCTGGACGGGTAAGTGAAACCCCTTTTATTTATTATTGTGGCCTGTCCCAGTGATTGAAACATTCAGTCAAGCTCCTGTGTTTTTGAGTTTTGGGCAAACTGTGGGTGTTTGCAAAGTGTACTCTTTTTGCTTGTGTTTTTTACCTGTATGATGGCGCATGATGGTGCGTCATTTCGCCTTGGTTCACCATGGCACATATGCATTTGCAAGAGTGTCGATGTGCTCGGCAGTTTGTTTGGCGGCCATGGCGCACGCAGGCTTCGCCTCACATGCGCAGTAGCCTTTACCGGGGCGCACGAAGATTCACGTCATACGCGAATACAGCCACGCCTGTTGGCCCGGACCACGCACTTACATGCGCACGCATGCACAGAACGTTCTGGCACACAGCCAGCTTATTTAAGCTGGCTGTGTGACACAGAGCAGACTCTGAACAGGCACTTGCAGTGGTTAATTTCTCCTTACCCGGTCACGCAAGTCCCCAAGTGTTGCTTGGCAGGCTAAGGTGCTTAGCATGATTGTTGCATAGGGGCTTGGTGAGCCCTATTGAAGGATTCTGAGGTGTTTTAATACCACACCCAAGTACTCTCTCTTTTTGTGGCTAATAAATGCCTTTAAAAAAGAGGAATAGGACTTACACTACAGGGAAGGGCACTCCTATGTCGTCAGTAGTTCCTAGTCAACCTAGTCTTTTCCCTAGTGTTGTATCCCCTGTAGGACCAGAGGCTTCCGGGCAATCTGAGCCGCTGCTCCTATCTGGTATTGTGCCTACAGTCAATGCTGCTGCTTCACCCTTTATCACCAAGGTTGAACTGTCCTCGGCCCTAGCCTGGTTAGAGCACAGGATTGCTGGCAGGATTGCCTCCATCCCACAGGGTGGCAAGAAGCATGACAGATATCCCTCCCTGGAGACTCCTAGTTTGGAGCAGGAATGGGTTGAGAATGGAGAAGCGCTTAAAAGCTCAGAATTCTGTGGAGGGCCTGGCGGATGAGTCTGCTTCCGAGCAATCTGGACAAAAGGATATCCAGTTGATGTGTGCCCCTCAGTTGCAGAGGCTTTTCATCCTGACTCTGACCGAAATGGTTCATTCTGCCTTTAGGTTGCCTCTTGCAGAGGTGACTGAGCCCCCCTGGTCCTCTTGGGATCCCTGAGTCCTCTTCAGGCCGCACAGGCTTTTCCCCTACACCCCCTGATGGAACAGGCGGTGTATGCTGATGGGGAACATCCTGACAGGATTTTGTTTCTCTTAAGAGTTTTTCCCTTTTTATATTCCATGGATGAAAAGTTTGTTAAAAAGGGGAGCATGCCAGCCGTAGATGCAGCAGTCTCTTCCTTAAACAAGACCTTCACTTGTCCGGTAGATAATGCACAGGGCTTGAAAGACCCTGTTGACAAGAAATTGGAGTCATTATTAAAGGCTTCCTTTTCTTTGGCCAGTTCATCTATTCAGCCAGCTGTTGCAGCAATTGGCATCTGCCAGTCCGTAAAGGATCAGATCAAACGGCCTGATAGGCCTAACCAGGAGGATGATCTGCCTGAAAATAAGACAGATATTCCTAGAGTGCTGTGTTTTGCTGTTGATGCTTTAAAAGGATTCAATACAGAAGGTTTCTCGTTTGGCTCTCTTGTCTGTACATATGTGCAGACTTTTTGGGCTTAAGAACTGGTCAGCCGATCTTCCTTGTGAAAAGGTATTGGCAGGTTTCCCTTTTCATGGGGAACGTTTTATTTGGTGATCATTTGGACAAATATATCCAAAAGATTTTCGGAGGAAAGAGTCCTCTACTTCCTGTGAAGAAAAGCACCAGGCGTCCCTCGTTTAAATCTTCAGGGACTGCTTCCTCAAATGTCTCAGCGTCAGGGCAGTTCCGCCGCCAACAGGGCGCTAGGGCCAAGGGCAAGCCGAAAGGCCAGGGCCAGAAAAAGCCCTGGGTCCAAAATTCTTCTAAACCCAGCACCAAGCCCTCCTTTTGAGGGGACTCCATGAAGTGGGGGGAAGGCTGCTGCACTTTGCATACATTTAGAGAAAAATAATTCAGGACGAGTGGGTCACCTCAATTATATCTTGTGTTTACAAGCTGGAGTTGCGGGAGGTTCTCCCTCAGAGGTTTTTAAGATCCATCGTTCCCTCAAATCCTCCAAAAAGAGACTTATTGCTTTAGGCAATACATCATTTAGTGCATCAGGGAGTGATTGTACAGTTTCCTGTATCCGAAAGAGTGAACCTGTTTTACGGTTTAAAAACCAAACAGGGTCACAAGGCCCATTTTTGGACCTAAAATCACTGAACCAGTATCTACTAATCCAGTCCTTTTGGATGGAGTCTGTCCGCTCAATTGTAGCCTTGCTCCAGATGGAAGACTTTTTAGCCTCCATCGAAATAAGACGCGTATTTGCACGTACCTATCGTTCAGCCTCATTAGGGGTTCCTGCGATTTGCAGTAGAGGAACGTCATTTTCAGTTTGTGGCTCTACACTTCGGGCTTGCTACAGCTCCCCGGGTGTTCACAAAGGCTCTAGAACGGAGCATAACATGCACAGTGAGGTATTTGAAAAGCTTAGTCTGGTTTAGAAATACCAAAAAGTCAGCCTTGAAACCAGCTCAAGGTCTAAAGTATTTAGGTCTGATCCTATCTTGCCACCCGCAAGGATCTGTACCCTGAAGAATCAGGTGCGTCAGATAAGGGGCACCAGACAATTCTCCATTCGGCTCTGTACGAGTCTTCTAGGGAGGATTATATCCTCCTTCAAGGCGGTGCCCTATGCCCAGTTCCATTCCAGGCCTCTACAAAAAGACATCTTGTTGGCCTGGAACAAAAGAGGACAAGCCCGGGATTATCCAATATGCTTATCTCCTCAGGCACGCTTAAGCCTAAACTGGTGGTTGCAGGATCAGAAACTGCGAAAGGGATAATCTTTTCTCCCGGTAACTTGGAGAGTACTAACTACAGATGCCAGTCTCCCAGGCTGGGGAGTGACCCTAGAAGGGCTCACAGCTCTGGAGAAATGGTCAGGGACAGAACAGATCCTGTCCATCAACGTCTTGGAATTACGGGCAGTACGTCTGGCCCCACGGTCCTGGACAGTGGAGCTTCAGGACTGCCCTATCAGGGTTCAGTCTGACAATGCCACTGCAGTGGCCTATATAAACCACCAAGGCGGTACCAGGAGTCGTTCAGCTCTAAAACGAGGTGAACCACATCCTAGCCTGGACAGAGGGACATGTGCTGATTATATTGGCAGTCTATATCCCAGGAGTAGTGAACTGGAAGGCAGATATCTCAGCCGCCAGCAGATCTGCCTGGGGGAATGGTCCCTACACCCAGGGGTGTTCCAGGAAATTTGCCAGCGTTAGGGATGTCCAGAGGTCGACCTATTGGCATCCAGGTTCAACAACAAGCTACAGCACTTTGTGTCCCGAACAAGGAATCCTCTGGCAATCGGAGCAGATGCTCTGATAGTTCCATGGAGCCAGTACTCCCTGGTATATGCTTTCCATCCGATCCCTCTCCACATTTGTTGCACAGGATTTGGAAAGAGGGGGTTCCAGTCATTCTGGTGGCACCAGCCTGGCCCAGAAGGCCCTGGTTACCGGAGATTGTGAGACTGACAATAGACGGGCCGTGGACCCTTTTTTACATTGCCCCAATTTACAGTCTTTAAGGACCGTGGCTTCTCGGAACCAGTAGTGTCTACCCTAGTGAATTCTAGACAAGCTGTCACTAGAAAAATTTATCATAAGTTCTGGAAGACTTATATTGCTTGGTGTGAAGCCAGAAAATGGCATCCTCGGAAATACATGATTGGGAGAATTCTCTCCTTTCTACAGTCAGCTGCGGAAATCAAATTGGCTTTGAGTACAATCGGAGGTCAAGTTTCGGCCCCATCAGTATTCTTCCAAAGGCCTTTAACTCGCTTGCTTCCCCCCCATTAGGTCACCTATGTGTCCTTGGGACTTGAACTTGGTGTTGTCTGTTACAGAAACAACCATTTGAACCTATCAAGGAAATTCCATTAGACCTGCTGTCATGCAAGCTAGCCTTCCTGATGGCCATCACCTTGGCTAGAAGGGTGTCAGAGTTGGCGGCCCTTTCGTGCAGGGAACCATACTTGATCCTTCACCACCACAGGGTTGTGTTACGACCTGTTCCATCCTTTTTGACAAAAATGGTGTCGGCCTTTCATTTAAATCGGGACATTATTTTGCCTTCTTTTTTTCTCTCAGCCTCGCTTGGCGGAAGAGAGGCGACTGCACTCATGGGACATCATCCAGGCAGTCAAGGTTTATTTGTCTAGATCTGCGGAGATCCGAGGATCAGACTCCTTTTTTGTTTTACCAAAAGGACCCAAGAAGGGGCAGGCAGCTTCCAAGGCTTCCATTGCCAGTTGGGTCCATCAATTGATCATTCAGGCCTACGGTCCCTTTAGGGTGAGAGTTAATTCTACCAGGATTGTAGGAACCTCCTGGGCTTTTCGCCATCAGGTATCTATGGCTCAGATTTGTAAAGCTGCTACCTGGTCTTCAGTGCATATGTTCAGGGCCGTCTTTAATAGTAATTGGACCCTGGGCAAAACTTTTCTTGGGGCCCCCCCATGCAGTTTCGCTCTCCACCTGCTCTGAGACATACAATAAATAGCAGCTAGACTCAAAATCAGTTTACTGAATCAGATCAGGCAGCTATTGCGATTGGTTGCCAGAGGTTATAATGTATCATTACCGCTCACTGACTGGTTGCTAGAGGTTACAGCACACATTACGGCTCACTGATTAGTTGCTAGAGGTTACAGCACATGATTTCTGCTTGTTGATTGGATGCTAGAGATTACTGTGGATATGACCTCAGGGGGGCAAGATATACATATCAATGCCGTCGGCTACTGTTATTTACATATGAACGCTGCTGCTATTTACATATGAATTCTGCTGCTATTTACATATGAATGCCGGTAATTTACATGTAAACACAGGGTCTGCAGGTTAGTCATCTGTAAATAACAATAGGGCAGAGCTGGGCAGCATTAGTAGCAGCACTTCACACTGAGATATTGGGACACAGCACAGGACTAAAACCTCAAGGAACGAGGAAATTTAAACCAGGATAGTTGGCAAGTATGAGGTAGCTGCTTTGGGCCCCACAACAATGACAGGGCCCAGGGCAGCTGCCCCTTTTGCCCTGCCTTAAAAACGGCCCTGCATACGTTCACAAAACTTTATCAAGTGGATGTTCGAGCAGCCGAGGATTAGGCTCTTGGCCGCAGTGTACTGGGGGCTGCCGTATAAGTTCTGGTGGCTATTGTTTGGCAGGATGTCTACCTCCCCTCAAGGCTATTGCTCTGGGACGTCCCAGTAGGTAATGAATATTAGCCTGACTCTGTGTCCCATGATGTACTTAAAGAAAAGGATTTTACAGGAAAGTATGTTTTTTGTTTTGGTCTTGTTAAGGACTTGTCAAAAACTATGTTGTGTTGCAACTTTGTAATTATTATACAGGATTTATATATAGCGCCAACAGTTTGCACACCTCTTTACAACATTGGGGAAGACAGTACAATTACAATTCAATATAATACAGGAGGGATCAGAGGGCCCTGCTCGTTAGAGCTTACAATCTAGAAGGGAGGGTCAAGTGGAACAAAGGGTAGTAGCTGTGGGGGATGATCAGATGGACAAAATTTAAATACAGTTGTTAGGTGTGGGTAGGATAGGCTTCTCTGAAGAGGAGGGTTTTCAGGGATCGCCTAAAAGCTAATAGAGTAGGAGATAGAAGGACAGATTGGGGTAAGGCGTTCCATAGGCTTAGAGAGGCTCTGTACAAGTCCTGGAGACAAGCATGGGAGGTGGTAATGAGTGAGCTAGAGAGCAGGAGGTCTTGAGAAGAACGAAGAGAAAGATTAGGTTGGTATTTTGAGACTAGGTCAGTGATGTAGCTGGGGGCAGAGTTGTGGGTTGCTTTGTAGGTATTTGTTAGTATTTAGAATCAAATTTGTTGGGTGAGCGGAAGCCAGTGGAGGGATTGACAGAGAGGAGTAGCAGAGACAGAACGGTTGGTAAGGTGGATGAGTCTGGCAACAGGATTCATGATGGACTGAAGGGGGGATAGAGTATGGAGATAGCATTAACCACTAATGCCCCATACACACGGTTGGATTTTCCGATGGATTCTGTCCTATCGGACAATGTTGTCGGAAATTCCGACCGTGTGTAGGTACCATCGGACAGTTTCCATCGGATTGTCCGACGGACAAAGTTCTATCTCCTGCTGGATAGATTTTTCGACAACAAAGTCCGATCACACCAATTCCAATCGTGTGTATGGTAGTCCGACGGACAAAGTGCTACGCATGCTCAGATCACATTACAAGACCAAAGCTATTGGCTACTAGCCTCTACGTAGTCCTGTCGTAGGCAACAAACGTCACCACGTTCAGAATGATCGGATTTTCCGACAGCTTTGTCCGACCGTGTGTATGCAACACCAGTGTCGGACTAAATCCGTCAGACCAAATCCAATGGATTTGGTGGTCGGATTTTCCGACCGTGTGTATGGGGCTTTAGAATCACTAGGTAAATTCACAAATATCCCCTTTCAATAAATTGGGTGTGTATATATGTATATGTGTATATATATATATATATATATATATATATATATATATATATATATATATATATATATATATATATATATATATATATATACAGTATATCACAAAGGTGAGTACACCCCTCACATTTTTGTAAATATTTTATTATATAATTTTATTATATCTTTCATGTGACAACAAATGAAATTACACTTTGCTGCAATGTAAAGTAGTGAGTGTACAGCTTGTATAACAGTGTAAATTTGCTGTCCCCTCAAAATATCTCAAGACAGCCATTAATGTCTAAACTGCTGGCAACAAAAGTTAGTTCACCGCTAAATGAAAATGTCCAAATTGGGCCGGCGTTGTTGGGCACAGGTAGGCGGCATTGTTGGGCACAGGTGAACCGGCATTGTGTTTTGATTAATTTCCCCTTACAGTAACAGGCCAGCAGATTTTGATGCTACTTACAGGCTGAAAATGAATTGAGCAACTGTCATTTCTTGTCTACTAGTACTCATACTAGTAACAGTAAGATGCCATCTGTCACATTTCTAGTGCAGATTAGAAAATGAAAGCTAGCCTTTGATTCATTGCTGTATGCAATGCCGACAATTTCAACCATTTTTCATACTTGAATCAGTTGTGCTTTTTTTCCAAACAATTGGTAAAGTGAAAGTTGTCACTACATTTTCTCATGTCTTTTTCTGTTCTGTAGTCCACAGCTGAACCTGATCCATGATCTGAGAAATTAGAACACGCAGTAACATCTTTGGATGGATAACCTATGCATGAAAAGCATAACGTTATAATCTGATCTTTTTCTGAAACTGATTTTCTTCTGTGTGTGGCTTGTGATAATAACCACAAAGCGAATGGATGATGTTTTGGCTTTAACACAAGTTGTTGTTTGTTGTCCCAGGATCCTTTTGGTGTGTATATGTGCTTGTCTTGGTGGCCAAAACCAGGATGTTAATGCCAATGCCTGTTTTCTTTTATTTCCTCAGAACTGTTGTCTATGCCAGCTGTAAAACGATTTTCTGTGTCGTTTGCAAAGCATCCGACTAATGGTACGTTTGCTTACTTGATTTGAAGTGTTGCCTCACATTATTAACCCCATTTTTTATTTTACTTAAATTCTTTTGTCATTCCGACATCTTTTGTTCATATTGATACTATGATGTGGATCCTTCCTTTCCTCTTTTCCATCATTTTACTTCAAGTGATTTATTTTCCTCTTTTTGTGTCGTATCGTGCTTCTCATCCATCTTCCAACTTTGTGACGTCGCAAGATCCAGTTCTTGCGCGGTCGTCTGTGTGGTAGATTCCTGCAAGGGCGTTCTGAGATGATCTTGTAAGCATACATCATTCAGATAAAAAAAAAAGTAGTACAAATTACATCATATTTTTTCGAATTGTCTCACTTCAATTTTGCTAAATTTTATAAAATCTGTTGTGTTTTGAAATTTCCTCTGAGAAATATTTTTAATAGACTAGATAATTGTTTCTCAAAAGCAATGCATTCTCTTTTTCAGTAAACCCATAAAATATGGATTTCTTTTGTTCTAAAGCATTCATTACCAGACTATCTGACTTTTAGTCTGAATGTTGGATAACTGTTAGCAAAGCTCAGAGGTGGTTTTGGATTGCAGTCTAGATTTTTAACAAACTCCACAAAAAGAAAGCCAAAGACAAATAAGACTGTGGGGTCTATTTATAAAAAAAGATTAGCATAGCTATTCATCCAGCGAAATGTAAAGTTTTACTAAACCCACAACAGTAAAATCAGTGTGTACAGTGGGGAAAATAATTATTTGATCCCCTGCAGATTTTGTAAGTTTGCCCAATAAGTATTTGATCCGCAAGCAAAACAGACTTAGTACTTGTTGGATAAACCCTTATTGGCAAGCACAGAGGTAGGATGTTTCTTGTAGTTGGTTACCAGGTTTTCACACATCTCAGAAGGGATTTTGGGCCACTCTTCTTCACAGATCTTCTCTAAATCCTTAAGGTTTTTGGCTGTCTCTTGAAATCTCGAAGTTTCAAATCTCTCCATACATTTTCTACAGGATTAAGGTTTGTAGACTGACTAGGCCACTCCATGACCTTAATGTGCGTCTTCTTCAGCCACTCCTTTGTTACCTTGGCAGTATGTTTTGGGTCCTTGTCATGCTAAAAGACCCGTCCACAACCCATCTTCAGTGTTCTGGCTGAGGGAAGAAGGTTCTCATCCAAGACTTTACAATACATGGCCTCGTCCATTGGCCCCTCAATGTGCCAAAGTCGGCCTGTACCTTTAGCAGAGAAACGGCCCCAAAGCATAATATTTCCACCTCCGTGCTTGACTGTAGGGATTGTGTTCTTAGGGTCATAGTCAGCATGTTTCTTCCTCCAAACACGGCTAGTCGAGTTAATGCCAAAGAGCTAAATTTTGGTCTTATCTGACCACACCACTTTCTCCCAATCCTTCTCTGAATCATTCAGATGTTCATTGGTATCACTGTACATGTTCCTTCTTGAGGAGGGGGACTCACCCTGATTGGGGGGGAGAAAAATGCTGACTATGACCCTAAGAACTCAATCCCTACAGTCAAGCATTGAGGTTTTGTTTGGGGCTGTTTCTCTGCTAAAGGTACAGACCGACTTTGCCGCATTGGGTGGGGCCATGTATTGTAAAATCTTGGATGAGAACCTTCTTCCCTAGTCAGCCTTCAGACTTTAATCCTATAGAAAATTTATGGAGGGAGCTGAAACTTTGAGTTGCCAAGCGACAGCCAAGAAACCTTAAGAATTTGGAGATCTGTAAAGGAGAGTGGACCAAAACCCCTCCTGAGATGTGTGCAAGCCTGGTCACCAACTACAAGAAACTTCTTACCTCTGTGCTTACCAATAAGGGTTTCTTCACCAAGTACTAAGTCACGTCTTGCTTTGGGGATCAAAAACTTATTTTACTCACTGAACTGCAACTCAATTTATAACATTTGTACCATTTGTTTTTTCTGGATTTTTGGTTGATATTCTGTCTTTATCATATAAAATTTGCCTTTGATAAAAAATCTAGACCCTTCATTTCTTTGTAAGTGGGCAAACTTACAAAATTTGCAGGGGATCAAATAATAATTTTCCCCACTGTATAAGCAGTAAAGCATGCTTGTTATACTGACTGTGGAACCTAAGGGGTTAATCCTCTGCATTGTGTATAACGGCTGTGTGATCTTGTCTCTCTGATCCTCCTCTTCTTTAACTGAATCCAACACATCTCCTGATAGAACAGAGTATTAGGGGGACAGGCTGCACATGCTCAGTTTGGTGTGTATTGCTAAAGAGTTATTTTTTTCTTGGGAGAGTGTATGTGATCAGCACAGGGTCAATCAGCACTGTCCAGACAGAGGATCAGGGGAGAATGAAAACTTCTCCTACAAGCTTTAAGCAGACACTGATGCAAGTCACAAGACTACTCTAACTGCTGATGAGAAAAGGTACTTAGCAGTTTATATTTACTAAAACTATTGCATTTCTATGTACTGTGGGAGATCAGATATTGTGAATGCAGGGTCCTGGGGTTTAGTAACCCTTTATTGTACATTCATTCTATGTGAAGAAACCAGCTGTTGTGACAACGAGAAAATGTAAAATGTTCTTGGGCCTAGGTTACACTTGCGGTTGGGGTCGGGGGCAGCAAAAATAGGAAGTTAAGCTGCAGTTTTACCAACTCTTGACCACTGTCAACTCCTTAAGCGGCAAAGACAGATGAGGGTTGTACATATGGCACAGCAACAATTGTACCTCCTGTAATGTTCTGCAGGCAGCACTGCCACCAAACAACCTATTCAAGTGCTTGGGACTGCACTACAGCTGCCCTGCAATTGCATGCAATGCACTCAGTTGCAGAAAGCTGGTGTAGTCTTACAGGGTTAAAACAGGCGCTAAGGAGGCAACATATTGCTTTTCCAGCTGCCTGACAAATGCCCTCTGCAAAGCGAGAAATATGCTCTCCAGTGATATGTGCAACAGGAAATCCTGTTGAATGCAGTGATTCCTTTCCTTTTACACATATCACTGGCGAGTTCTGTTCTCTATTTCACAGAGGAAAAAGTAGCCTTATGCCCCGTACACGCGATCGGACTTTCCGACAACAAAACCGTTGATTTTTTTCCGACGGATGTTGACTCAAATTTGTCTTGCATACACACGGTCACACAAATGTTGTTGGAAATTCCGAACGTCAAGAACGCGGTGATGTACAACACATACGACGAGCCGAGAAAAATGAAATTCAATAGCCAGTACAGCTCTTCTGCTTGATTCCGAGCATGCGTGGACTTTTGTGCGTCGGACTTGTGTACAAACGGTCAGAATTTCCGACAAGTTTTGTTGTCGGAAAATTTGAGAACCTGCTCTCAAACATTTGTTGGCGGAAAGTCCGACAGCAAATGTTCTATGGAGCATACACACGGTCGGACTTTCAGACAACAAGCTCACATTCAACATTTGTTGTCGGAAAGTCCGATCATGTCTACGGGGCATAAGAGCATTTGCACAGAAGATAAAACACCCTAAGAATATTTAATTTTGTCCCAAACAGCTGGTTACTTTGCACAGAACAAATGTACATGCATTTTCATTGGGGGAATAGCCTATACCAATTTTTTATACATATATCCTATGTGTATTTACAATAATAATAATAATACAATTTTTGTGCTAAATTTCCATTTTTTTTTTTTTTTTTTTTAAATCAAGTGGGACATTAAGAGTAATATGACATAGCAGAATAAGCTTACTACTTTGGAAAGTAGGATAGCTAAAATGCAGGTACGCTAACTGGATGCATATATGACATATAGGAGAATGTTTTTTTAAGCAGTGAATGTAGCATTCAGCAAATATTTACTGCAGGTGAATCTTAAATTATGGAGAATGATTAACCACCGTTGAATGTTTGGTGAATTCCACTTTCAATGCTTTATAAATATGCAACTTCTGTGTTCTTTCTAATAGAAAGCACTGGATTTTGACAATTTTTTCATTTTTATTTTGCATGTGAGCACTGCTGATCTCCTGCAGCCTTTTCATGTGTTAAAGCATGCCACTCAAGTGGTGGCTGCATGGGATTTTTGAGGATAGGTTCCCTAGTTTTTGACAATATTGCACATTGTCACAGCCACTAGAGAAAATGACAGGCTCACAATGCAGGATAGCAATTATTTGACAGGGACACTACCACAGGAAATGCCTGAACAAGGACCTTCGTGCCAGGATTACCAAGTATTATTTTATTGAAAGCGGTGCATTTAAAAAATGAAAGCCCTACTCCATCTTCAGCAATTTAATAGCCAGTTAATTGCATCTGTGCTATACTTACCTTAGCACTGTTTAGCCTGTAAGGCCCCTTTCTTCCCAACATCTTCACTTTGTTGATGGGCTATACGATGCCTAGTGATGTTGTTCTGCTTCCTCCTTCTCCTGGCCATTGAAGACCTGTGTCCTGTAGTCTACCTGATTAAGTGAGATGCATAACCACAATCCTGGCTGAATCTTTGTGTGTGTGAGCAGAGCCAGCACGCCCACATGCATTGTCCAGAAGCTTTGCTATAGTCTGAGGGTGGCGCACACACCATCACTGCATTTTGTGTGTGTGATGCTGAACTCCAGCTACAGTTCAAAGCTGTGAGACAGAATGGAAGAGGAGTCAAATGATGTGACTTGTACTTTAGGCCTCATTTTAATGTAATAAACATCATTTTTTATTACATTAATTCTTTGATCAGTAGTTTGTTCCACCTCCAGGTTATTGGACACAAATAACAAAGCTTAACCCCTCCCAGCATTGTCTTTGTCAGTGTTTTGCTGGTGTTCCCTCAAATGTGCCTACTGCACCTGACAAACGTTTTGCCCTGCTTGCTGTACTGGACTACTTGCGCTTTCATTGGGGCACTGTCCCTGTTTTAAACTAGATTTTATGATTACTCCTCTAACCTGTTAACGGTGCCCAAGCCAAACGGTTTGGCCCATTCTGGACCTGAAGCGACTGAACAAGTTTTTGCATCATCAAAAGTTCCATATGGAATCTGTACCATCAGTGATTGCTTCTCCCATGGCCACAATTAACATCAAGAATGCCTACCCCCATATCCCCATGTTTCTGCCCCATCAGCGCTATCTGCATTTTCAGTTTCTGGCCCTGCCTTTTGACCTGGCCACGGCCCCACAAGTATTCACAAAGGTTTTGGCCCAGGAGATTCCCATTCCCAAAGGCTCAAGGCAGCAGGTGGAATTGCCAGACTTAGCAACTCTCATAGAAGCAAGCTCAAGGAAAACAAATGGAAAATTTAGTGCTTACTGCTTTATTTATTGATTAAAAACAACACAGAATTGCACTTGCATCCTAAACGCACCATAAGACTACAAACAACCAGGATGTGGGATTACACCGCTATGGGTAATTCTCAAGTGTCTCACAGCATATTGAAAGCACATCGGCCATCATACTCCTCCTGTTAACAAAATCAAAGCTGTTTCATTATTAGTGATGTCATTCAGAGCTCCCCAGGTTTTTCAAGCCTTTGTCGCAGGTGGGGGATACCGGACGTGGATCTTCTGTGTCCAGATTCAACAACAAATTGGACAGGTTTGTCCACCAGATCCAGAGACCCCCAGGCCTTCTCAACGGACACTCTGGTGACTGATTAGTTCAGTTTCCACAGGATCAAGATGGAGATTTTCACCGCACCAAATTAGCGAAGGAGGATGTGGTACTCCATTGGCCCCTCGGCATCATCTGGATCTTCTGTACCAAGGGCCAGTTTTTCATCGTGCTTCTCAGTTGCTAGAATCAATGGCATAGTTGTTGAAGCCATTGTCTTGAGAAACAGGAGCCTATCAGACTCTGTCATCCATACCCTCTTAAAGGCTAGAAAATCAACTTTTGCAGAGTTTATTATCGCACCTACAAGGCATGTTTTACTTGGTGTGAGTCTAGGAACTTTCATCCTAAAAAGTACTCCATGGGATGTATTCTGTTCTTTCTCCACTCTGATCTGGATCAGCATCTGGCTTTGAGGACAACCCTGCCCTTCCACATTCTGTTTCTCATACTTCTGGCTGCTCTCACTTAAGTTGAGCTGCCTTTGGGGGGGCGTGGCGACCGAGCTCTAAGATGGACGCTTAAGTCAGGAGCTCCGCTCGCCAGCCAGAGAGATCGCCCAGCATCCGAGCACACCAGACACGCAAGCGGCCACAATCGAACCGGGTGACCGGCAGCACATCGAGGGGATGTCGAGGCGGAGGAAGACCGCTCCATAGCCTCAGAAGATGGCAAACTTCTTCGCCATGAAATCCTGCGGGCTCCTGTAAAATGGCGGCGGCCCGCTTCCACAACGATCTGCAGACCAGGCCGCTCAGCACAGAAATGGAGGCAGAGGCCTTCACGCAGTACAGGGGCACTTTAGCCCACACAGCGGCACATCCTCAGGTACCTCCAGTCCTTCTACAAGGAGCCCAGCAAAATATAAGCCCAGGCTGATCTCCCCTGACAGGAATCAGGACATGGAGGTAAGCGCACAGCAGGGGAACAAGGCCACACAATCACCACACGCTCCTGATCCCATAGCAGACTTTCCCACAGCAGACAGGCCCATATCAGACACCATGCTGAAAGAAATGCTGATTTCACTCAGATCAGCTCTGCATACTGATATGGTTAAAGGAATAAATCAATGTCACAAAGAGGTGCAGGCTATAAGGGTCAGGGTGGACCGGGTCGAACATAGGATGGAAGAATACACTGCCACATATAATGTAATGGTGGACGCTCATGCAGCACAAGGGGAGGATATCGCATGGCTGAAGGACAAGGTCGCAGACCTTGAGGACAGAAGCAGACGCAATAATATAAAACAGAGGCATCCCAGAATCTTTCCCAGCAACACAGCTCCTGCAATTTGCCCAAACTCTGTTCTCAACCCTGGTGCCTGCTCTCACTGCACATGACTTAATAGTAGATAGGATCCCCAAACCTTCTTTTCTACCAGAAGGCACACCAAGGAATACACTATTGAGAATTAATTTCTTCCATGTGAAGGAACAAATTTTTCAAGCTGCGCGCAAACCAGAAAATGTTCCCCCGCAGTATGCCAATTTGCAAATTCTGCCGGATCTTTCTAGGCACACGCTGCAGAGAAGGCGAAACCTGGCGACAATAACAAAGGCCCTGAGGAACCATAGAATCCCACACAAGTGGAAGTATCCTGCTACGCTCATCATCACGCACAATGGGATTACAAAATCCATTACTACAATGGAAGAAGGTATTGCAGCCCTACAACATTGGGGGATCCTTCTAGATCAAGCAGCCCATCCCACTTCCTTGCCGCATCCGCAACCGCTCCATGAAGAATGGCAGGTGGTCTCACACAAGCGCAATAACAGGAAGCAAGCTGGGGGTAGCTCATAATTACTCTGCACAGTTTATCTCATATCTCTCTGGCTGAAGGCGTCTACAGTTAGCCTCCTATCACCCCGTTACCGAGTTCAGCAGTCATGACTGCACGCGGATCAGTTTTAAGATCCATTTTTTACAATTTCGCAGTTGTACCGTGTTATTTTTTGTTTCTCCTTTTTTCTCCTTTATTCTTATGTTATTCGCAGTGAATTCTTCCTCAAGTTGAGCTGCCTTTTTTCACTGTATTGGGCACATATCTCCTCATCCTACTCCGCCGCGTGTCTATCTGGGATCTGAATCTGGATCTCTTGGATCTTCAGAAGCTATATTTAAAAAAAATAATGATATTACGCTGTCTGACCTCACTTGCCAGGTTTCCTTTCTTGATGCTATGACCTCTGCCTGGATGGTCTTTATATTAACAGCTTTATCCTGTCCGTATTGCACAAGGACAAAAGCCATCTTCCTTGCTAAGGTGGTCTCTTCCTTCCACCTCACTCGGGTTATTGTCTTTCCTTTATGTCCTGCTCCAAAACATTCCAGGGAAAATTCTCTTTACTGTCTTGATGTGGTTAATGCTGTGGGAGTCTTTCTCTGAGCTACTGCCTCTTTTAGGCAACCAAATTCTTTCTTTGAAATTACACAGGATTCCCGCAAGAGCCTCCCTGCATTTTACTCCACTGTTGCCAGGTGAATCAAATTTTTGTTTTATTTAGGCCAATGAGCTGAAGGATAGAACTTCTACCTTCACTGTTAAGGCACACCCTACCAGTCCTGTCAATGCTTATTGGCTTTTCAGCATCTGTTTTTCAGATTTACAATGCTGCCAGCTAGGCTTCTGTTAACGTGCTTCTTAAGTTCTACCAGGTAGATGTTCAGGCCTCCTCTGCTGCCAGTTTTGGGTGTAAAGGTGCTACAGGTTGCTTCCCAATTTTAGGAAATCCACAGGATCTACAAACACTGACTCCACTCTTGACCCTACCTCTGCGCCATAGTACTAAATTAAAACTTAAACTCCAGCTGCCACTTTAAATTTTTTTACCAGTAGTTACTATTAGGTAAACAGTTTACTGTTTACCTATTAGACTACTGGTAGATCTGTTATTTGCTTCCCAATATTGTCAAGCTTTCTTGTCCTGTTGCTTTGTGGGCCAGTTGGCATTGTTGCTGTGTTGCCCCTCCTCCCCCTCAGTCAGGATGATTTTGGACATCCCAGTGGTAACGACTTAAAGGCTAGCAGGGATCATCTCCCGTTCCTACTGTCAAAATGTAAAAAAAAGAAAAGTTATGTTTTTCCATTCACAGTGTTCTGTGAATGGAAAACCACAAGTCCTGACAGCCTTAGCGGCTGCCAGCTAGTAGTTCTTATTGAGCTACCACAGCGCTGTAAGCACTGTGGTAGTCCATTAATTCTTCCTATCGGAGTGTATTGGCTTGGCCATTGGAGGTACGATCAAGCAGGTACTCTGGCAGGTCTGCAGGAGTCCTGCATAGCATCAGCGATCTGCTTATCGCTGGTGCAATGCTTTACAGGCTCCTACCTAAAAAATAAAAAAAAAATTAGCATTTTTTTATTATATTATTTATAAGAGCAACTTATCCTTCAGCCCCGGAAGATTTGACCCCCCTTCCTGACCAGAGCACTTTTTGCGATTCGGTACTGCGTTGCTTTAACTGACAATTGCGCGGTCGTGCATCGTTGTACCCAAACAAAATAGTTTTTTTCTGCGGTTTTTATTTTTTGCGCTATAAACCAAAAAAGAACAACGATATTTTGTACTTTTTGCTATAATAAATATCCCCATTTTTTTTTTAAAAAAGCTATTTTTTTTCAGTTTAGGCCGATATGTATTCTTCTACATATTTTTGGTAATAAAAAACGCAATAAGCGTATATTGATTGGTTTGCGCAAAAGTTATAGCATCTACAAAATCGAGGATAGAGTTATAGCATTTTTATTTATTTTTTTTACTCGTAATGGCGGGGATCTGCGATTTTTATCGTGACTGCGACATTATGGCGTACGCATCGGACAATTTTGACACATTTTTGGGACCATTGGCATTAATACAGCGATCAGTGCTATAAAAATTCATTGATTACTGTAAAAATGTAACTGGCAGTGATCGGGTTAACACTAGGGGCGATCGAGGGGTTAACTGTGTTCCCTCAAGTCTGTTCTAACTGAAGGGAAGATGGGACTGACTAGGGGAGATGACAGATCGCTGTTCATACTTTGTATGAACTATCACTTCTCCCCTCAGAGAACCGGGATCTCTGTGTTTACACCCCGGTTGCTCGCCGTGTCACCAGCGATTGCGGGAGCATATATATGTATGTATGTGTGTGTGTATATATGTATGTATATATATATATATATATATATATATATATATATATATATATATATATATATATATATATATATATATATGTGAATAGATTTCAAAATTAAACTCAGGTGTGTCCAATTCCACACTCGCATTTCCTGTTTCAAGTTCCCATCATGTTCAATCAACTATAAACAACAATTGATATAATTTGAACCATGCGACTTGACAAGCATCACTCTAAAACCATAAACCAGTACATGAGCAAGCTAAAAACTAGAAAACATTATAAGCATAGCATACATGAAACTGTGGAGGATCTATCATGAGGACATGTGGAATAACAATATGTATACGAGAACACAAATACATAGGAGGTGAATTGTAGACTATGAACTATAAATGTTATCGGTCAACACCAACACTCGCATGTTGAAAAATACATGTGTTCGTGTGTACACATATATATCAGTAAACAGACATGCCAAGATGAATCAATGGCGTTGGTCACTAGTCTATTATATACCATAGTCAATCATAATAATGGGTTAAATCCCATTCAAAGTTTAAACCCTTTGGAATTCTGGTTTGTAAACTAAATATCCAATATACTTCACGCTTGTCACCTCCTCGTCTAGGTGTAGTGATTCTTTCTATACCCTGTATTTGTATCAAGGAAGTGTCACCATTGTGAATCTCATTGAAATGTCTGGGAACGTTAGTGGCATGCTCCTTTTCAGTATCGCGGACGTGGTAATTCAATCGATCGCTTAATCTTCTGGTGGTACGCCCAACATATTGAATATTACACTCTTTACATGTGATTAGATAAATCACATGTCTGGTGTTACAATTAATGTACTTCCCAATACTGAAGGACCTGCCATTAACAAGAAAATGTATCACCTATGATACGTGGGCATACATTGGCTCCACATTTGTAGTTACCCACAAAATCAAGCCATGTCCTATGGGGAGTGCTAGAACAAAAGTCACTAGGTGATAAAACATTGCCCAGGGATGGGGCCCCTCTAGATACCACTTTTATCCCCTTGGATAGAATATTGGCATATATGCTATCCTCATACAAAATTGGTATGTGTCTCTCAACAATCCTCTTAATTTTGCCAAATTCTAGACTATAAGGGGTTGAGAACACTGGTACACTAACTGCATGTCTTCTCTGCTTTTTATCTTATAAGAGTGTGTCTCTCAATGGTATCGACAATATTAATCGCTCTCTGGACGGTACCTGGTCCATATCCCCGTGAGGAGAACCTGTTATCCATAAGTCTTTTCTCTTCTTCGTATGTTTGATGCTCACTACACACTCTCCGTAATCGAATAAACTGCCCAACTGGTATCCCCCGTATGACATGTTTGGGGTGTCCAGAGTCGGCGTGGAGTAGTGTGTTTCCAGAAAGGGGTTGCCTGTATAAACCGGAACAAATACGGCCCCCCCTACTGTAAAGCAACACATCCAAAAACAAGGTGGACTCCGTAGCCATCTGTCCAGTGAAATGTAAATTCAGGCTGTTGTCATTCTTGTAGCCCAGAAATCTGTCAAGATCATTATGTCCTCTGAACAGATAAATAGCAGGTCATTAATGTACCAACGGTACATGATGATGGATGAACAAAAAGGGTTCCCATCTACAAGGATGTGGACCCTCTCCCACCAACCCATGTAAAGGTTGGCGGAAGGGTGAAAACCACGCTCCCATCGCGGCTCCGCATCTGTGGAGATAAAAGCTACCAGCAAATAAAAAGACATTGTGAGACAGCAGGTAATCCAAGCATTCAAGAATGAACTCTTGATGCACTGGTGAATACCCACTGTACAAATCCAGGAAAAAGCTCACTGCCTGTATACCTAACCCATGAGGGATAGATGAATACAGGCTGGACACATCACAAACAATCCATCTCTGTCCCATATCCCATTACATACCATTAACAGTGGTGAGAAGCTGTTTGGTGTCCCTAAGATAACTTGGAAGATTTTTGACTAGTGGTTGTAGCTGGTAATCCACCCAATAACCTAATTGTTCGTTGAGAGAACCAATCCCAGCTACAATTGGACGTCCAGTCAAGCGAGTAAGACCCTTGTGAGTTTTAGGGAGGTAATGAAAGACAGACACGATCGAAGTGTCAGGAACCATAGCCTCACTCTCCTTCCTAGATAATCCCCCCAGTCACATACCTTTTTCTACAAGTATGTGTAGAATACTTTAGTATTTAACGGTGGGGTTGCTAGTTAATATCCGATATGTGTTATGGTCTGACAACTGTCTGTGAGCTTCCTCCCTGTAAACATGGGAATCTTGAACCACAAATACACTCCTCCCTTAAATGACATCTTTATAACAATAGAGGTATCCATGCTGAGTGTTTTTAACTCATTTTGTCATTCTGGCCTAAGATTATCTTTGTGGATATACCCTCTATTGTTAGAATATGTGACTAGTCTGGTGAGATCCTTCTCAATGTTCTTTTGAAACAAATCTAAGCATTTACCTGTAGAGTTGATCGGATAAAAATCTGATCGCACCTCAAGGGTGGCTTGTACTGGTGGAACATAATCCTCATCTTGATCATCACATACAAAAACAGATTCTCTTTGTAACTCTTCCAAACATTGTAGCGCACATACTTCCTGAAATTCATTGCATATGGACATATTAGCCGAAGCAGTTGCAGAACGCCTGTCATACAATGCCCCCTGCTGATCCTGAATTTTTTTTTTTTACATAAGGTAAGGTTCCAAAAAAATGTATTAACATCCAAAACAGTCTGGAACAAATTAAAATGTCTCAATCTGCAAAAATTCAAATCTTTCGCAAGCAGGGAGACATTAGGGGATGTAAGCAGTCTGTGATAAGTTTACACACATTTAGAGTTTTTTTTGCTGTTGGCTTCTCAGATTGTAAGTGCTTCTTCCTCCTGCCTCCTCTCCTTGTTTTACTGTGGAATGTCTCTTTCCAGTGATGGCTGGTGCTCCAAATTTTTTTTTGGGGGGGGGGGGCCGCAAACAAACAGAAAAATACTGAACCCTCCCACCATCAAATGCAGCCATTGTGCCCATCAAAGGCAGCCACTTGTTGCCATCAAAGGCAGCCACTTGTGCCCATCAAAGGCAGCCACGTGTGCCCCATCATATGCAGCCACTGTGTCCATCATATGCAGCCACTTGTGTCCATCATATGCAGCCACTTGTGCCCGTCATATGCAGCCAATTGTGCCCATCATATGCAGCCACTTGTGCCCGTCAAATGCAGCCACTTGTGCCCCATCAAATGCAGCCACTTGTGCCCCATCAAATGCAGCCACTTGTGCCCCATCATATGCAGCCACTTGTGCCCCATCATATGCAGCCACTTGTGCCCCGTCATATGCAGCCACTTGTGCCCCGTCATATGCAGCCACTTGTGCCCCGTCATATGCAGCCACTTGTGCCAGTCATATGCAGCTACTTGTGCCCATCAAGTGCAGCCAGGCGCATCCCCTGGCTCGGCTGTCACTTCACTAAACCCCCCCTCCACCTGCGGCCGGTCCGATGGCACTCACCACTTGTGTGGTGGGGCTCCTGGAGTGACGCAGCTCTCCTCGGTGGGAAGCGGTGCTGCAGCTCCTGTGTCCGCTCGGCTCCTAAGGCTTCCCTTGCCTTGCTCCTCTTCCGCCAAAGTGTTAGGCATCCAATAGGATCACCTAATGCTTTGGCCAATCAGGAGACAGGTCTCACTGACCTGCCTGCTGATTGGCAGGGAGGAACGTTAGTGTGAAAATAGCGAAAATTCATTCACTATGCCACACAACAGGGTGGGATCGAGACGCAGTGCTCTGTCCCCCGAGGCCATCGTAATTTGAAGCCTATTGGAGCCTCTGGCTCTAATCACGTGCTGCAAAATACACCCCGCCTATCTCCACCATAGTATTTCATGTGTCCGGCGTCCTGAAAGGGGCCAGGAACATGAATAGGGAGGACGGCGGAGGTGTCAGGGGGGAGCCCACAATGCAAGGGCCGCCACTGTCTTTCCCTTTTTCTTTTTGGGTAGAGTGCCATGAGATGCGTTTAAATGAACATCATTAGACAGCTGTGTATCTCTCCTAGCAGTGTTCTCAGTGGATGAATCTGAACCTGATCCAGCCAGCATGTAATCCAACTGACATGTTTCCCCACACTATTAGATGTCTTACAGTGTAAATTTGGAAGAAACCCCAATTCCAGCACAGACATTGCGTTAGCTTCATAATCAAATCGGTCTTGTAATAACTTAGATTTTTTATTATTAATAATGTCTCTTTCCGTACGATCCAATTTGTCATCTCCTTTTTGATATTGAGCTCAAATGAGCAGTTTGTTAGGGTATCAGTCCATTGTTTTCTCAAACTATCATCAGTTAATTCAAACGTTGGAAACTTTTTTATCCTTAGTCCCCGTGGGACCCGTTGTAGAGTCAAATACTCCATAAGGATCTTCTTGTCCCAAAATGCTTTCATTTCTTTAATTATTGACCTCTCCATTTTACGGAATAGTAATCTCAATGATCCAGATCAATCCTCCACAGTGTCATGCAGGTTCTGGTCGGCAGCTGATATCAATTGATTATCCTGAGCCGTGCCAAGAGTCTTGCTATACTTATCCCCTGCCGACCCATTGGTGTTATCTGTAATAATGCTCATGATGAAGATTCAAAATGAAACAGCAGCCAAACATGCAATATCCAGGTCAGGTACTCGAGCTAGCGTAGCAAATGAAAGTCCAAGTAAATGTAAAAAAAGCCGCTGCTCCCAGGTGATGTGTACCAACTATAAACTCCAAAGCATTCTGCCACTGCAAGCAGACTACTGATGAGGAAAAATTGGACGAATGGCAGTGCTCCCATATGTTGCAAAAAAGGCTTTATTGTATCCAAAACATATAAAAAAAACAATCTAAACGGGCAGGGGAACAAAAAGGCAGACACGTTTCATACGTGACCATGCTTTATCAGTACCATATGGAAATGCGAGTGTTGTCCTAATATATATAGATTTCAAAATTAAACTCAGGTGTGTCCAATTCCACACTCGCATTTCCTGTTTCAAGTTCCCATCATGTTCAATCAAATATAATACAATATATATCCCTATTATAGGTTATTAGGGTTTACAGATCAATAATGCAGCGCAGCAATTTTTTATTGTATTGTTCTTAATCCATATAGATATTTGATGGTGTTTTGCTGCTGCTTCCTTTTTCACTTAGCTTATATCACCACTAGCGCAGTATATTTTTTTCATATTTTTTTTTTACAATCAAATATAAATAACAATTTATATAATATGAAAGATGTGACTTGACAAGCATCACTCTAAAATCATAAACTAGTAAATGAGCAAGCTAAAAACTTTTATAAGCATAGCATACATGAAACTGTGGAGGATCTATCATGAGGACATCATTTTTGAAGTTCTCGTTAGGCTATGTTGTTCTCCAATATTTGATATATATATATTGTACCATCATCCCACATTGTTATAAGAAAAAGTATGTGTTTGGAGATACGGGACTGTCAAGGGTACATATTCACAAAAAGATTGCATATATGATAAAAATGGTATTTTATTAACACACAAAAAAAAAGATTTTTTTTAAAAGGAAATATATTTAAATGACCTCGTATACAACAGTACAAAATATATCGAAGTTCAGGGGTTTATGCATACAATCCCTAATGGAACTAAACATATTCATGTACTAGAGACACGCAAGTCAAGGTACTTGTCCATTTGTTCTCGACATGTTTCGCCAGGGTGGCTTCTTCAGGAGACAAGGGTAAAGTACAAGTAAAGGATGAGAAGAGTTTATAAGGTTGTTTCCTTGTTTCTAGAATATGCATATAAAGAAGAAATAATAAGTAAATTTATTGTATAAAAGACACAATTAAATATTTATACATTTACAATAATGCTGTACCATAAATGCCAATGCTATGTGCAAGAGAGAATTCTCCCGAGTGTATGCCCGACCTCTTACCTCCAAATTAAGAGAGTCTACATACTCCCAAGGACATCAGATGTGAAAAATTGTGGCAGATCCGCGGTAAGGCGTCTTACCCAGAAACTCCAGAGGGGGCTTCTACCCAAAAAGGCCTGAGCCAGGAACAGTGGCTAGGGAGCCGTAGGGGGAGAGTGGAATCCTATTGATCTAGAGTTGAATTATCATAGGGCCTGTAAAGTACAAAGTAGTACTTATTAACTGTACACATAAAGTAAAAAATAATAATACATAGCCAAAATAGCAGAGGCAGTCTGATCAGGTCCCATATTATATCCGACTGAACCTACCTCAATGGCACCTTATTGAAGAAAAGCTTATAGGAGGCTCGGGTCTGCCTTCAAAGAAGGAAGGGAGAGACAATATCTTCTAAATGTTCAAAGACAAATAAATTTCTGTAAATAAAGAAGATGAAAAAATACTAATAAAAAATACCACATTATGTATATAATATCTCTGCTATATACCCCAATGGTTTCTAGCCCCCCTACCTTATGGTGGAGTGCGTAAGTCACCAGATCAGGGTATTACAGGGATTTTCCCACCGATAGCAGCCGCTCCCAGTAAGGGGTAAAATGTACCCGCTGGGTCCTATAAAATTTTTATATGAGTATAAGTAAAAGTGCCTTTAATAGGTAATTATATGGAGGAATACCTCCATAGACAAAAGTTGTAGCCAATGTAGTTACCTAGAGTCGAGTCCCTCCACGTTTGCCGAGCCTCCAATTCTCACCACAGCCTGACATGCAGTCAGGCTGGGCTTAAATGGTCTCCCCCCCCGTGGCGCCAATTGCGTGGCGTGTGACGTCACGCCACGCCGGCGTCACGCGGACATAATGGCGGGAACCGATGCGGCGCCGACTGGACACCCCGTGGCCGGAAGTAAACGTCACTTCCTGCCGGCCACGGAACCGGAAGTGGATGTAATCCCCGGCGCGCTGCTGTAAAGGCCAATTGTGGACATCCTCTGCTGACACTACTTGTCAGAGAGGAGTCCACAGAGGCAGAGTGGAAATTTGACTTGCAGACTAGGTCGAGCCGGCGCCGCAGAGCGGTCCCCGCTACCGGATGCATGATGGGAACTTGGAACCGCCACCTGATATCATGAGGACATCATGTGGATTAACAATATATATATATATATATATATATATATATATATATATATATATATATATATATATATATATATATATATATATATATATATATATATATACGAGAACCAAATACAGGTATGAATACCTGTGTGTGTGTGTGTATATGTATATATATATATATATATATATATATATATATATATATATATATATATATATATATATATATATATATATATACACACAGATATACCACCATGAGTTTCATATCAAGCAAGAGGAGGTGCATTGTAGACTATAAATGTTATTGATCAACACTCACATGTCATAACACATACATGTGTTCGTGTGTACACATATTAATCAGTAAACAGACATGCCAAGATGAATCAATGGCATTGGTCACTAGTCTATTATATACCATAGTCAATCATAATAATGGGTTAAACCCTTTGGAATTCTGGTTTGTAAACTAAATATCCAATATACTTCACACTTACACAGTATCCCAAAACTGTCACCTCCTCGTCTAGGTGTAGTGATTCTTTCCATACCCTGTATTTGTATCAAGGAAGTGTCACCATTGTGAATCTCATTGAAATGTCTGGCAACGTTAGTGGCATGCTCCTTTTCAGTATCGCGGACGTGGTAATTCAATCGATCTCTTAAACTTCTGGTGGTACGACCAACATATTGAATATTACACTCTTTACATGTGATTAGACTATTCACATGTCTGATTTTACAATTAATGTACTTCCCAATACTTAAAGTGGGAGACCCGCAAAATATATTTTTTTTTTAAGTCAGCAGCTACAAATACTGCAGCTGCTGACTTTTAAAATAAGGACACTTACCTGTCCCAGGGTCCAGCATGTCGGCACCCGAGGCTGAACTGTCCCTCGGTCCTCGGATGCAGCCGCCGCCATCTTCGGTATGGGAATCAGAAAATGAAGCCTTTGCGGCTTCACTTCCCGGGTTCCCTACTGCGCATGCGCGAGTTGCGCAGCGCAACCTGAATGGTCCATGCTGTCTCTGGGACCCGTGTGTGTCGTGGGAGTCTATGCCCGGAAGTGGGTGAAAATACCTGTCTTAGACAGGTATCTGCACCCCCCTCCCCCCTGTAAGGTGCCAAATGTGAGGAGGGGGGAAGGGTTCCAAAAAGCAGAGGTTCAATTTTTGTGTGCTTTAAGGACCTGCCACTAACCACCCAGCGGTGATGACTTCATATCCTGCGGTACTGTATGGATTTTACTGCTAATCCCATTTTTTACTATACACTCGTTCCCTGCAAACTTTTGACATTTAGGCTAAGTTCACACTGCCATTAAAAGCAGGCGTTTGAGAGGCATTAAAAGCGCCCCTCAAGCGCAAATAATACAATGGACAGCACATAGTGCTGTTCACACTAATAAAACTTGAAGCCTCGTGTCGAGTCAGGAGGCATTTGAAGCTTCAACGCTTCAACGCTTTCCATTCAAGTCTATGGTAATGCTTCACAAACACTCTGACAGGCAGTTGCGGTGCATTGATTAGTTTATTAACTGTAATGGAATAGGCATTTGTGGAGCAGTTTTAACGCGCCTTAACGCTCATCAAGTGCTTCAAAACTGCCCATAGGGCATTTGGGGAGCACTTATAACTCTTGTAAACCGCCAGTCTAAAGACCATACTAAAGCTCATTAACGTGAGTCTAACGCCCATACTAACGCTATAGGAGCGTTTGTTAAGCGTTAGAAATTTAGTCAAGTGTGAACAGGCCCCTAGGAAGAAAATAAAGAAACCTGGTATGCTTAAGCATATTTTAAACCCAAAAACAAAAATGCAACATGTTACAGCTTACCAGTCTTTGGATGAGGTGGCTACGTTTCTTTTCTTTTTGCAACCTTTTTTCCTTTTATTTTCACTTGGTGATTCTTCTAGTAACACACTTCCAGTCCTAGGATGACAGCGTTCCATAATGTGTCAGGACAGCAGAAACAGGATAGGACTACAGGACTTCATCCCTTCTATTGTCCAAAACACAGAAAAGTATGGTTCTGTAGTCTCCAGAGAAAGCTGATAACAGGCGGAAAGCACAGGGAGTTTTCAGCAGACAAGATTTCTAGCAAAGATCAATAGGTATTTTGTGTACTTGCCAAAAAGGAACAAAACACTTTCTATGGTATATTTAACCACTTCAGCCCCGGACCAATTGGCAGCCAAAGGACCAGGCCCCTTTTTTGCGATTCGGCACTGCGTCGCTTTAACTGAAAATTGCGCGGTCGTGCGACGTGGCTCCCAAACAAAATTGGCGTCCTTTTTTTCCCACAAATAGAGCTTTCTTTTGGTGGTATTTGATCGCCCCTGCGGTTTTTATTTTTTGCGCTATAAACAAAAATAGAGCGACAATTTTGAAAAAAATTCAATATTTTTTGCTTTTTGCTATAATAAATATTAAAAAAAAAAATATATAAAAAAAACTTTTTTTTTCCCTCAGTTTAGGCCAATACGTATTTTTCTACATATTTTTGGTAAAAAAAAACGCAATTAGCGATTATTGATTGGTTTGCGCAAAAGTTATAGCGTTTACAAAATAGGGGATAGCATTTTTATTATTTTTTTTTTTTTTTTTACTAGTAATGGCAGCGATCAGCAATTTTTATTGTGACTGCGACATTATGGCGGACACATCGGACATTTTTGACACATTTTTGGGACCATTGTCATTTATACAGCAATCAATGCTATTTAAATGCATTGATTCCTGTATAAATGACACATGCAGTGAAAGAGTTAACCACTAGGGGGATGGGAGGGGTTATGGGCTGTGACGTGTGTGTGTGTGTGTGTGTTTTTTTACATTAGGGGGCGGGGCTGACATCTGCCTGTCACTGATCGGCTGTTCCCTGTCATCGGGAAAGCCGATCAATGACATCAGAGTAGGAAGCGCGGGGAGAGATTTGTTTACACAGACCTCTCCCCGTTCTTCAGCTCTGTGACCCGATTGCGGGACACCAGCGGCGATCGGGTCCACTGGTCCCGCGGCCGGGGTCATGGAGCTCCCGACCGGGTCGCGAGCGCGACCCACGGCCATTCAATTAAAGGGCCACGTACCGGTACGTGGTTTTGCCTGGCCGTGCCATTCTGCTGACGTATATATGCAGTGGGCGGTCGGGAAGCGGTTAATGGAACAAATAGCAGAACAAATAAATATAATAGTTTATTGTTGGGGTTTACATACACTAGTCAATGGCTGTCTTTATTCATCCCTAAAATACAAAAATGTATAATCTCAAAGTGAGCTGTGCTCCCATCTGGTCTAATCCATTTGTATGGATCATTCATATTTCATGTTTTATCCCAGATAGCAGAGATAACTTGCCACAAATTTGTGGCAGTGTTGAATTGTAAGTCTGTTAACTTGCTGCACATTTTCACTGGCAAGTTGTACACTTGTAGAGCACTTGAAGCACAAGTTTTAGTTGACACTTTTCCAATTAGTAGCAAATTTGTGTGGCAAGTCTCTAGCAAGAGCAAAGTTGCAGTGGTGAGTCTACAGCAAGAGGTCTGCAAGTCAACAGCCTAAAAATTCAGCCACAGTGACCCCTGTGGTGGGATGACTATTGCACAACATAACTGAACCAGAACTTGCAGCCGACTTGCAGAATGTTTGAAAAGTTGATCTGGAGTCATGCAATGCAAACTTGAATTGTGCAACAAACTTGTGAAACCGGTCTAGCAATAGCAAGTCATTTTCAAACTTGCAGCACAATTGCTTGCTTTCTGGGATATGATGTGTATAAAGCCATGTAAGCAAACCTACAACTATACATTGACTGTAATTTTTTTCAAAATAGTTGTTAAAGTAGAAATCTGATTCAATGATAACACTGTTCCACTGAAAAAAATGGGAAGCAATTTTTTTTAAATCCATTTATTCTTACAAATTTATTTATTGGTTTCCTATTTTTCTTGATTTCTCTTTTCAGGTATTTATTACAAATGCAATTCAATTTACTTCCATTTTATCATTTTTTTCATTTTAGCTTTTTTTCTTTTTTTTTTTAAACCTAATATATTTCATCTGTATTCTTGCTCAACTTGCTCTAGTTTTAGTTTTCTGCACCAGAGGTTAATGCTGTAGCCCTCTGGGCCCACTAAAGCATCATCATATTTTACCAACCTTTTAGTGTGAGGCCCTGTTTACTTTATGAAAATTTTAGTTTTAGTTTGGAGAGCATCTTCAGTCCTTGGGAAACTTTAACTTGGTATGAGAGGTTATCTGATTTTGATTGCATAAGCATCGCCCGCGAGGACCTCAGTAAATTTTAGTGTTCATAAGTATTATTATTTGTTTTTGATTTTGTTAGTGTTCAAATTAAAGTAAATCGGTTCTCAGACATTAGAAATACAGTATCTCACAAAAGTGAGTACACCCCTGACATTTTTGTAAATATTTTATAATATATCTTTTCATGTGATAACACTGAAGAAATTACACTTTGCTACAATGTAAAGTAGTGAGTGTACAGCTTGGATAACAGTGTACATTTGTTTTCACCTCAAAATAACTCAACACACAGCCATTAATGTCTAAACTGGCAACAAAAGTGAGTACACCCCTAAGTGAAAATGTCCAAATTGGGCCCAAAGTGTCAAGATTTTGTGTGGCCACCATATTTTTCCAGCACTGCCTTAACCCTTTTTTAGCATGGAGTTCTCCAGAGCTTCACAGGTTGCCACTGGAGTCCTCTTCCACTTCTCCATGAAGACATTACAGGGCTGGTGGATGTTAGAGACCTTGTGCTCCTCCACCTTCCGTTTTAAGGATGCCCCACAGATGCCCAATAGGGTTTAGGTCTGGAGACATGCTTTACCCTCAGCTTCTTTAGTAAGGCAGTGGTCATCTTGGAGGTGTGTTGGGGCCGTTATGTTGGGATACTGCCCTGCGCCCCGTCTCCGAAGGGAGGGGATCATGCTCTGCTTCAGTATGTCACAGTACATCTGGGCATTTATGATTTCCTCAATGAACTGTAGCTCCCCAGTGCCGGCAGCACTCATGAAGCCCCAGACCATGACACTCCCATTGCCATGCTTGACTGTAGGCAAGACACACTTGTCTTTGTACTCCTCACCTGGTTGCCACCACACACGCTTGACACCATCTGAGCCAAATAAGTTTATCTTGGTCTCATCAGACCACAGGACATGGTTCCAGTAATGTCCTTAGTCTGCTTGTCTTCGGCAAACTGTTTGCAGGCTTTCTTATGCATCATCGTTCGAAAAGGCTTCCCTCTGGGACGACAGCCATGCAGACCAATTTAATGCAGTGTGCGGCATATGGTCTGAGCATTGACAGGCTGACCCCCCCATCCCTTTAACCTCTGCAGCAATGCTGGCAGCACTTATACGTCTATTTCCCAAAGACAACCTCTGTATATGATGCTGAGCACGTGCACTCAACTTCTTTGGTCGACCATGGCAAGGCCTGTTCTGAGTGTATAACAAATGGACAAAGATGCAGCGCTCATTGGGTTCCAGCAATAAGAGATTGTTGTAAGTCATGAATATAATAGTCAAATATATTTATTGGATGCACATAAAGTGAAAATAAAAAAAAATCTGACATTGAAACATAAAATCCCACTGTAAGATCAACAATGGTTAAAAACAATGTCAGGATTAAAGTACTCCGAAATTTTAGTGTGAGCAATCCACCAGGAATCCAGTAAACACAGGGTTAATGTCAGCAAGTGTGCTGTGTAAGGCGAGCCTCAGCGGAAAACTTGCGATCCGCTTGGCATTGGTTTCCATACAGCACGGGTTCCTACTACTTCCGGCGTTCATCGGCTTAGATCGGGTGACTCTGCTCCTCTGATCCACCTAACAAGCTAGAGTGCTGTTTAGAAAGCCAGGTCTCAGTGTTGCCGGCCAGCCAGCGGGACGAGGTGATTCTTCTGATGGTGTTTTCTGGTCACAGTGAGTTTGGCGTTCCATCCCCCTGTCACACTTCAGTGAGCTGTAACTTTTACCATCCATGCAATTACAGCCACACAGTTTGCGCGGATCGGGGGGGTGGTGGTAATTGCGCGGAGCGGGGGGTGGTGGTAATTGCGCGGATCGGGGGGTGGTAATTGCGCGGATCGGGGGGTGGTAATTGCGCAGATCGGGGGTGGCAATTGCGCGGATCGGGGGGTGGTAATTGCGCAGATCGGGGGTGGTAATTGCGCGGTTCGGGGTGGTAATTGCGTGGATTGGGGGGTGGTGGTAATTGCGCGGAGCGGGGGTGGTAATTGCGCGGAGCGGGGGGTGGTGGTAATTGCGCGGATCGGGGGTGGTAATTGCGCGGACTGTGGGGGTGGTAATTGCGCGGACTGTGGGGGTGGTAATTGCGCGGACTGTGGGGGTGGTAATTGCGCGGACTGTGGGGGTGGTAATTGCACGGACTGTGGGGGTGGTAATAATTGCGTGAATCGGGGGGGTGGTGGTAATTGCGTGAATCGGGGGGTGGTGGTAATTGCGTGGATCGGGGGGTGGTGGTAATTGCGTGGATCGGGGGGTGGTGGTAATTGCGCGGACCGGGTGGGGGTGGTAATTGTGCTTGTGTTGTTGTTACATAAAATATTTACAAAAATGTGAGGGTTGTCACTTTAGTGAGATACTATATTAGCTGCAAAAAGTTTTTTTTTTTTTTTTTCTTGCGGAATGCGTAGGGTTTACAAAACAGAAGTTATACGAGGACTTCAATAAACATTATTGCTGGGTTCACACCTCTGAAGGATGTGGCTCGCAGCAGGGGTCCGGTGTGTCCCTGTTCTCCGTTTCAGGGATGAATCGGGGCTGAATTTTTGCCTGAATTCGGCCCTGAAACGGAACCAAAGACGCACAGCATTCCTGTGCAAGCCGCTCCACAGCTGCATTGGAGATATGTGAACCAGCTCTCCATAGAGAGCTGATCACAATCTCCTGTCAAGCGAATTGGAATGCGGGGAAACCCGCATCCAATTCGCATAGGTGTGAACCCAGCCTTAAGTCATTCAATATCATTATGGATTTGTGAGAGCCCAAAAAAATTGGGTATTGCCCATACGTCGGTCATACCATTATCTTTCAGAATTTGCATAATCTCACCCAGCCCACAACAATAATTAGTATTTAGAAGATTTGCCATTCTGAATGCCCAGAGCCCATCTTTTTTTGGCAAGCTCAGATGGAGATTGGATTGTTTTACTGCAGTTTTCTGTTTTTCTTAAGAAGAACTCCTAAAACGGAAACTGCAAAACATTTAAGGTATTGTAAAAATTTTGATTGACTGCCTGATTACCTCACCCAGTGCCAGCACAATGACTCTGTGGGGTTGATTACTAAAGGCAAAAATTCAGTGCACTATGCAAAGTGCAGTTACCCTCTGCAAGTGCAATTGCTCTAGAGCATGGTAAATGTGGTAAGGCTTCACTTTGCAAAGAATACCCAATCATGTTCAAGGAAAATAAAAATAACTGCATTTTTGCTTGCACACGATTGGATGATGGAGTTTCTGCTCATTTACGAAGCCCTGGAGCAAGTACACTTGCAGAGTGCAACCTTTAGTAATTCAACCCCTGTGTGTCTGTGCCAGCGTTCTATATGTACACTAATTATGTCCCTGTTTCTTGATGTGCAGTCTGCTTTAACTGTGTTGCTTACAATCTAATTCACTTATTAATACTACACTGTTTACTACTATACATTTTGATAAACTACTCGGCAAATAACCCCAGCATTATAATGCAAAATGCTTCATTTGTAATTGAGCATATAGCATTGCTCCGTAATCTTTTTTGTTTTTCCCAGTAAACGTTTTGTTAAAAAAAAAAAATTACCCAAGTTGTACCACAAGTAAAACATTACAAATAGAACAAGTATACAGTCGCAAACGTACAATAACAAATGGTATCTCAGCTTTCCAAAAACACAGTATCACGAGTAGTAAATCGCCACAGATGCAAGGCACCCGTGTAACACAATAGTCATCATCCAGCAGAGTAAGTAGGATCTTGGTCCTCAGCAGGTGAAAAATGGAAGGGGAAGGGAAACGAGACGGGGGAGGGACAGGAAAGGGGAACATAAACGAAGGGGGGAGGTAAAGAGCAGAAAGACCGCATATGGAGACTATAGGTAGGTATCCCCTTAATCACTCTAGAAGAAACAAAGGTTTAAATGGTAAGACCTTGAGCATCAATCCAACGGTTCCAGATCTTGGCAAACTTGTGAGGGAAATTCCTACTGGCATATGTCAATTTTGTAAAGAGGCAGGGTCCCATTATAAGTTGCCTTCCTGCTACCCACCATAGGGGGAGCAGGAGATTTCCACTTCAGGAGAATTTCCCTCCATGCATTACAAGCTGAATAAAATACAAATAATCTTTCATGCTTGTTAACTACAACACCTTCCACAATGCCCAGGAGCCAAACAGTGGGATCTAATGGAAGAGAAAGGTTACCCACTGCATTAACAGTGTCAACAACACCCCTCTTATAGCCTTGTAGTTTGGGACACAGCCAAAAAAACATGAAAGTGAGTACCAGTATGCGTTGTACATCTAAGACAAATATCTGAGGTGTATAATAAACTCGATGAAGGAATTTTAGTTGGAGAAACCGGTCCCTTAAGGAAATCATACGTTTCAGAAATTAAAGCACACAATCTTTCAAGTCATCATCTGTCAACGTAGGGATGTCCATCTGCCATTTGTGATCAAGGATCTTAGGGTAGGGTTTGGGGGGACAGTTGAGAATTTAGTGCTGGGTAGATGGTAGGTAGCCCAAAGTTTATGGGAAGATAGTAGAGTGCCCTGTGGCATGATTTTAAGTTTTTTTTTTGTTTGTTTTTTAAGTTTAAAGCGGAGCTCCACCCGTATCAAAAATATTAAGTCAGCAGCTACAAATACTGCAGCTGCTGACTTTTAATAAATGGACACTTACCTGTTCCAGGTTCCAGTGGTGTCGGCAGAATGTGACGAGCGACCGCTCGTCTCTCGGCGGCCCCGTCGCCATCCTCTGTCAGGGAACCAGGACGTGAAGACGCAACGTCTTCACTGCCCGGTTCCCTACTGCGCACGCGCGAGTCGCGCTGCGCGTCTCTATTGGTCCTCGTGTCCTGGGAACTGTGTTTCCCAAGACACAACGGGGCATCTCCGGATAGGGGTGGGACAGCTCCGGATAATTCGTCACGGAAGTGGGTGCAGATACCTGTATTACACAGGTATCTGCATCCCCTGAAAGGTGCCAATTGTGGCACCGGAGGGGGGGAGAAATCCGATAGGCGGAAGTTCCACTCCGCTTTAAGTAATGTGATTCTGTGTCTGGCCCAAAGGACAGGATCCGGGATGGTGCAGAAGTGGGAGAGATTAAGGTTGCCCCATAAAGGAGTAAATGGTGAACACCTATCAGCAATCCTATATTGAATTCCAGCCCGTTTCCAAACCAAAAAGGTAGTTCTCATTTGGGTGGTTACTGCAGGGTTGGACTGGGGTCCCTAAAAAGGGCAAGTTACTGAGTTCCGCATAGGAGCCCAATAGGGCAGCCTTGTGCGGCACGTTCGCATTATCTCTGGGTTGTGCAAAACACCAGCTTACCATCACAAGGACAGCCGCCCAGTAGTTCAGTAGAAAGTTTAGAAGAGCCAAACCTCCGTGATTAAGTGGCAGATGTAAAAGCTATTTAGCCAGCCTAGGAGGTTGTCCAGCTGCTCAGTAATCTTTAGTGGGCAATTTGCAAGATTTTCTGCTCTTCTATTACAGCCTTCAACAGCTTCAATGAGAACCACACGTTAGTAAGTACGGTAAAGAGAAACACAACACAAAAATGTCAGTACACAGCTTTTTATTTACCTTGGAAGTCCCTGCAGTAGTTTCTTGTCCCGTACCATGATTTGACTGCATACAGGAATACCTCTTTAATTTTAACATTACAATGAATAGACAGATAAGAGAGTAACGCCGGCCATAGACAAGTCCAAAACCATTCTGTCCAACGATATTTTTTTTTGTATGCATTTGTGCATATTTACGTGCAAATGCGTGAAAACAAATTCTCCTTTTCTCGTTCTTCACAATATGTAAATGAGGACATTTGTGTGCATTCGTTCGTATTTGCACACATGAGGTGCGAATCACTGACCAAAAAAGCAGATTTTTCTATTTATTTTTTTTTACTGAAGAATGCACAGGCTGTATTTTAGCTCAGTTGAAAAAAAAGCTGTACTATGCTTTTTCAAGCTGCGGTGTGCAAGAGGCCTAACAGACACAGTTAATAAATAAAAATGTAAATAAAGTACCCAGTTAGTTGTGTGTATTTAGTAGATGCACATTTTCCAGGGTGCTTTAAAGGGAATATGCAGTGTATTTGTTTATACCTTCCAAAATTGTTGTCCATGGCAAAGAATTTAATATAAAAAAAGTTTTTCATTTATTTAAGTTATTTTACTTTACTTTTGTTAAATATAAAATATTTCATATGAATTGATAATGTTAAACTTGTAGTAAACTCTCTTGTTTTTTATTTTCACTAACAGGTGAGCTTATAATAAGCTCACCTGTAGGTAAAAATTAAAAACAAGAGTAAAATGAATATCTCCTAAACGTGCACCATTTAGGAGATATTCCAGTGAGCAGCAGCCAGTGACATCACCGGCGCATGCGGTCTGAAGGAATGGCATGCCTGTGCCATCCTTCAGAGCTGTGTGGCACAGCCGAGGCTCCCACGCACATGCACAGATGTGACATCGTGGAGGCTCAGCAAGCCAAACGTCTGGAGTCCATGAACCCGGAAAGAAGACCGGGTGAAGATGGAAGCCTCTGCAGTGCTGATAGTGCACCGCTGGAGCGCTTAGTTTTAAGGGAAGTATTTCATAATGTGCCAGTATGCATGTTTCGGACGTATAGTCCCTCCTCAGGGAATGGGGTATATTTGTTTCTGAAAGTAGATACAGTATGTGACAATCAATTACTTTAGAAATCAGTATCTAAGCATATATATATAAAACATAAAATGATAATGTGACTTTATATCAAGTATAGTTGTGGGTCATACAAGCACAGATACAGGAATACAATAAAAAAAGACGTGTGTTCCCATCTAGAGAAGCGGCTGCAGAGCACAAGTCGGGGGGGGGGGGCTCACCAAGGGAGATGGCTCCTACACCAGTCACTGCTGCATACACAGGGAACCCAGTACAGAAGTGGGTCTGGAAATCACCCCCTGCACAAGCACCAGTCACTGTGTAATGATATCTAAAAATCAAAGGCAATAAGGAAATGAATAGTCCTCTTTGCATGCAAAAATATGTAGCAGACATTAGAAAGCATCTAAAGAGATTGTATAAGATCAATGATAGAATGGCCTGAATGAGATCTATATTGGTAGGCAAATCAAGTAGATAGAACTTTTAAAATCATAAATGTACAATAATAAGTATAATACCTTGGAAGGAGCAAACGGCATGTCCACCCATCATCTGCAGGCTCAAGACTGAGACAGATGAGCAGTGTGGCATGCTGTAATTATAGGGGCCATATTGGGAGGAACACCTCCCTTGATTAATCCCTGCATGGAGGCAGCTGGTGATAATAGTAGGCCACCCTGCCGTGAATGGCCAGAGCGGCACTGCGATGTGCCCCCCCGGTGAAGCAGCGCAACCCCGCCCACGGTGGCGGGATGATGTCAGGTTTTTCTTGATCCATCTGAGTGGTATAAGCCTGTTATGAGTGGGAATGCCTGGCACACATGATGAGATTATTGGCTGAATGATCATCTGTTTCTTTTTTTCTTTTTTTTACATGCTAGTCTCCTATCGAAAATTAAAAGTTTGCTAAAGTTCCCAAAATTCTCCTATAACAGAATAAAAATTTGGAAGTGATGTAATGTGTTGTAGTGTACTTGTATTGTATTTTCGAGCGACAACTGTACTGATCGAAAATCGTACGATACTAGGTTAAAGAAAAATTTTTGTGCTTGTCCCAACGGATAGTTTGCATGAATTTTTCGTGATCGGCTCATGAAAACGGCATACTAATGATCTGATTATCTTGCGATCTCTTCGAAAGCAGTATTTTTTGTGTGATTTTCTGATCGTGTGTACTATAAAGATAAGAAACCCTGCACACTTCTCACCCTGTGATACCTTTTGAAATGCCCAAACATCAGAGAAGTATTAAAATACAACCACTGAGGGAATGCAACTATTGTTCTTGACATACTTGGGACATAACACATTCTCTAGCTGAGGCTATACAGATAGGTGCAAACATAAGCCACAATTGACCTTTATTCAAATTTGATATCTTCATGCTTGTAGGAACCATATGATGCCAACAAATTAAATATATTGGTAATGTGCCATGTTTGAAAAGAGCAGTACTTTTCATAATTTATCATCTTTTTAAAGAACAGAGGTTCTAGAGGGTAAGCCAGATAAGTTGGAAATAAAAGAACAAAAATCGTATAGCAGAAGTACGATTTCTACATTTGTTATCAGTGTGGCAGTGTTTGAGAACTTGGGTATCTGCAAGCTTGTGTGAAAATTTTAAAAGTTCAAACTTCACTTTCATTACATACATTCTGGTACAATCATTTTTATTGTAGTAAGCAAAAACAATATGACAACTGATCACCCACGCAGGGGGTACACAACAAAGAACATGACATAAAGACATGGGTAATCTTGTGCAACTAAACAACTTAGTAATACAAAATGTCCATTGGATGACCTTACGGTCTGCGTAAGTTGCCTAAGCCCAAGGCCCAAGAGGGGTAGTCCATTTTTCAGGTGCAATAGTATGTTTTGAAGGATTCACAAAAGCAAATAAACTGGTTACCCACACAGGGGGATCATAATGAAAAGGTGAAAATTATGCACTTGTAAGTACACTTATAATGTAACAACTTTCTGAGGTAAATGCCAAAAATTGTGACTTTACAGCACAAGCCGCATGTCTGCAGAGAGGACCTAAGTCCAGGGGCTTAGGAGCATACAGTGGGGGGAGGGTTGTCCTGCAGATTGGGGTTTATGTCAAATCAATTAAGGTAGGCCCAGGCTGATTGGATGCAGTGTAGGGAGAGCATAAGACCGCCAGGGTGACCATTTTTTCATTTATCACGAGGGCGGTCAAGATGCTCTTCACCACAGAAAATTCCAGGCTCTGGCAATTGCACGTTTAGCAGCAATAAACAAATAGGTAACCAGCTTTTGTTGGTATGAAAACAAACCCTAAATCGGGCAATGTACCAAGGCCACTTTAGCATCTTTGCGAATGGGCATATGAAACAAAGTATAGAGGAGACTGAACACCCTGGTCCAGAACCCCATTAGACGGGGGCAGGACCACTAGGTATGGACAACATCCCCTTATTGGCTGCAGCCCCTAAAGCACCTGTCACTATCGGATGGGTTCAAACTCTCTATACGGACCGGGACCCAATTCCATCTTAGGAGGACCTTGTAGGCAGCCTCTAAAGTTGCAGTGTTAAAAGAGTACTTTACAATAGAGAACCAGGCTTTGCTCCACTCCTCTGGGTCAAGTCACATTCCCATCAGGATTTATAGGAGGCAGTGCCAGGAGGGTCTATGGTATTGAGGGATAAATTCTCAAGGTGTGTACGAAGGCTGTTTTTGAAATGGGTAAGAGTTCCATCTCGGCGATGACACCCAGTGGCGTGGTTGGGCATACTAGAAAAATTCCACGGGTGGCACCTCGTGAGCTTCCTAAAATGAAGGCCAAGAGGGGAACCTGTTAGAACCTGTTAGATGACCACCAGGAAAATTATCCTGGTTGTTCAAGGCCCAACGGAAATAAGGGGTCATTGAAAAGCGTAAGGAAAAGAGACCTAAGGTTACCTGGATAGTGGACCGGGTCCCAGAGTTTCAAGCTATGAAGCATGAGGGGGCTTAGGGCAGGAGGGTAGAGCCTATGGCAAAGCCATAAGAGGGCCGGATCGGGAATTGGAGCGCAGTTGGGGAGCTCCAGGAGAAGCCACATTAATAGTGCCAACTCAATTACCAGTAAATCTCTTGCTTTAACCAGTCACATTGTGGCAACAATTATGTACATGCACAACTCACTATTTGGCTCTTAGAAACAAAGCAATGTGCTACATTTGACTTAGGGTCCTTTCACACGGGGCGGATCCGTAATGATCCGCCCCGTGAAGATCCGTTGCTCAGCGGGGATCGCACAGCTGTTCCCCGCCGAGCCGACTGATGACAGGGCGGTCCCTGCACACTGTACACAGTTCTCCGCTCTCCTCTATGGAGGATCGGATGAATACGGACCGTCTGTCCGTGTTCATCCGATCCGCTCTGCAGACGGATGAAAAAATAGGATTTTCCTCCGTCTGCAGAACCGGACAATTGCGGAGGCGGACAATAGCGGGTGTCAGCGGATACTCATCCGCTGACACCCGCTGCCCCATAGACATGCATGTATGTCCGTTTTTCATCCAAAAACGGAGGGATGAAAAACGGACATACGGTCCGCATGTGTGAAAGGGGCCTTACAAATGAAATCACAGAAATTAATATGCAAGCAGATAGGCATTGTACTAACAATGGACATTCTCTTAGTCTTGCCTCTGATTTTCTGTTATAGCAGTTATGCAGGGTGTCTAAATATGACTATGCAGTCCAGTATTCACTGAGTTTAGCATACTTTAACTTACTACATACATACTTTAACTATTTTCTTTCTCTACACTATGGGGTAGATTTACTAAAGCTGGTGCACTCAGAATCTGGTGCAGCTGTGCATAGTAACCAATCAGTTTCCAACCTCAGCCTGTTCAATTAAGCTTTGGCAATAAAACCTGGAAGCTGATTGGTTTCTATGCAGATGCGAGCCTGATTTTGCACTCTAGCCTTAGTAAATAAAACCCTATGTGCAGGCATGAGAAGTGAGCCCATTGTTCATCTATATCAACATAGAGTACTGGAATTGGGTGTAGTTTAAATGGACAGTATACAGTGCCTTGAAAAAGTATTCATACCCCTTGACATTTTTCACATTTTGTCATGTTACAACCAAAAACCTAAATGTATTTTATTGGGATTTTATGTGATAGACCAACACAAAGTGGCACATAATTGTGAAGTGGAAGGAAAATGATAAATGGTTTTAAAATGTTTTACAAATAAATAATGTGAAAAGTGTGGTGTGCATTTGTATTCAGCCCCCCTGAGTCAATATTTTGTAGAACCACCTTTACAGCTACAAGTCTTTTTGGGTATGTCTCTACCACCTTTGCACATATAGAGAGTGAACTTTATTGCATTCTTCTTTGCCAAATAGCTAAAGCTCTGTCAGGCTGAATTCACACCTATGCATTTAGTGCAATAAAACTGCATAGGTGTGAATCCAGCCTCAGATTGGATGGTGAGTGTCTGTGAACAGCAATTTTCAAGTCTTGACACAGATTCTCAATTGGATTTAGGCCTGGATTTTACTGGGCCATTCTAACACATGAATATGCTTTGATCTAAACCATTCCATTGTAGCTCTGGCTGTATGTATAGGGTTGTTGTCCTGCTGGAAGGTCAACCTCCGCCCCAGTCTCAAGTCTTTTGCCGGCTCAAACAGGTTTTCCTCTAAGATTGCCCTGTATTTGGCCCCATCAACTGAAGAAAAGCATCCCCACAACATGATGCTGCCACCACCATGTTTCACGGTGGGGGTGATGTGCAGTATTAGTTTTCCGCCACACTTAACATTTGCTTTTAGGACAAAAAGTTACATTTTGGTCTCATCTGACCAGAGCACCTTCTTCCACATGTTTGCTGTGTCCCCCACATGGCTTCCCGCAAACTGCAAACGGGACTTCCTATGACTTTCTTTCAACAATGGTTTTCTTCTTGCCACTCTTCCATAAAGGCCAGATTTGTGGAGTGCACAACTAATAGTTGTCCTGTGGACATATTCTCCCACCTGAGCTGTAGATCTCTGCAGCTCCTCCAGAGTTACCATGGGCCTCTTGGCTGCTTCTCTGATTAATGCTCTCCTTGCCCGGCCTGTCAGTTTAGGTGGACGGCCATGTCTTGGTAGGTTTACAGTTGCGCCATACTCTTTCCATTTTCGGATGATGGATTGAACAGTGCTCCGTGAGATGTTCAAAGCTTGGGATATTGTTTTATACCCTAACCCTGCTTTATACTTCTTCACAACTTTATCCCTGACCTGTCTGGTGTATTCTGGCCTTCATGATGCTGTTTGTTCACTAAGGTTCTCAAACCTCTGTGGGCTTCACAGAACAACAGTATTTATACTGAGATTAAATGACACACAGGTGGACTCTATTTACTAATTAGGTGACTTCTGAAGGCAATTGGTTCCACTATATTTTAGTTAGAGGTATCAGAGTAAAGGGGCTGAATACAAATGCACGCTACACTTTTCTTTTCCTTCCACTTCACAATTATGTGCCACTTTTTGTGTTGGTCTATCACATAAAATCCCAATAAAATACATTGAAATTTTTGGTTGTAACATGACAAAATTTGGAAAATTTCAAAGGGTATGAATACTTTTTCAAGGCACTTTTTCAATATGCTATCAAAAGCAAAGAGATGATAACTTTAGGAAACCTATATAAAAGGTAAGCTCTGTAAAACAGTAGGCTTCTGTCCTACAGTCCTATATAGTCCTATATTGTCTATTATATTATGTTGCTGCAATAATCTGTTATCACTAAAATCAATATGGAGTCACTAGAACACTAGTTATTCTGACATGGGTTCCACTAAAGCGTTATTTAAAGGAAAACTCCCCCAGGTGATGCCATCTGTCTATCAGCATGAAATGTTTTAATATACATTGCTCCCTTCCCTCAGGAAGTTAGGTAGGCAGGTCTCTAAACTGCAGTAATCCATAACATTTGTCTGAAGTTGCTTACTCACTATGAAGGAGAAACACTAAAGGAAGGAGTTTACTTGGGATAATCTATTTAGTAGTGATTTGAATCCAGCAGACACGGGAGGGTTCGTCAAAGCGGACCTAAATTCTAAAAGTAAACAAGGCACAGTCAAAAAAAAACCAGTGAAATGCAGCAGATTATGGAAAAAATGTTCCTTATGAAGTTGCCTAGGCCTTCCAGATTTAAGTTTGGAGGCTTTCTGTCCTCATTCCTCAACCTCTTAATCTATCTGGTTAGACACCTTAGTGGGAGCAAGATCCTTAACAGAATGTGATTGAGAACCATTTACTTATATTATATATATAATTAGGGGTGCAACGGATCAAAAAACTCACGGATCGGATCGATCCTCGGATCAGAGTCACGGATCGGATCATTTTTCGGATCAGCAAATAATAATTGCATTTGCAAAAACCTTTGAAAATTCCACCACCATATAGTCCCCACTGTAATATCCACAATCTCCCCCACTGTAAAATTGGCTGGGTACGGCTGGGTTTGGCAGAGTATGGCTGGGTATGGCAGAGTATTGCAGGGTATGGCAGAGTATTGGCAGGGTATGGAGGGATGGCTGTGACTGCAATTGTCACAGAGCAGCGCTGTGGGCACTACAGATCCAGCCCACAGCGCTGCTGCCATCCGATCTCTCCCCTCCACTGTACAGATCTGTACACAGAGGGGAGAAAGGAACCGGCGTCATTTGACAGAGCGATCGCGTAAACGGGCAACGGGTGCACCAAGATGGCCGCCGCCCTGGAGCTAGGCCGAAGCCGCGGCCTTTCCTAAGGCCGCGGATCGCGGCGTGTTCTGATCCGAACAGGGTGACCCGTTCGGATCACGGATCGCGACGATCCGTTGCACCCCTATATATAATATAATTTATTATTTTTTTCTGCACACTATTTTTTCTTTTTTGGCTATGCATGTTTACTTTTAAACTTTAAATCTGCTTTAGCTGACATGTTGCAGCAGGTTATTGGGATAAATCAATAGGTAATGCAGAAATCCATTTACCTGTTCTACAAACTAAATATAGAATGTAAATATCCTACAAATGTAAACTCCAAGTATCAATGTATTCTGCTTTGACCACCTTAATACAAATATATATATATATATTTGTGTGTATATATATATATATATATATATATATAATATAATATATACATTTTTTTTTTTTCATTGTATTTACTTGTGCTTGATATGGCTATATAATCGAAAGTTAACTATATTCACGGCCATTATAGGCATAACCAATAATAGTATACAATATGAAGTTTAATCATCTCAGACGCCTTTTAGAAATTAACATGAGGCTTTATTCTTGGAGCAGGAAGTTAACACTAAAAGCTAATCTGAATGTTGCATTTTAACTTCATGTTTCATATGTGCAAATTCACTTTTCCATTTAGTTGTCCTTTAATCCTACTAGCAACTATGTTAACTGCAAAATTTATGAAGAAAATGTATACAAATATATTTAAGTTTCCTAAAGTTGCTCTATATAGCTAGTGTTAAATGCAATGACAGTTCATGTTTGTTCATCATTAGATATTAAAATATGCAAATATAGGTAACATTTTACAAAGCATTGTCTAGAAATGATACCAATGAAATGTTAAGCAACAGTAGGCCAAATATAAATTCTGAGCACAAATGGCAGCTAAATACAGCACACTGTAATGAAGATAATCATCTATTCTTGTTGTATTTTTTTAGTGTCTTTAAAAACAAACTACAATTCAAAGCTAATGAATAAATAGCACAGGATATACTTCAACATTGATATATTGTATCTTAATGCATTACACTACAACAGACATGTTTTGTTTTAAGCGTAAGCTAATAGAGATGTGTTTGTTTAGCACAATCTTCTTTAAGCTGGCCATACACGGGTCGAATTTCGAAAGATCTTTCTTTTGAAAATCAGAAAATTCGTGCATTTTGTGATTCGATGGTGCCACCATTGATTTCGAAATTCGACTAACCAAACCTTCAATTCTTGTCTGGGAATCTTCTTTTCTTTCCGGGAATCTTCTTTTCTTGCACATGCGCATTTCTTTTTCGATTACATTTCTCGCACGATTCTCCCATCATTGGTTCGAAAATCGTTAGTTTTTAAAAAAAATTTCCAACATGTTGGATTTTTTAAATTCGATGGCCGCACGAAAATCGGCCGTTGCTGCAGCCCACTAATGGTGCGAAATTCATACGAAAATTCTTGGATAAGATTTTCGAAAGAAAGATCTTTCAAAATTCGACCCGTGTATGGCCAGCTTTACAGTGAGTGAGAATTGTTTTCTAATTAGTGTATAAAGGCAAATAACATTATTCACAGCAATATCTAGTTCGTGGGGCTCATTTAGATGAGTGATGAGCTGCATTGTGCAGCCACAACTTCATTTACTGAGCATTTAGATGCTATGTTCAGTGTAGCTGCTGTTCCTACACAATGCGAGTGATCACAGCTATGAGCATTGACCTTCGTTCTTCAAGCAAAACACACATAAGCTTCTCAGGAAATGCAGAGCTGTGAGCTGCTCCTACAAGACACAGCTCACCTCTCATCAGAATGAGCCAATAGATATGATTTAATCCTGTATTAGCTTTATTTAAGTGTTGGGTAGAACCTGTAATCCAAAACAGGCAGGGTAATGCATTTCCAAAGCCTCTGTGGCATAAGCTGTTAACATTTATTTTTCATTCTAGCATGATTTATCAGGATCTTCCATCTGCTGTTTGACACATTTCAAGATGCTTCATCACATGTTTATTTTGCTTTTTTTTTTCTCCCTTCTTTTCATCTCGCCATCCTCACGCTTTTCTTTTTCCTTGTCGCTTGTTGTGGGCCACTTTCCTGTAGAATGCCTGGAAGACCACGAGGTCACCCAGCTGCTGCGCTGCTTTTCCTCTGACTACCCTCAGACTCGGAACATCGGTCTGGATGGGGCCATGGCCCACCACCTGCACCAGTGCTCCTACCACCTGCGTCTCTTCAAGAACTGGCTGACTTCGGGCCAGGACGATTTGGAGTGCCTCTACGGTACTGCACGCTTGACGCTGTGCCCTCTGCTATTATGGCAGGGACAGTTCTACTGTCTGCTTTATGGAATGCTATATGCGCTGAGAAATAATTCCAAACGCTACAGTTTCAGACAACTGCCTTTTAATGTCTGTCTGGTTATTAACCTGCCTCAATCATCCTGCAGTGGTTTGCTTTTTGTGCATTTTCTGTTGCATTCAGTCATATTTGGCTGCTCAGATTCTAAGTTTGCACCTCATGAGCTTTGCTTGGTTGCTGTGTGTAATGAAAGAATATGGCAAGCAGGTTTTTATTTTATTTTATTTCTATGTGTTTCAGTCTGTAGGTCAGGTGTAAGTTGCTAGATTGATTAGGTATGAATATAGCCTCCAATAAGCTGAAACCCCCCAAAAAAACACAAAAAGTATTGAAGGAAGGCAGTCTAAAACTAAACTCATATTCAGCTAAAATGACGTTTCAATTTCATTCAGTTCAGTCAGACACTTTGTTACATCCCTTGGCGAAACTTCAACAGAATTCATTCTTTTAGCACTTTACACAATGTCCATTACAGACTTAGCAAGGGGATGTCACATGTGGTGCCTTGTCTGTGGTATGAAATATATGAGGACTCAAGGTCGGCGGATACCTTTTTAAAAGCAGCAGCAGGTGGTGGCACTTGGATATTGACGTCTCTGTTACAGGTCTCCAAGATATACAGTATCTCACAAAAGTGAGTAAACCCTCACATTTTTGTAAATATTTTATTATATATTTTCAAGTGACAACACTGAATAAATTACACTTTGCTACAATGTAAAGTAGTGAGTGTACAGCTTGTATAACAGTGTAAATTTGAGGTCCCCTCAAAATAACTCAACACACAGCCATTAATGTCTAAACCACTGGCAACAAAAGTGAGTACACCCCTGAGTGAAAATGTCCAAATTGGAATGAACTGTAGCTCCCCAGTGCTGGCAGCACTCATGCAGCCCCAGACCATGACACTCCCACCACCATGCTTGACTGTAGGCAAGACAATTGTCTTTGTACTCCTCACCTGGTTGCCACCACACACTCTTGACATCATCTGAACCAAATACGTTTATCTTGGTCTCATCAGACCACAGGACATGGTTCTAGTAATCCACTGTCCTTAGTCTGCTTGTTTTCAGCAAACTGTTTGTAGGCTTTCTTGTGCATCATCTTTAGAAGAGGCTTCCTTCTGGGATGACAGCCATGCAGACCAATTTGATGCAGCGTGCGTTGTATGGTCTGAGCACTGACAACCTCTGCAGCAATGCTGACTGTACTCGTACGTCTTTTTTTCAAAGATAACCTCTGGATATGATACTGAGCACGTGCACTCAACTTCTTTGGTCGACCATGGAGAGGCCTGTTCTGAGTGGAACCTGTCCTGTACCGCTGCATGGTCTTGGCAACCATGCTGCATCTCGGTCCTGGCAATTTTCTTATAGCCTAGACCATCTTAATGTAGAGCAACAATTCTTTTTTTCAGATCCTCAGAGTTCTTTGCCATGAGGTGCCATATTGAACTTCCAGTGACCAGCATGAGAGAGTAAGAACAATAGCAACAAATTTAACACCTCCCCATTCACACCTGAGACCTTGTAACACTAACGAGTCACATGACACCAGGGTGGGAAAATGGCTAATTGGGCCCAATTTGGACATTTTCACATAGGGGTGTACTCCCTTTTATTTGCCAGCAGTTTAGACATTAACGGCTGTGTGTTGAGTTACTTTGAGGGGAAAGCAAATTTGCACTGTAATACAAGCTGTACACTCACTACTTTACATTGTAGCAAAGTGTAATTTCTTCAGTGTTGTCACATGAAAAGATATAAAATATTTACAAAAATTTGAGTGGTGTACTCACTTTTGTGAGATACTGTATATGGAGATTAGTAGCCAATAAAAGCGTTTTGGATGCAGATACACTTTAAACTGTTTTAAAGTTATGTAAAGAAACTAAACATTCAGACAAATATCCTGTGTGTAGCTCATACTGTATGCTCAGGCCTTCTCCCAACTGCACCCATGCCTGATAAAGTTAGTTGCATTGTCAGAATATTAATACAATGTATTCTGTTTAATGCTTTTATGTCCAGTTTAAAGGAGTGTCTTTTGATCTGCTTATAATCTGAAAACCAGTGATTTTCCAAGTGATTTTTTTATTTTTCTTTAATAAAAAATGTTCCTATTTTACACATTTTTAATCCTTAGTTAAAGTGGTTGTAAAGGCCAAAGATTGTTTTACCTTAAAGGAGAAGTATAGCCAAAGCTTGTTTGGCTGTACTTCTCCTGTGGATCACAGGAGTGCAGTTTGATTTGCACTCCTGTGACCCATTTTCAGCAGAGAGCGGGCTGAAGTCTGCTCCCTGCTGATGTCACAGAAGTCGGTCCAGGCTCTGCGTTATCATAGCAATGGAGTCTGAGCCTGCCAGATCCCTGGACTGACTCCCAGCTCAGCCTCTCAGTGAGCCGCTGAGAGCCTGAGGCGGCCGCCCCCTCCACAGCCCAGCGCTCCAATGAGCGAGGAGGGAACAGAGCAGAGAGCTGTGACTGACAGCAGCTCTCTGCTCGTGGAGCTGTGAGAACCGAGCGATCGGCGGTGTTCGATCACTTGGTTCTCAGTGTAGAAGCGCCGGGGGACAGATGCAGCATTGGACCGATGCTGCATCCACCTAGGTAAGGTATGATTCAGGGGAAAAAATTACTTCTTTTAATGCATTCTCTGCATTAAGATGAAAAACCTTCAATTCCCAGCTCTGGAGCGAGCCCACACAAGTGCCCCCTAAGAAAGTGGCTTGCTATGGGGGCACTAAGTAGAGGGAAGGAGCCAGGAGTGATGGCAGGGGACTTGAGAAGAAGAGGAGGTTTGGGGCTGCTCTGTGCTTGCGGAGAGCAAGTAAGTATAATACGTTTGTTTTTCTTTAAATGTAATCAGTCCTAATTGGCTCCTCAGTTTCCTTCCCTTCGCTATTACTTCATTGCTATATTATTTTTCATTTTACCATTAATTACTAAACCTTTTTCCATTTTAGTTTGTTTTGTTCATTCACAAAATACTTTTAAATGAATTGGTCAAAAAAGCTACCCTATACGGTGGGGTTCCCTGCACTGGAATAGTGAAATACTCATTTGATTTATGAGTACAGGGATAGGATGTAATACCTTATCCTGGGCTCTTATAGGCTCCTTCCATGGGAATGGTCCAATGCAGCATCCACTCAAAGGCATTTTGGGTCACAAGCTTGCCTCCTCACATACAAATCATGGTTAATAGCCCCGAACAGTATGTGATGAGGCTGAGGGACTGTCCAAAGTCCAGAGCTTTGGGCAGAAGAGGACAGTACTGGAGTGAGAGATGAGATAATATGGTTTTCCCTGCACCCTTAGTCTTTACAAGTTTTTAACCCTTGCAGTGGGGCACCCCTGTACTATATAGAGTTTGTCTAATTCCTTGAGTTCAGCTTTGAATTCATTTATAAATAACATGCCATGCTTTGTACCAGAAACACCATTTTAGTGTAATTCTAAATAGGGCAAACCACATGATAGTTTGCACCATTTATTTACAATAACACTAGTTGTTTTAAAACTAACCTGGTAAAACTAGACAAAAAATCTTGTGTTTTCATTTTGATATATCAGTACAGATTATATAGAAAAAATATATAGAAAGCTATATTTTCAAGACAATACTACCTAAAGTATTTTTTGTCCCCCAAAATAGAATATATGTATTATGATGCTACCAAGAAGACTGGGAAACCTATTGACAAATGAGTTGGCCTTGAAGTGATTGTAAAGGCAGAAGGTTTTTTTTATCTTAAAGCATTCTATGCATTAAGATAAAAAGCCTTCTGTGTGCAGCAGCCCCCCTCCGCCCCACTAATACTTACCTGAGCTCCATCTAGATTCATCCATGTTGTAGGATTGTCTCGGCTGCTTGGGACTCCCCTCTTCATTGGCTGAGACAGCAGCGCGGACACCATTGGCTCCCGCTGCTGTCAATCAAAGTCATTCAGCCAATGATAGAAAAGGGTGCGCCAGGCCGCGGGTCCGTGTCTGAATTGACACAGGGAGCTGCAGCTCGGGTGCCCCCATAGCAAGCTGCTTGCTGTGGGGGCACTTAACAGAAGGGAGGTGTCAGGAGCACCACAGAGGGACCCAAGAAGAGGGGGTAAGCGAGCAAGTATAACATGTTTGTTATTTTTAACTAAAAGAAACAATCACTTTAATAGGCTTAAATGGTAAAAAAAAAGTGTACCTGAAAAATGTACTGTGATATTACCATATGTTCAATTAAAATGTCTTAATTAGGGGGTTCATTTTATTTAATAATTTTCGTTTTTTTAACCATCCAGAGTCTTTTTTTCTCATCAAATGTACTGTACCAACTCAACCCATGTATTTAATTAAGGGGAAGTTCTGTAACATTGTTGGAAAGCATGGTATAACTGTAATTGGCCTACAGAGCAACTATTTATGTTTAGGGACATGGTGGCCAAGACAAATTCCTGAAGGTGGTTACATGGTGCTTGAACATTTAACAGTCTTCTAATGGCCAGCTTAAGAATCGAAAAGGATTATTTTACCCTTCGTAAATAATTGTAGTTTAGAAGAGAGAAGTCAGAAATTTTTCAGAAATACAGTATGTATTATTATTTTGTTAATTCGTCATATAGTTTGATAAAAAAAATAGGCCAATTTATGATTTTAAATAGATGGACAGCCTAGCTTGGTGTTTAGGGTTAAGATTAGGAGTGCTTTATACCAGTGTTTCTGACAACAACCTCGGTCCTCAAGTACCCCCAACAGGCCATGTTTTGGGAATTTCTCTTAAGCCCCATACACACGGTCGGAAAATCCGACCACCAAATCCATCGGATTTTTTCCGACGGATTTAGTCCGACACTGGTGTTGCATACACACGGTCAGATAAAGTTGTCGGAAAATCCGATCATTCTGAACGTGGTGACGTTTGTTGCCTACGACGGGACTATGTAGAGGCTAGTAGCCAATAGCTTTGGTCTTGTAATGTGATCTGAGCATGCGTGGCACTTTGTCCGTCGGAATTCGCTACACACGATCGGAATTGGTGTGATCGGACTTTGTTGTCGGAAATTTTTTAGAGCAGGAGATACAACTTTGTCCGTCAGACAATCCGATGGAAAATGTCCGATGGTGCCTACACACGGTCGGAATTTCCGACAACATTGTCCGATAGGACAGAATCCATCGGAAAATCCGACCGTGTGTATGGGGCTTTAGATAAAATAGCTGTCCAGAATACCAAACCATTGACTCTGATTTAAAGCGCCTGTGGAAGATGAAGGAAAACTTGCAAACATGGCCTGTTGGGGGTACTTGAGGACTGAGTTTGAGAACCACTGCTTTATATTACCCACAGACATGAGATGACCGCTTCTTGACCCAGCTGTTTTTTAGATTATCAACATAACTGAAAGTAAATCATGGTGTTGAATTCTGAAGGTTCTTTTTTCTTAAGGTCTGATAACTTTGGAATGGCAGCCCAACGTGGGGGACATTTATCAAAACTGTCTTATTGTTTACTGTAACTAATCTGTCGATCTGTTGCAGGTTTGTGACAGATGTAATTTCTGTTCCCAATTTACGTAAAAATTTTTACCACTGAACCTTTCTGTGCATGTACCCCTTAGATCTGCTGAGTTTTGCAACAGTCCGGATGCTGATTTTCATCACAAAATTAGTTCTTGTAGATGCAGCACAATGGAGAAAATAAGCAAATAGTTTTGAGCCCCAAAAAAATTGTATTCCTATGTTTTATAGGTACCTCCTAGTTATTTCGATTTGGAAATGTTTATATTGCCATTCATTCTTATAGGCTTCCAGAACAATCACAAAATTAACATTTACAGTCCAAGAGCAAGGAAACCCCAGCTCTGAAATAATTTTGGCCGTATGTGAAATGTATACTGCAATCAACATTGAAAAGTACCGTATTTGGCGGTGTATAAGGCGACGGGGCGTATAAGACGACCCCCTAATCTTACAGTTTTTTAAGCATTTTTTTCCCGTACTTACCGTAAAAGATGACCCCCCTTCCGAGGCTTCCGACGCTTCATTTTTCATCCTTCATGCTGGAGCTGGAGCCATATGCTTCTTCCTGCTTTTGCTGGAGCCAATCACGGCGAGCGATGTATTCTATTAATGAATACAAAGCCTGCTTGGATTGGCAGAGGCTGTAACATCATCAGCCCTCGCCTCTCTGACTCTTAAAGCCTCTGTAGCCTGCTCGGATTGGCAGCGGTTGTTACTCCAATCCGAGCAGGCTCTGTATTCATTTGAATACATTGCTCGCTGGGATTGGCTCAGCGGTATATACTGTATGTAGCCGAAGCTACATACAGTATTACCGAACACCCAGCAGGCATCCGAGGGGCGTACCCGGCGTAAAAGACGACCCCTGCTTTTTGACCAGTTTTTTTAAGTGTAAAAGGTCGTCTTATACGCCGTAAAATATGGTAAATCTTTATGTGTGTGTAACGACAGGTTCTTTGCAGCGATACAAAAAGCCAAGGGCTGAATACAAGATCAGAAAGCAAGTGAGTGGTCTTTATTACAGAAAGTTCCTGCACACAGGCAAAGTATAGTTGGTATGTGCTAGATTACTGCAGTTCTGGAACAAATACACAAAGGACACCACAATTCAAATAATAATTCCCCTTGTATTTTAGACCATATTCATTTTGTACTTATTTCAGCTTTAAGGCAAGTTTAGTGAACTTTCTGATTTTAGTGCAATGTTTATTGCTCAGCTTTAGTAAAACATTGGCTGGCTTGCCCTTTAGCTTGAGTGTGGGAGTTTTACTGTCTCTTACTGCATGCATATCATTATATTCCTTACCTAAATAACCTTTTTTAATTCTTTCTTTTCTATAGAAAAACAACATACGTTTCACTCAAATACATCTTTTTTTATCATAAAAAATTACCCACAATAAAAAAATATTAAAGAATGGGTAATTTATGTTTAAAGATATTGGCGGGAAAACTAAAGCACAGTATAGTATGCCTCCAGCAAGTTGTGTACAAGACTGAACAAATCCAAGGTGCAAGGCAGACAAAATTGTAACTGGCATTTTGGGGTTCCCAGAGATTGCTTGCCAGCATTCTCCTAGATTGTTAGACACATACAAACATGATTAGCAATTACATGTAAACGCATGCAATGTCATCGTGTTGAGCTTATGGGGCAAGTTTGCAGTCACAATCACTAGATTTTCTGACATTTGAAAGCAATAACGCTGTTTTCCCAAAATCTGCAGTTCAACAAACTTCATTGTTTGTATGCATGTCAGCAGTTGTCTGCATTTTGAATCATAGATAAAGTACTTTGGAGCACTTATTTGCTTATGATGACTTTTATACCTAAAGTATAGACCAGTTGCATGTGCAATAAGCATGACATTATGAAAAATGATCTCTATAATAGAGTTTCTGTGTATGCTGTGATGTACGTGCAAAAAAATATTTTACATATTTCATCTACTGTTTGTTACTGCAGTTGAACTTACCCAATCATCTGTGAATTTGTTTGTTTTTTTGTTTTTCTGTCTACATCATATGGGTGGTTTTGTGTACTGGTACAAATGTGCCAGCGTGGATTCAGTTTGTGCGTATGTTAGTCATTCTGTTTATTGGTAAAATGTTAATATTCCATATAAATGTGTGTGTTTCATAACTGCAAACAAATGAAGACGAGATAAACAGTACATGTGCAGTCAGTTGTGTGGTGCATAGAAGAATAATATGGTGCATAATGCAAACCAGAAGTAGCTGTATTGGTCATTTGTCTTCAAAACTATTCTTTTCATATTCGGTAATGTTTGTGCACGTCTAATGTCTACAATTCAATGCTCCCATTAGCGTAACACAATGTGCTGAGAATTTGTTCTTTAGTTACTTTTGCAGGTCAGGCCCAAATGACAGGCTAGTTGAAAAGGCTAGTCAAATAGGCTTTCATACTTACAATGTATAGTAATGTGTTGAGATTGAAAAGTTAAAGTGTTTGCTCTGACGAAGACAAGGCTACTGTGAATTTTTGAATTAAAGTAGGTTTTTTTAACCACTAAAGCAGGGCTTCAGAATTCACGAACCAGCGTAAGTTTTGTCCACAGTACAGAAATGCTTTCAGTTCTGGGTCTCTTGTAGAGTTGAGGACTCCTTAAGCTAAGGAACTCAAGACAAAAAATACATTAGGATTTGGATTCTGTGTAGAAATAAATTACACGCTCCTTCTGGGAGCCAAATGAAATAAATATTCTTGGGTTAAGGATTCCCCCTATTTAATATAAATATGTATTAACTTGTCTATACTTATAATTAGCTAATCTAGCATAGCTCGGATATAGTTAATGTTGATGGTACAATAATAATAATTAGCTATTAAAAATAAACATATTGCTTAAATAAACAAGGGTCTTATACATTTCCCAAGAAAATAGGAATACTAACATAAAACACTAAAAGAAAATATTACAGAGCATATGAAACAAAAGAACATCAATGATAGTTTACGTAAGGTCATCCTCTTTGGTCAGTATCTTCAGTTGGGCTCAATGGCAAAAGAGAGCCATGAGGCAAAGAGGAAGTAGCCCCACCTGGTCACTATTTTTAAAGCCCACTCAGACTCCACCCACTGCCAGTCTATCTAGCCATCTGTATCCAATAAGAATCTTTAAGAGGCAGTCCTTAATATCTGTCTGTCCTCCAGGAAACATGCTGTAGTGGCCACTAGGGGCAGCATTTGTCCATGAATCACCACTATTTGACCCGGTCATCTTTCAGTGACAGCTTGCCTTTTGATGTTCTGTACCAGGACATTTGAATTCGCACCCCTCCAGGAGGTATTAGCTGGTGCTTCTCTACTCCTATACCACATCAGAAGGCCCTGGAACATCCTGCTAGCATATGAATTCCCATTCATGACTCTTTCGTTATAAACACCCTGCTCAGGGCATTCCAGGCCAGGTGTAATCGAGTTTCAACCATCCAGAAACATCTGATATTAAAATAAAAAAATAAAAACCATGTTGCCTTCCAACACACAACTACTGCAAAATGTATATATGTCATGCCCCTTTTAAAGTAGTTAAAAGAGAAGTATGGGATTTTTTTCCCCCCATAATCCTACTTACCTAGGTGGATGCAGCATCGGTCCCCCCACCGCCTCTGCACTGAGAACCGAGCAAACGAACACTGCCGATGGCTCGGTTATCTCAGCTCCCCGAGCAAAGAGCCGCTAACTCTCCCGCTCTCACTGAGCTGTGGAGGGGCAAGTCTCTCGTCGGCTCGCTGAGAGGCGGAGACGAGCTTCAGCCTAGGCACCTGGCGGATCCAGACTTTATTGTCATGAGGATGCAGTGCCTGGACTGATTCCAGTGACTTCAGCAGAGAGCGGACTTCAGACAACTCTCTGCTGAAAATGGGTCAGAAGCCCAGCCAAACGAGCACAGGCAGGACTTCTCTTTTAAGGTAGTTGCCATATTTTTTGAACTTCTGTCATGTTTCTATTGGGAGAACTTCATCTTGCTGTCCGGTCACCAGGACAAGAAGTAAGGAAAAGCTTGACAATAAAAACTGACAGAGGGTACTGACACGACCCTATTCTATCCAAAACAAAAGTTTTGGCTACAGTATCATTTGGAGTTGCATTTTTCATTGTGTATCATTCCATGCCAGGCCATCATCAACGCAGGTGATGGCCTTTTGCCTTTTATCTGCTAATGTGGGGAGTCTGCGCTACCTCCCATCCTGTTTGTCACCTGACATTCAGTTTTTCAAGCTTGATCAGGCGGTGATCATCAAATGTCTGTGAGTACTTTTTAATTTAAGAGTTAGTAGTGTAGTTGATTCTAAAAATCAATAGTTTGTTTTACTTTTCTAGTAAATTTTTATGTCAACACAATTGCAGGTTCTTCTAGTGAACATCTCTCCTTCCATCATAATATGGGGACCATGGCGATCTGAACACAATCTAGCCTTCTTGAGAGCTATTTTATCTTAAATTAACTCAAAACACTATATATGAAAGCAGCGCTTGTAACTATCCATCCAACATGCTGAATGTGAACAAAAAAATCCTTTTGTAAACAAGAAGTGTCCAAATGTGATGAAATGTAGAGGTTTGCTTCTTGAAATAACAATCGCTACTGTGACATCACCTCATGGAAAAACAAATCATCAAATATGGCCTTTTGGACATTTGAACACTTATTGTTTACAAAAGGACTTTTTGTTAATTTTTCAGCATTTTGGATGGACAATTATAAGCACTGCTCCCATATATAGTGTTTTGGTTTATTGGAGTTTTCAGTGTTACCACAATTTAATTATCTTAAATGAACTGCCTAATAGCAGTCTGCTGTTTAGTTTTGTCTTAATGACAACACCTAGGTTTCAGTGTGCTGCAAATTAGAATAGTAAATATGAAAATGATCTTAAAAATTAAAGTAAGAGTAATTTGGCGCTACCTATATAATAGAAAGCGACAGACCCAGGTCACTAATGTTTGTATGAGATGCCACTAATGTGATAAGGTATAAATGTGCAGATTATATGATGTGATAATTAATAATAAGAAATAATAGACGCTACTTATGCAGTGAAAAGCGACAAACCTAAATCGCTTGGATCGCTTATGTGGTAGAATGTGCCACTGATTGAATGTGCCGTGTATCAAAAGTGTAATGCACTAAACCATAAGTGATAATAGCAATTGTGTATATGTATGATATACAAACAAATATGATCCAGAAAAAAAACGTGATACTCAATAACTCAAGAAAAGTCCAATTCCGGTATATGTGAAAAATAAATGTGAAATATAAATTGATAAACCAAGTCCAAAGTGTAAAATCCAAAATGCTTCAAAAGCCAGCAAAACCAGAGTATTTTATAATTCTTAAGTGCTTGGTGACTTCCTATTGTGACTGTGAACATAGGGAAAATCCAGGTGACTTTTAGTGCTCCCCCTCTTGGGTCCCCACTCACCAGCTCCAATCACCCCAACAGGGGTATCTCGCATGTAGGACAGCCTTGGTGCCCAGATGGTGTTACCAGCCTTGACATCCAGTATCCAGATCCTATGGATCATCCAAGGATATCTCGCGTCTGGATCAGATTGGGTACAGTTGGTATCTCCAGGGGCAAATCACCCAGCTATACTTATATCCAATTTCTTTCTCTCACCAATATCCAGTGTAGATAGGGGTATTCATGCAAAGAAAGAGATGAGGGCTCCCATAGTGTAGTAAAAATATTTTTGGGGGAAATGTTTTTATTTAAAAAAAATATATGAACAGCAAGAAAAGAATAGACAGAATCTAAAAAAGTATATAATAAAAAATAAATAAAAACAAGCATTCCATAGGATGAAATATCTGCAAAAAAAAGCACTAAAATTACCTGAATTTTCCCTGTGTTCACAATCACAATAGGAAGTCACCAAGCACTTAAGAATTTAAGTTTTGCTGGCTTTTTAAGGATTTTGGATTTTACACTTTGGACTTGGTCTATCAATTTATATTTCACATTTTTTTTTCACATA
>CM053029.1:553721314-553780048 GCA_028564925.1 Lithobates sylvaticus | reverse complement strand
AATTAAGCACATGGGACATCCTGTCCTCTCTGTCCTAGGCTGGGTTCCATCTGTACGTATACATTCCTGTTCTCTATGGTTTCCGGCCATAATTGATTCTGCGAGACTCACTATTTACCCGCTTGGAAACAGAGATCCTGATTATTGCCAGTGCTTTTATAAGATCATTTGTTTATTCACCTAAAATAAACATTTATTACTCTATTCGTCACAAATGTTTCTTTTTAAACCACTTCAGCCCCGGAAGAATTTACCCCCTTCCTGACCAGAGCACTTTTTGCGATTCGGCACTGCGCCGCTTTAACTGACAATTGCACGGTTGTGCGACGTTGTACCCAAACAAAAACGTCCTTTTTTTCCCACAAATAGAGATTTCTTTTGGTGGTATTTGATCGCCTCTGCGGTTTTTATTTTTTGCGCTATAAACAAAAAAAGAGTGTCAATTAAAAAAAAAAAAACACATTATTTTTAACTTTTTTCTATAATAAATATCCCCCAAAAATGTATAAAAAAACTATTTTTTTCCTCAATTTAGGCCGATACGTATACTTCTACATATTTTTGGTAAAAAAATCCCAGAAAAATAGCAATAAGCGTATATTGATTGGTTTGTGCAAAAGTTATGGCATCTACAAAATAGGGGATAGATTTAAGCATTTTTATTATTATTATTGATTTTTTTGGTTTGATCTGCGATTTTTATCATAACTGCGTCATTATGGCGGACACATAGGGGATAGATTTATAGCATTTTTATTATTTATTTTTTTACTGGTAATGCCGGTGATCTGTCAAATGCCCAAGACACAGGTCTTCTTTGTTCCAGGCATTAATATCTGACTGCATAGGGCCAAAAACAGGGGTACCACTCAGTACAGCTTTCATCCCTTGTCCAGCCGCAGTCTTCCATAGACTTGGACGGACTGCCTGCCCTGGGGCTGGATGCTGCACCGCATGCCCGACAGTCTAGTGTGCAAGGGGCCCCTATCTATTGGACTGTCCGAATAAGGAATTCAGAGCTGTCCTTATTTCTACATATCAGCAAATCATTTTCAAATTTTCATTCACCAAGGGACAGTTCCCCATGGCGAGTTCCTATCTGTTTGTTTGCTATAAACTGTGACAACTCCACCTGAAGCCAACAGTTAGGTAGATATATACTAAGGTACAATGCTAGGGAACTGGAAGACTGTGGATTTGCTCTGAGTTGCAGTACTAGCGATTCGTGAACCTAGGTGAATGTTGGAGTTGGTGTCTTCATATCCTTTCCGGTTAATAAATATTCATCAATCATCAGTGTCATGAGTAACGGATACAAAAATGGCTCGAGAAACAATGGAGGCGTATTTATAGAAAATTTTCTGAGATATTCATTCTGTGACATTGCACATTTGCTATGTGCGAACAGGGGGCAAAAATGTAATGTTATTAGGTTATTTTCTTTCCAGGTCGAATGTTTTGCATTCAAACAGGATACAGTGAGTCAGAAAAATACCACAATATAACCACTAGATGGAGCAGACAATTATAGTAAATAAGTATTTATTTCTCATAGTCATCAGTTCCATCTAGTGGTCATAATGCAATATTTTTCCTGAACTCTTAAAGAGGAAATAAACCCTGGTGGGCTTTACTTCCTCTTTATTTCCTCAAAGGGTAAAGCATAATGGGCTACTATGCATCGCATAGTATCCCATTATGTGTCACTAACCTGAAACCGAAGCCTGCGATGTCACAGCTGCCCCACTAGCAGTGAGTGTCCATCTTCACCCCTCTTCCCTTCACTCTGTGACCCTCACGTGACGTCACTCCACGTGAATGCTTGCGGGAGCCACCAGTCACAGGGGACCCCACATGTGCCCTTTCTAAAGTGTGCGCCGTAGTCATTGGCTTTTTTGTAAATACTCCCTGGAGGTTCAGGGGCAGCACCTACAGGTGAGCCTTAATATCCACAAGGATAAATCCAGTGTATTTACCACCTCAGCCGGAAGGATTTGCCCCGTTAATGACCAGGCCATTTTTTGCGATACGGCTTTAAATGACAATTGCACGGTCGTGCGATGTTGTACCCAAACAAAATTGACATCCGCACAATTAGAGCTTTCTTTTGGTGGTACCTCCGGTTTTTAATAAACAAAAAAAAAAATTTTTTTACTTTCTGCAAAAAAAAAAATATATTAAAAAAAACCTAATTTATTCTCAGTTTAGGCCGATATATATTCTTTTACATATTTTTGGTAAAAAAAATTGTAGGAGTATATTGATTGTTTGCGCAAACGTTATTGCGTCTACAAAGTTTGGGATAAATTTACAGACTTTTATTTATTTTTTTTAGTTTTTACTGGTATTGGTGGTGACGATTTTTAGCGAGACTGCAACATTGCGGTGGACAAACTGGATCCAAATTATGCTTTTTGGGGACCAGTGACATTATTACATTGATCAGTGCTATAAAAACGCACTGATCAATGTAAAAATGACACTGGCAGGGGTTAACATAGGGGGCGATCAAGGGGTTAAGTGTGTTCCCTGGGTGTGTTCTAACTGTAGGGGCAGATGGGCTCAGGGACTTGACAGAGATCGCTGCCCGATCTGGGGACAGTAGATCTCTGTTGTTAATGGGGAAACGCCTTGTTTACATTTACATTTATGTTTACAGTTCCACATCCTCTCCCCACCCAAATGCGGGATTCCACACGTACCTAGACCCTAGGACTGCGTTGGGTCATGTTGTTTTGGTGAGTGGGGTTCCAAAGGGGATTATCGTTCTAAGACTACCTGCAATTTATGATTGTAACCATCCCAACCTTATAGTTTGCCAACACTGACTATCTCACGGGATCCGCAGGGACGCACAATTTGTTTGATACAATATGATATATGTTTTGCATATGCTTCACTTATACCGCTGTCCTCCCTGCACAGACCGACGTAGTATATCTGCGTGAGCTGGTCGGCTAGTGGTTAAGGTGATTTTAAACCCTCTGTTTTTTTTAAGTACTTTCGGCATCTGATTTAATCACTTACTAAGTATGCAGCTTCTTTACCTTTTTAATCTTTTGCTTGTGTTCCAGTTGTGGAACACAATGATTCCATTGGAATTCGTAATCCAGCTGGTGCCATGACTGCTGCACCAGGTTTCTTGTTTCAGGGTGGCTCCTTTCTCTTGCAGAATCCTATGAAGCCACCCTTGCATGCAAGGACTAGGGTTGTGCCTCCCTACACTGTGTGCATCAATAGAAACACACAGCCTTGTAGTCTAGAATGACATGGCACTCCTCCTCCTCCTCCCATCTTTCTTCTCTAAGCTAACAGACGGCCTGGAGACTGCATTGTCCACTGTTAGCGCTGTCCTGTGATGACTGGAAGTTCAGGGAAGCAGCGCTGAGAGATCAGGAGACAGCAGCATTGCAGGGTGAAAACTGCAGATAATGGGTTAAGAATTGCAACAAATTGTTTACTGGGAAATTTTTATTTTATTGTGCTCAATGTGTTAAATTAAAAACAAATAAGGGTTTAATACTAAGTCTGAAGGCAAACTTGTGTTATTTCTAACAAGTAGCTGTTTTCATCAGCAATTCATGGTGCATCTGTTTAATTTATGTTGTGTAGAGAACACTGATGTATTTTATATTTTATATAACGTTCTCTCAGTTCTCTTAGCAGAATGGATCCATTGTGAAATCATTTTCATATAACTGTCAGATTGATGGGCGGTCCCATAAGGCAGTTTTATCATGAGCTGCAGCAGGATAAGGGCTGGAATGTTCCATTGCAGAGAGCATGCAACCGTCTCCAGACTGCTGCAGAACAGGTGGTGCTGTAACAAGGGTATGCTTGGGTTGCTATGGCAACAGAACTCTCCTGTTCCTATCCATAGATCTCAGCAAACTGCAGATATTTTTCAGATAAACCGTTAAAAAACGGTATGTGAGAAATACAAATGTAAACTGTTAGGAACTGCACAGAAGCAGACAGCCATGCAGTATGGCAGATACAAATGTTGTAAAACACAAGCTAACTCCATATGTTTGTTAAATACTTATGTGGACACAAATATGGACCAACCCCCCCACTTACCCCCACTGTGAAGAGTCACTCTCCACTGAGCTAACTTTTATTCTATTTGAATTGCTTCCACAAAGACGTTTTACTCTATAGTTTATCGAGAAATACAACATCAATTTCCAGGGACATGCAAATGCTAAGCAGTGTATTTATAAAAACATTTGCAGAGCTATTTGTCCTGTAAAACTGGACGTGCCAGCATTTTGTGTGAATGGGGGAAAAATTTTTATGTTATTAGGCTATTTTCTCTCCAGGTCGAATGTTCTTCATAGAGTGAATCAGGAAACTACCACAACATTCAATTTTGCTGAAGACCATAGGAAATAAATACTGAATATACTCGTGTATAAGCCGACTTTTTCAGCACATTTTTTTATGCTGAAAAAGCCCCCCTTGGCTTATACTCGAGTGAGGGTCTCGAGTGAGGGTGCAGCCTCACTGTGCCCATCTGCAGCTGTACCTTTGATAACCAAAACAGTGTCTCCCACTGTGTCATGCCGTCTGTTCGGTGGCCGTCCACTGTAACAAAGCCCCGCCTCCTCCTCGTCCATGATAGACGGAACACTGATACAGTGCTGGGAAACTGAATTAGTGTTCCGTCTATCACGGACAAGGAGGAGGCAGGGCTTTGTTACAGACTGCATGACACAGCGGGAGACAGCTGCTGTTTTGGTTATCAAAGGTACAGCTGCAGATGGGCACAATGAGGCTGCAGATGGGCACAGTGAGGCTGTAAATGGGCATAGTGAGCCTGTAAAGGGGCACAGTGAGGCTGCAGATGGCCACAGTGTGGCTGTAAATGGGCATAGTGAGCCTGCAGATGGGCACAGTGAGGCTGCAGATGGGCACTGATGATACAGTTGGGCACAGTGAGGCTGCAGATGGGCACTGATGATACAGGTGGGCACAGTGAGGCTGCAGATGGGCACAGTGAGGCTGCAAATGGGCACTGTGAGGCTGCAAATGGGCACTGTGAGGCTGCATATGGGCATTGTTTACACAGTAGCTGCTGCATTTCCCACCCTAGGCTTATACTTGAGTCAATATGTTTTCCCAGTTTATTGTGGTAAAATTAGGTGCCTCGGCTTATATTCGGGTCGGCTTATACTCGAGTATATACAGTAATTAATTCTTAAAGTCAAAGGCAGGTCCATCCTTTTGTTGTAAACCTTGGACCCCAAAACCCTTTAACCCTGCCCACAAGCCCTCCTCACAATGAAGAGGGCAGTGGGGATCCAATCTGTAATTTCCAGGGGCTACAAAATAGACTTTTCTATCTTTGCACCCTCCTTGGTTCCTAACCTCTAGTCTGCCAGCTTTGCCTCAAAGATAAGAATATTTGTGCCCCACCCTGAGTCATGTTCAGGCACAAGGAGTGGCAATCCCAGTTCCTGTAGATGAAAGGTTCAAAGGGTTTCACTTGATCCTATTCTGAGCCCCAAAACCAAATGGAGGCACTTGCCTCATTTTGGACCTAAAATCTGTAAGCAGCATGTCCCCAAATTCTGCATGAAGTCTGCAAGATCATAACTTCTCTCAGATCAGGGGAATTTCTCTTCCCATTTCACATTCCAATCTTTCCTGCCCAATAACGTTTTGATGTGGGAGACCAACATTTTGAATATGTGACCCTGCCATTTGGACACTCCTCTGCACCATAAGTCTTCACAAAAATTATTTTTCCACTCCTCACCCTGCTAACATCTTAGGGGTTAACTGGACAACCTTCTGCCGAAAGATTCCTCAGCCATAATTCTGTTTTAAAACACAAATTTTCTGATGGCTGATCAACTTCAAGAAGTCCGCCACTCCGCCTGGAGTATTAGGGGATCATCTTGAACATGGGCCCAGGCCACAGTTTTCCTTCCTCAGGAAAAGATTGCTTCCTAAGGTCCAACTGTTGGACTCTCAGGTCAACCAGGCCTCGTGGTGGCCTCATTCAAGTTGGTTCTCTTTGCTCTAGTTCAACTAAAGGCCTTTACAGCTCAACATTCCCACAATGTGGAACAAGCTGGTTCTTTCTCTCAATTGTCCACTACTGCTGTCAAGCAAGGTTTGGCATGGTGGACTTCCACCTCAGCCCTAGTATCCAGGAAATCATTCCTTTCCTCCCTGGAAGGTGGTAATGATGGATATAAGCCCAATGAGCTGTCGCAGAATCTATCATTTCCTGACTGTCCAGGGAACCTGGTCTATTCCGGAGTCAACACTCCTTATCAACATTCTGGAACTGAGAGCCATACGACTGACTTTACTACACTGAACCCACTCCTTCATGGTTACCCAGTCAGGGTGCAGTTGGGCAATGTTAGAGCTGTGGCTTACATAAACCACCAAGGGGACAATTATGAAGAAGCAAACCTGATCCTCTCTTGGATGGAGAACCACATTCCATCTCTTTCTGCTGCCTTTATAGCCGAAGTGGAAATTTGGCAAGCAGACTAATTCACCAATGCCACGACTCAGGGGAGGGGTTCTCCCCCCCCCCCCCCCCCAAGATCTCCCTGCTGCTCTGGATATGCCAGATGTGGACTCTAAGGCCCTTAGATTCGACAAGAAACTGGGCAGGTTTGTGACTAGGTCCAGGAATCTTCTGGCCTGGTGCATTCCCTCCAGTGAAGATTCTACCTTGACTGCTCTGGAAGATAGAGGAAGAATGGATTCTGATGATCTTCATCACTTCAAAGAGAACTTGGTACACGGATATACACAGACACCTGGTGGATGGCCTTGCCTCTTCCAAACAGGACAGACCTCCTGTCACAGGACAACACTACTTCTTAGTTGCTAGTTTTAATGGCATGGCTGTTAAAAACCCAGGTCCTAAAGGATAAGGGCATTGCTGACTCTGTTATTCCCACCTCGCACAAGGCAAGAAAATCTTCCTCTCGTAGGGTCTACCATTGCACCTGGAAGGCCTACTTTGGCTGGTGTGAGATCAGGCACATCAACCCTCAGATATATTCTGTTCCTTACATCCTGGCCTTCCTCCAGTCTAGTCTGGACCAGCATCTGGATATCAGTACTCCAAAGGGACAAGTTTCTGCTTTATCCATTCTATTTCCAGAAACCTTTGGCTTCCCAAATGGGGCACACCTGGCACACCCCCCGTGCACGCCTATGCACCTAGGTAAGTATCATTCTGAGAAAAATAGAAAATTATATCTGCCTAGAGTCCAGCTTTAAAGTGCAACTTTACCTTCACTCCAGCAATGTGGTGTCCACAAGCTTTCCCACTGGTCATTGACATCTTCGGCGGGTCTTCTTCTGGGTTCAGATCTTCAGCCTTCTTGATTGGTGGGGCCAAGATGATGCAACTCCCACCTCTCATGGGAGTTCATTTATCTCAGCAGATGCCAAAATTGTACACTGAAAACAAGCAGGTAAGAATACTTTCATACAGAAGAGACATATTATGTATATTTGTTGTATTGTATATATATTCTAACACCTAACACACAACTCAATTTTTATTGTTCCCATCTCCTCATATACTTGAAGTGGAACTTTACTTACAAAATAAATATTTGTCATCAGACAGGCTTTTCATTGCAGAAGAAAAATTTGGGTTGATTTACTAAAACTGGAGAATGCAAAATCTGGTGCAGCTCTGCATAGAAACCAATCAGCTTTCAGGTTTTATTGTCAAAACTTAATTGTACAAACAGAAGTTAAAAGCTGATTGGCTACCATGCAAAGCTGCACCAGATTTTGCACTTTCCAGTTAGGGCTCTTTCACACGGATTTTTTCGTGTACTGAGCCCGCTCTTCTAAGCGGGGGATCGCTCTGTCGATTCCCCCGCTGTGCAGGAAGATGACAGGTCTGTCGTTGCACTCTGTGCAGGGACGGACCTGTTAGAGCGCCGCTCTCCCCTATGGGGGATCGGATGACGACGGACCGTAGAGTCCATCGTCATCCGATCAGCAGACGGATGGAAAAATAGCTTTTTCCTCCGTCACACTTTTTCGGATCGGAGCGGGTCGGATGTCAGCGGACATGCCACCGCTGACATCCGTCCCTCCATAGAGGTCTATGGAGGGTCCGTTCAGGTCCGCCAAAAAAACTGACAGGCGGACCTGAACGCACCGCCCGTGTGAAAGGGGCCTAATAGTAAATCAACCCCCATTATGTCTCTTCTGCAATAAAAAGCCTGCCTGATCACAAATATTTATTTTGTAAGTAAGGTTCTACTTTAAGTATATGAGGAGATGGGAACAATTAAAATTGAGTTGTTTGTTAGGTGTCAGAATCTATTAGTTACTCATCAGTGCAGTTTGTTCATCTAATAACCTAATGTTTATTCAATGTCACTAAACTCCGCTAGATTGTGTCAAGATCCTTCACCAAATTAAATGGACACAAATCAACCTGATGAGTAATGAAATTTGAAATCTGCTTTGTAAATAGCACTACTTGTTAAGCTGATGTTGATGTAAATCGTGCACCCGATGAATACATGTTTTTAAATGTACAGCGTTGTCATCTCCTGGCTACCTCTCTGTACAGCAACGGTGTCAGCTGCAACAAATGATGTTGTCATGGCTCTGCTGACAGTAGACTTTGTGGAGGTGCTGATGTGCCCTGGGGAGCACTGCGGTAAAATCATTCAGCCATTACTGCCTTTACACCAAAAATACGTCAATACATTAGAGGGATCAGAGGTGAAAAAGCAAATGAGATCAGCAACTTAAAAGACGTTATAGAGGATCCAAATCATGGTAAAACTACAGGAAAAGGAGTACTTAGCTTTTTTATCAAACCCATATCCAGACACAAAACAAATTTGTCAGGCATTTAAGTGGTTTACCGGGATTATGGCTAAAGATAGCAGCCATAACCAAAGTATTATTTTTTTTGCAAAAAACTAGGGGTGCACGTGCACTAGGGGTGCACGGGCGCCGCCCCCTCTGTCCATGCGTCCGGCCTCCTGATCTACATACAGGACGCCGGATGCATGGATTCCAATGGTGGGGTGTTTTGTTTTTTTGAGGCTCTAATAGGATTCAAAATAGGGTGGGCTTGGGGCGCAGAGCATTCGTGACTATAGCGAATAAATATTCACTATTTTCACACTGATCCTCCTCCCAGCCAATCAGGAAGCAGGTCATGAGACCTGTCACTCAATTGGCTGAAAGGACAGGTGATCCTATTGGACGCCTAGGAGGAGGAGGGAGGAGACGCACGGCGGAAGCCACCGTGATCCACAGGAGGAGGGATGTAAGCTGCCGCCCGCCACCCGTTGGACACGCTGCCCGCCCGCCTACTACCTAGATGGGGTAAGTGCGATGCTTTGATGTCTCGGGCTTACTGTTTCCACCAGTTTGTCTGAGAAACGGTGCAACAGTGTGGTCGGCTGCTGCCATAGGCGATCAAAGAGTAGCTACTCTTTGATCGCTGCTATGGCCTTGGAGGACCGAAGCAACTTCACTTCCGGTCCGGGCTGGAAGTAAATAATTTTCTTTTGCTTTTGAGCCTGGGTTCACACCAGTGCGGTGCAAATTTCATGTCCAGCGTGACTGCGCACTGAAACGTCGGCTGTTCTGCGGTTTGTCAGCGTTTTAGCTGCGGATCAGTGAGCAGGGAGAGGGGGGAAGAGGGGGGAGGTGTAGTAAGGAGAAGGAAAGAATTCGTGTTCACAACGCAAGCCAGCTGCGAAACAGATGCGTGCCCATAGAAGATAATGGGCCTGAATTCGCAGCTGAGCTGCACCGCACTGCCCAAAAAATGCACACGTTTTTTTTGCAATGCGCAGTGCGCATGCACCGGAGATATGTGAACATGCCTCATTGAAATCAATGTATTTTGAAATGTCCTGCGAATTCGCAGCGTAGTAGGCCGCTGCGAATTCGCATAGGTGTGAACCCGGGCTAAAGGTAAAGAAGAGATTTGGGGTCTTTTTGACCTCAGATCTCTCCATTAAGAGGACCTGTTATTCGTATTTATATTACAAGGGATGTTTACATTGCTTGTAATAGGAATAAAAGTGATTAAAAAAAAAAAAAAGGGACAGTGAAAAAAAATAAATAAAAAGTAAAATAAATAAGATTTTTTTTTTTTTAAAGCGCTTCCGTCCCTCTGTGTTTACACGCAAAAGTAAACGCATATGTAAGTGACGCATGCATATGTAAACGGTATGCGCACCACACGTGAGGTATCACCACAAACGTTCGAGCAAGAGCAATAATTCTAGCACTAGACCTCCTCTGTAACTCTAAACAGGTAACCGGTAAAGGCGTTTAAAGTGTTGCATATGGAGATTTTTAAGTACCTTAGTTTGTTGCCAATCCGCGTGCGTGCGCAATTTTAAAGCGAGACATGTTAGGTATCTATTTACTCGGCATAATATCATCTTTCACATTATACAAAAAAATAGGAGTAAATATTGTGTTTTGTTTTTTTAAATTCATTAAAGTGGAAGTTCAGACAAAACCTAACTAACGCTAAACCTGCTCTCTGCCACATTGTAAACGTAATCTATCTAACCTTGTAAAGCAAAAATCTTTATACTTACCTTTTCTCCAGCTGATCCGGACCGGTCCCAGCATCAGCTGCCAGCAGTGGCTTCAGTGTGCAGGCGGGTGCAGGAGAGGTAGCCGACAACGGAAGCCCCATAGTAAGTCTATTGGTGACGTCACTTCCCAGCTATTTCACAATGGTTGTCGGTTCTCTCCTGCACACAGCTTCCACGGCTGGAAACCAGACCAGATCGCCTGCAGAATAGGTAAGTACAGTGATTTTTGCTTTACATGGTTAGATAGATTAGGTATAGAATGTGGCAGAGAACAGGTTTAGAGTTAGTTTAACCTCCCTGGCGGACTTTTCCCGGCGGACCTAGTCCAGCGGACAATCCGCCGGACTTTCCAGCTGGCTTCGCCGGACTTTCCGAGCGTGTGGACTTGCCCACACACGCCCGGACTTAGTAGGCAGTAAAATGCCGGCGCGCTAGCTCCGTCACCTGGCATGGATTTAAAGGAATCCCCACGCTGAAAAACGGCGTGGGGGTCCCCCCAAATCCATCTCAGACCCTTATCCGAGCACGCAGCAGCCCGCCGGCCAGGAAAGGGGTGGGGACGAGGCGAGCGAGCGCCCCCCCCCTCCTGAGCCGTACCAGGCCGCGTGCCCTCAACATGGGGGGTGCCCTGGGGAAAGGGGGGCCGTGCGGCCCCCCCCCCCCCAAAGCACCTTGTCCCCATGTTGATGAGGACAAGGGCCTCTTCCCGACAAACCCTGGCCGTTGGTTGTCGGGGTCTGCGGCGGGGGGGCTTATTGGAATCTGGGAGCCCCCTTTAATAAGGGGGCCCCCAGATCCGGCCCCCCCACCCTATGTGAATGAGTATGGGGTACGATGTATTCACCTAAGGTGTAAAATGTAAAGTACAAAAACACACACACTTTTGAAAAAATATTTTATTGCACTTCCGTCTTGGGGGTCTTCTCGCCGGACTCCTCCGCCATTTACCAAGCTCTTTTACCGAGCGGAGAAGTCCGACTACCTTCTTCGTCGTCGCCGCCGTCGTCTGGGGGTCTCGATCCGCCTTCGGGGGTCTTCCGGGGTCTTCCGGGGGTCTCTTCTGTTCTTGCGGCGGTCGTCGTCTTCCGCGCCTCCTTATTCTTGTTCTTTTTCTTGTTCTTCTAACTATAAATAATAACAAATAATAATATAATAATAATATTACTTTTTATTCAATACATTTTAGTAAATAATATAATCAAAAAAAAAACACTGACATTTTTTTTGGCCAAACAAGGGCGCAATATTAGTAGTCATTTTTTGCTGCGTTTTTTACCGCGATTCGCTTTGTTTTTACGCGTTTTGCCGCGATTTTGTACAGAGCAAAAGGTCACCAATGTAAAAAGAAGAAGAAAAACGCCCAAATCTCCCGATTCGAGCGACAAGGCGTTTGAGCTTCAGGCGTAGGGCTTCAGGCGTTTTGGAGTGGAGATGTGAACCATCTCCATAGAGAATAATGTATTTTTTCCCTCTAGCGTTTTGTAGCTTCAGGCTTCAGGCGACAAAATGCTCAGGTGTGAATGCACACTTAGAGCAGCAAACCACATACATCCTTGTGGGTGCTGACTTCTTTTCGGTTGGTGGAATGTGGTCCATAAAGTGACGACCAGTCAGGCTTTCCGGGTTCACAACGCCAGCAGCACGACGTCCAGATCTATTTACAGTCGTTGGTGTTTGAGAAATATAAGTTCGGCAACTTTCCAAAGTCTGCATGAACCACAGGCTTGTCACTCTTTTTTTTTTATCAGAATGGAGGCATTCCACAGGCACTGCTCAAGAAGATGCCTGAAGCTTTTTTTGTAATATTTTTTTTGTTGTTTTCTCATCGCTGGTCAGCTCTGTCAACACCTCCCATGGTGTTGTTGTAGTCCATCACGACTTGTGGTTTCATTATGTCTTTTCCACCTTTTGTGTGTACCATGACAGTAGAGGTGTTGTGAATAGTACTCATTAGGCACACATCTTTTTTGTCGCGCCATCTCAGTGCCATCATTTTGCCTTTCTGCCAGGCAACTATTTTTCCTGCCTTAAGCTTTTTATTGCCAAAGGTTGGCGGCATGTCACGCTGGTTGGCCCTAACGGTCCCATATGCATCCGTCTTGATCAGTAGAAGGAACTCATAGAGTTCTGGAGAAGTGTAAAAATTGTCTGTGGTTACACAGTAGCCGTGATTCAGCAATGGCTCAGTCAAAGTAAGAACTGAAGTGGTTGCCATTCTATAATTACTGAATCTTTCATTGAATTTGGTTCCTTTCCCGGTGTAAAGGACCGGATTCCATATGTAACCAGTGCTCGATTCACATAGAATGAATGATTTTATGCTAAATCATGCTCTCTTTGATGCGATATACTGTATCCAGCTGAGTCTTCCTTTGTAGGCCATTAGACTTTCGTCGATACTGATGTCTCTATTGCCGCGTACACACGAGAGGACTTTTCGACTGCAAAGGTCCAACGGAACGAATCCATCAGACAATTTGATCGTGTGTGGGCTCCATCGGACTTTTGCTGTTGAAAAATCCAACAGACTTTAGAAATAGAACATGTCTTAAATTTTTCCGCCGGAACTCCGCTGGACCCAGTTCCTATCTAAAAATCCGCTCGGACAAACAACGATGCTAGGGCAGCTATTGGCTACTGGCTATGAACTTCCTTATTCTAGTCCGGTCGTACGTCATCACGTTCAAATCCGTCAGAATTTTGTGTGATTGTGTGTGGCCAAGTCCGTTCATTCGAAAAGTTCATCGGAACTCCGTCGAAAGTCCGTTGGAAACTGGTACATAGGTCTGCTGGAAATTTTTCTGAATAATTTGATATACCTCCCAAATTTTTTGGATTTTTTGCTTTTTTTTTTTTTGCTGGATGAGAAGTCTCGTCAAATTCTTCATTATTTTCAAAATGCAAATACTTCATTATCAGAGGAAATTTGTACTCCGACATGACAAACATGCAGACATGGAAAATCATGATTGGCTGCAGATCAAGATGAATGGGAAATTTTTAATAACATTATATTACAAAATGCTTGTGTAACAATAATGTCATATCCCAATTCATCAAAAGTGGTGTTTTCTTTTAAATCACTCAACTGACACATATTTGCTGTTGACAATGTTGTGCTTTACTTCTAGTGACAAACACAAGCTACCCACACACTGATTTATAATTTAATTCTCTCCTACACAAGCCCAGTGCCCTCCCACACAGTAATAACCTTGTCTACATGGCAAGCAATAACATCAGCCTATCCGTTTTGAACTCCCACTCACCAATTTGCTCCAATTTAATACCAAACGCACATCTTTCCTATTACCTGAGTTGGAGAATTCCACCCACTGGACATACTGACATTTGCATCAACACAAAACATTGTACTTTGTTGAAATAAACAATTTAATGTGCGAATATGTCTTTTCTGATGATATTCTAAAATCACATGTAGCGGTCTCCCCGACCTCCAGAGGCCTAGTGGTGACCCCCCCAGAGTCAGCGAGAGCTGAGATTCCTCCTCAGGGTGTAGTTTACTAGGCATGGTGGGTGTTGTGCAAGGTGGAAAGATGGACACCAGTCACTTTTAAAAATGAACAAAGAGTTTTATTTCTCTTAACAGGAACAGGGGGAGAGAGGGGTAGGGCACAGGACACCCTTAGGCAAATGCAATAGCAAATAGCAGACTCCTTGTACAAAAATAGAACTAGGCAGACAGCAATAAAGATAAAGGGCCTTTAAGCTGAATGCAGCGATCTGTATATTGTAGCAACTGCTTTCTCCTATGTCAACAACTTCACTCACAGTATCCCACTGTAGATCCTCAAGCTTAGCTCCCAGCTGCCTACTGGACTTCTCAAGCTTTACTCACAGCTACCCGTGGCAGGATCTCCCTGGGGCTTGTAGTTCTCTTCCCGACTGTATATAGTGGAGAGGGGAGCGGCCTCTCACCCGCGCATGTATCCGCGTCACTCAGTGTAAGTCGCTCTGCTTGTACACTCTTGCTGATACATGCCCAGGTCAGATGCCCCTCCCCTCTCCACTGTATACACTCAGGAAGAGAACCCGCGGGCACCATAGAGCTGCTGATCACCGCCTCCCCCCAGATGTGCTGGGCTTGGAGGTGCACAGTGGAGACCAGCCAGGTACAGGGAAACCTCTGGAAGGGGGAGCAGCTGTCTGGGGACCCTGATGTTAGGGGAGCCCTCTAGGGGACCCTGATGTAAGGGGGTCTTTCTGGGGACCCTGATGTTATGGGGGGGCTCTCTGTGGACCCTCATGTAAGTGGGGCCCTCTGGGGACCCTGATGTAAGGGGGGGGGGCTCTCTGGGGACCCTGATGTAATGAGGGGGGCTCTGGGGACCCTGATGTAAGTGGGGGATCTCTGGGGACCCTGATGTAAGGGGGGATCCGCACGAAAATATGTAACAATATTTTATATAATATATATATATATATATATATATAAATACATACACACACACGTATATTATATACATGTGTATGCCCGCCCAAGCGTATTACTTTCTTTACTTCGCTGATTTAGATTCTAGTTACGCCTCTGACAAGAGTGGTTGACCCTTTAGCAACTTCTTCTCCTAAGTCTCCTGGCAACGATCAGGCTCCCCTCAGGCTGAGCCCCTTTACACATGGCTAGGCCTTAGGTTTCAGGTTACAACTCTGCTGCTGTTCCACACACACCCACACAGGCCGCAGCCCGGGTGGAAAGAACCCCGATACTCCCAATAAATAGACTTTTCCAGCAGCCTCAGTGGCAAAATAAACTTCTGCTGATTGGCTGAGAAAGTACATTCACCATAGAGCTGCCGATCACCGCCTCCCCCCAGATGTGCTAGGCTTGGAGGTGCACAGTGGAGACCAGCCAGGTACAGGGGAACCTCTGGAAGGGGGAGCAGCTGTCTGGGGACCCTGATGTTAGGGGAGCCCTCTAGGGGACCCTGATGTAAGGGGGGCTTTCTGGGGACCCTGATGTTATGGGGGGGGCTCTCTGTGGACCCTCATGTAAGTGGGGCCCTCTGGGGACCCTGATGTAAAGGGGGGCTCTCTGGGGACCCTGATGTAATGAGGGGGCTCTGGGGACCCTGATGTAAGTGGGGGATCTCTGGGGACCCTGATGTAAGGGGGGATCCGCACGAAAATATGTAACAATATTTTATATATATATATATATATATATATATATATATATATATATATACATACACACACACGTATATTATATACATGTGTATGCCCGCCCAAGCGTATTACTTTCTTTACTTCGCTGATTTAGATTCTAGTTACGCCTCTGACAAGAGTGGTTGACCCTTTAGCAACTTCTTCTCCTAAGTCTCCTGGCAACGATCAGGCTCCCCTCAGGCTGAGCCCCTTTATACATGGCTAGGCCTTAGGTTTCAGGTTACAACTCTGCTGCTGTTCCACACACACCCACACAGGCCGCAGCCCGGGTGAAAAGAACCCCGATACTCCCAATAAATAGACTTTTCCAGCAGCCTCAGTGGCAAAATAAACTTCTGCTGATTGGCTGAGAAAGTACATTCACTCATAACCTGAAATTAACTGTAATCTATCATACTAATGCCAAAGGTAACAGTGCCACCTATTGACAAAAGAGAGAATCACAGTTCCATTCAAGCTTAGGCGAAAACCAGTTGATCAAACTACAAATTAGCCAGGCTAGTTACCACCTGGCACAACTAAATTTACTAGCTGCCCTTTTTAGGAGAAGGGTGCTACACACACTATACATATCTCTCAGAAACTAGATTTTCCTTTGCAGTTATATCGTTTTGATCCCCATGTGGTTTCACTTCTCCAGCTTCATTGTCCAAAATGTAACATGAGTTGCAACAGGGTTGTGACAGATGGCCAGACCATAAAATTCTGGTATATTGGAGTCCCCGAGAGATATAAAACTCTTAAAACTCTTAAAACGTGATTATTGGATTAAGGATTAATTTAACATTTCCAAGAACATTTCTGGATTATTGTCACAAACCGCAATTCAGAACAGAAGATGAGAAATGTATAAGCAGAAGTCCCCCTTAGTGAATGCTGGAGGTCAAAATATTTAGTAGATCCAGAGTAGGGATACGCAAATGTATCTGGGTTCGGTACCCAAATAGATATTTTGCAAATCTAGGCCAAAGTTCCTGCAGTAAACTCTGTTAAAGTCGATTGAAGCAAATGTTTGTGATTAGGGAACTTCGCAAATTCTGGGCATTCTTCCCAAACCAATGGTAGCATCGAACCTAAACCTGAGCCCTAATCTATATTTCTATGGAATATTTTTTTATGTACTCTTTTTTTTTTTTACTTTGCATGTCTTCAGTTTAGCCTCACTGCTTCTAGCTCTTGGAATTCCATGCTGGTCAGTGAGACAGCACATCACAATATGGAAGTAAACAAGAGGCTCAGAGGATGGACTTGATAGGAGAAAACCTCAGCTGACTATATCTCTGAACCTGTTGATTGATTTTACATGCAGTTCTCATTAAAGATAACCTGTGCTTATGCATTTTGTCATCATATGATTGGTTTGAGGCCTTCAACCATTAGGCCTTTGGGTGTAGATGGCCTACCCAGGGCCCCTGATAGGGGCGTACATGTGGTCCTCCCATACCAGGCAGCCGGCAGATGTTCTTTAAGGTTAAGCAGCTTATCCCTGCACAAGTGGAGTTGGTGATCAGGGTCTGGGGTGTTGTTGCCTCCTCTCCTCTTCAAACATCTGTTTCACTTTGGTTGAAGCTGCTGAAGATGTGGTGATGCTGAAAAGGAAAAGCAGAGATGGCAGTGGGACATGTTTTTGACCTGAAGCCATGCAGTAAGTGACTGATGGGGAGAGGATCCCCCAAAGGAATTCCTTCTATCTGTCCTGATATGGGCCTGGGGCCACTGCACACAAACAGATGGCTGGGGAACTTCTCTTGCATTATACTCTTGGCTAGATACTTCTGAATTACTGCCCTGCCACTACATACTGCCCTATCATTACATACTGCTCACTTCTGTAGCCTGGTCACTACATACTGCTCACTGCCCTACCACTACATACTGCTACTGACTGACCTGCCACAACATTATGCTTAATGACTGCCCTGCCACTAAATACTGCTCACTTTCTTGCTTACCACTACATACTGCTCAAACCAATAAAACAGCGCTGGCAAACAAAAATTGTGACAAAATAATAAATGATCCCACAAAATTGACAAACATCAAGATACCAAAATTGAATAAGTGATAAACCACAACCTAAATGTGGTAAGAAAATATATAAATAAAAATGAATGTGAGTAAGTCCAGTTATTGTCCCAAAAAACCAAGAACCAAAATAAATGTACATATGAGCTCCTTTTTGGAATAGACTCACCGGGCTAGCAGACAGACAGAGTAGCAAAGCAGAGGGCAGATATGCAGACAAACTGTGGTTCGGCAAGTAGGCACAAAAGCAGAGCTGAATAAACAAGCCAGTGGGATGAGAGGATCCAGGGAGCGATGCATGCACACAAGGCACAGTGATATTCTTGGAGATATTGTACCGATAATAGAAGAGAGCAAATTTTAAAGTGTTGTAGAAGGATTTTTTAAATGCGCGCTCTGCGCTACTTACAGGATGCATAAAGGAAGGCAAACTTCTCAGATACTTCCGCGCTTGCAGCTGGTTTAGTGTGCGCTCCACGGGAACAGGAAGTGGCGTCAGTGGTTAGATCCTTGGCCGGAAATTATGTTGACGCGTTTCGCCCCTCCTCCAGGGCGTCATCAAAAGACATGTCTTTTGATGACAAAATAAATGTACATATGGATCTAACCACTGGATCTAACCACTGACGCCACTTCCTGTTCCCGTGGAGCGCACGCTAAACCAGCTGCAACCGCGGAAGTATCTGAGAAGTTTGCCTTTCTTTATGCATCCTGTAAGTAGCGCAGAGCGCGCATTTTAAGAATCCTTCTACAACACTTTATTACTTGATGCTAGTTTTTTTTTTTTTATGGGATTGGTTTGTGTTAGACATGTAACCACTTCACACACATTATTGATGTTTGTCAATTTTGTGGGATCATTTATTATTTTGTCACAATTTTTGTTTGCCAGCGCTGTTTTATTGGTTTGAGCATTTTCTGACGGTTATAGCACTTTCTTATCAGCAGCTGCACATTTTTTGTGTTTTCTTTTTCTCGTTCAATATTGCACACGTCTATTCCAGCGCCGTTTCTTTGTTTATATACCACTACATACTGCTCACTACCCTGCCCTGCCCCTATGTATTGCTCATTGCTCTGCCACTACATACTGCTTACTAACTAACTGCTTTGCTACTACATAATTCTCACTGCCCTGCCACTACATACTTCTTGCTCTCCTACCACTACATACTGCTCACTGCCCTGCCTTACACAGTGCTCACTGCCCTGCCACTACATAGTGCTTGCTCCCCTACTACTACATACTGCTCACTGCCCTGCCTTACATCATGCTCACTGCCTGCCACTACATACTGCTCGCTCTCCTACTACTACATACTGCTCACTGCCCTGCCTTGCCTTAAATAGTGCTCACTGCCCTACCACTACATACTGCTACTGACTGACCTGCCACAACATTATGCTTAATGACTGCCCTGCCACTAAATACTGCTTACTTTCTTGCTTACCACTACATACTGCTCACTACCCTGCCCTGCCCCTATGTATTGCTCATTGCTCTGCCACTACATACTGCTTACTAACTAACTGCTTTGCTACTACATAATGCTCACTGCCCTGCCACTACATACTTCTTGCTCTCCTACCACTACATACTGCTCACTGCCCTGCCTTACACAGTGCTCACTGCCCTGCCACTACATAGTGCTTGCTCCCCTACTACTACATACTGCTCACTGCCCTGCCTTACATAATGCTCACTGCCTGCCACTACATACTGCTCGCTCTCCTACTACTACATACTGCTCACTGCCCTGTCTTGCCTTAAATAGTGCTCACTGCCCTACCACTACATACTGCTACTGACTGACCTGCCACAACATTATGCTTAATGACTGCCCTGCCACTAAATACTGCTCACTTTCTTGCTTACCACTACATACTGCTCACTACCTTGCCCTGCCCCTATGTATTGCTCATTGCTCTGCCACTACATACTGCTTACTAACTAACTGCTTTGCTACTACATAATGCTCACTGCCCTGCCACTACATACTTCTTGCTCTCCTACCACTACATACTGCTCACTGCCCTGCCTTACACAGTGCTCACTGCCCTGCCACTACATAGTGCTTGCTCCCCTACTACTACATACTGCTCTCTGCCCTGCCTTACATAATGCTCACTGCCTGCCACTACATACTGCTCGCTCTCCTACTACTACATACTGCTCACTGCCCTGCCTTGCCTTAAATAGTGCTCACTGCCCTGCCACTACATACTGCTCGCTCTTCTACTACTACATAGTGCTCACTGCCCTGCCACCACATTCTGCTCCCTCTCCTACTACTACATACTGCACACTGCCCTGCCTTACATAGTGCTCACTGCCCTGCCACTACATACTGCTCACTCTCCTACCACTACATACCGCTTGCTCTCCTACTACATAGTGTTCACTGCCCTGCCACTACATACTGCTCACTGCCCTACCACTACAGTTTTCTCACTACCCTGCCCTACCACTGCATAATGCTCACTGCCCTGTCCTGCCACTACATACTTCTTACTGTATTGCCCTGCCATTACATACTACTCTCTGCCCTACCACTACATACTGCTTGCTGCCATTCCTTACCACTACATACTGCTCACTGTCTTACCACTGCTTACCACTTACTGCCCTGCCACTGCTTACTGTTCACTGTCCTGCCACTGAATACTGCTCACTGTCCTGCCCTGCTACTACATACTGCTCACTGTCTGCAGCTACATACTTCTCACTGCCTGCAGCTACATAACGCTCACAGACTGCCCTGCCACTACATAGCTCTTACTGGACTGCCCAATCTCTACATATTCCTCACTGACCTTACCTACCTTTACACACTGGTACCAACAGTCACAACGAATGGGAAGGGGTCTGTAAGGGATGCTGTGTGGGGCAGACCTTGCTTAACACTACATACTGCTCACTACCCTGCCCTGCCCCTACTTATTGCTCATTGCTCTGCCACTACATACTGCTTACTAACCAACTGCCTTGCTACTACATATTTCTCACTGCCCTGCCACTACATACTTCTTGCTCTCCTACCACTACATACTGCTCACTGCCCTGCCTTACATAGTGCTCACTGCCCTGCCGGTACATACTGCTTGCTCTCCTACTATTACATATTGCTCACTGCCCTGCCTTACATAGTGCTAACTGCCCTGCCACTACATTCTGCTCCCTCTCCTACTACTACATACTGCTCACTGCCCTGCCATTACATACTGCTCGCGCTCCTACCACTACATACCACTTGCTTTACTACTACTACATAGTGCTCACTGCCCTACCACTACATACTGCTCACTGCCATGCCTTACCATTACATACTGCTCACTGTCTTACCACTGCTTACCACTTATTGCCCTGCCACTGCTTATTATTCACTGTCCTGTCACTGAATACTGCTCACTGTCCTGCCCTGCTACTACATACTGCTCACTGCCTGCAGCTACATACTGCTCACAGACTGCACTGTCCAATCTCTACACATGCTTTTACTGACCTGCCCTACCTTTACACATTAGTACCAACAGTCACAATGAATGGGAAGGGGTCTGTAAGGTATGCTGTATGGGGCAGCCCTGGGCTCACCATCAGAACTTTATAAAAGTTATAGTTCAGAACATATGACTATTAATGAGGTTTATGCTCATGGAAGGTTACCCTACTCCATGAATGAGGCGGTGATAATTATCCTTCCCAAGCCAGGTAAAATCTGTTTACACCCTGAATTATAATGTCCAATTTCCCTCTTCTGATATAAAAAGCAATTGATAACATTTTGACCAGTTGCCTATCCAAAGGCATAAGGTTATACAATTCCGAGTTATCCCATTTCGATACACTGACGCAAATATCAGATGTCTATATCTGCACTTACAAACCTCTCCTGTCAATATTGGGAATAGAGCTATTCAGTTATTAGATGTCGCTAACACTTTTGACATTGTATCGTGGGAATACTTACGGCCAGTGTTGGTTAAGTTTGGCTTTGAATTGTCTAGGTTTGTGAGACATTAACTTATATTTTAGGGCAGCAATGGACATGTAACAGGAGTCATGTAGCCATGCAATTTTTTTTAGCTAGTGTGTTTTTAGTTCTCAATAAAAAATGCATGTAGCGGCCATAACCCCTTGAGGGGCGGCCTTCACTTTTGGGCTTACCAGTTACCTCCTCGTGGCTTGTCAGTGAATACCCAGGGGTTCCCAGGGTTAGTACCCAACAACTTTGGATGCTGACACATAAAAGTCCTTTTTAAGGTTTTTATTCTGCAGTGGTAACATCCAACATAACACAGTCTCAGATAGGAATAGAGGGCACGGGTGAAGAAACTCAGGCACCTTGAACTGCTGACATCGATTGAATGTCTCTAATCAACCCAGAGAGTAGCCACTCGCAGCTGGGCGCTTCAATGCCAGATAGACCTCTAGCCAGAGGTCTAGCAGCCAACAATGTGATCCAGAAACTTGCAAAAGTCTCTGACACAGAATGAACTTGTAACTGAAGATGAATAGGAACCTTTCTCACAGTACCTGGGACATTCCTCTGTCTCCTTGGCAGTACTGTGGAAGTGTGGATTCTTTAGTGTCCATACAACTCAGCTCCCAGGCTCTTACTGAGATGCCAGCTTGTTGGCCCTCCTCCGAAGAGTCCTCCCCTGGTCACTAGTACGAGTTGCTGTGTCCCTCCAATACTGAGAGCACACCGGAATCCTCCTTCAGTTACTGGGTCTCGGGCTAACCTGGCTCTGAGACTCGGGAACAGATGGATCCCCACCCCAGACCATGCGGGTCTGTGGGGCTAGTCAGACTGACCATGTTTGCAGGATGGCAAACACTCCTAGGCCCAGGACCCCTCGCTGGGCTACCCCGGTCCACAACCAGGAAGCAAGACTGCAGCCGAACCCCGATCACGTGACTTCAGCACCTTAATTACCCCTCCCCAGACTACACAGCGGGACCAGACGCGCCCACTGATTGGCTCCGGGAAAGATTGGTACCCAACACGTCCAACCAGGCCTGGTTCTCAACCTGTCATGGGTACCTCACTGCACCTATGACCAGGCAGAACCCTAGTACAGCCCAGCCAAACTGATGCCAAAGTAACCTGTACAATTAACCCTCAGAACCCCATTACTGTTCTGAGGGAAAAAATGAAATTTCCACTTATAGCGCACACTTGTTAAAGTGTGAACGCTACATGCATGCTCCCAGACCTTCTGTGTATGTTGTCTACTGGACTTGGTCGTTAATATTACATTATTTGTTTCCAGCACATATTTGGGCTTAGTTATTAAAACAAATGCAGAAATAAAGGGTACTCTTGTTGCAGACCCTAACTCTATCGTATTCCCTCATGAAGTACTTTCTTTAGCCATTTTGCAGTTTCCAGTGATGAAGAGGTACAGTATATAACAGCTGTAATGCATACCTGGAAACAAAGTAGTGCATAATATATATTGTAAAAAAAAAAAAAAAAAAGACGTGGTCCCGATAGGATGGTCTGTGCGCTCTCTTTTTTTTATTCAAGAGCTTAGTGTCATAAAAACTGCATGTCTTTAAAAAATAATAGATTTTTCCCTGCAGCAGTTTCCTTGGGTTATATCCATCTGTGGATAGACTGCCAGGATCTGAGGAATGCCGATAACCCTGGTGCCTTCCCTTGAGCATATTTGTTAGTCTTTGAGGCTACCCTATGGCATATCGTCTGTCTGAGTCCAACACATAAAATATTTACTTGCTCGCCACACTGACATAGACTACCCACAATCATACATTTTTAAAATTGTAAATTAGATGGAATCTTCTTCTGGACTTAAGGCATCCCCTTTCTCTAGATAGACATATTTTTTGAAATGTAAACTCCTCATAGTAAAAAATAATTTAGGCAGGCATTATAGGGTAGTTTGTCTCAAATATCTAATGTTTATGTGGCTGCTTTATATGTTAGAATAGTAATTTGGTTGATACCTTGCTAGATAATAAATATAAATAAAAAGATACATTTTTTCAATTGGATAAAATATTAATATTTCTGTGTCATTGTAGATCAAATCAACATCTCAAATACAAAGCATCATGTCCTAAAGCTTTTGGAAAAAACATGGTTTGTGCTAGACATGTGCAATTCGTTTCATTTTTTTCGTTAAAATTCGTTATATTCGTTCATTCGTTATCGTACGAATGAACGAACGATTCGCTAAAAATTTTAACGAATAACGAATGTTCAAATCGAACGAATACGAAAAACAACGAAAATCCGAAATAACCAAATTAGAAACAACGAAACTACGAAAGAAGAAAATGTGAAAAACGAAAACAGGAACAACGAAAATCAAAATGAACGAAAAAATTCGTACATTCGTAACTTTTTTTTTTTGCTGAATTGGTAATTTTCCGTGTCCCTTACAATTGCGCTGCTTAACGTGCTTCGAATGGATTGAACGAAAAAATTCGTACATTCGTAACTTTTTTTTTTTTTTTTCGATTTGTAATTTTCCGTGTCTCTTACAATGGCGCTGCTTAACGTGCTTCGATTGGATTGAACGAAAAAATTCGTACATTCGTAACTTTTTTTTTCGATTCGTAATTTTCCGTGTCTCTTAAAATGTAATAATAGCATACACATTACATAAAATTATGAATTATGCTCCGATTACGAATCTACGAAAACAATGTTACGAAAGTACGAATAAATCAATCTAACGAAAGTACGAATGAAACTACGAAAGAAGAAAATGCGAAAAACGAAAACAGGAACAACGAAAATCAAAATGAACGAAAAAATTCGTACATTCGTAACTTTTTTTTTTTTTTTTGTTGAATTGGTAATTTTCCGTGTCCCTTACAATGGCGCTGCTTAACGTGCTTCGAATGGATTGAACGAAAAAATTCGTACATTCGTAACTTTTTTTTTTTTTTTCGATTCGTAATTTTCCGTGTCTCCTACAATGGCGCTGCTTAACGTGCTTCGAATGGATTGAACGAAAAAATTCGTACATTCGTAACTTTTTTTTTTTTTCGATTCGTAATTTTCCGTGTCTCCTACAATGGCGCTGCTTAACGTGCTTCGAATGGATTGGACGAAAAAATTTGTACATTCGTAACTTTTTTTTTTTTTTTTCCGATTTGTAATTTTCCGTGTCTCCTACAATGGCGCTGCTTAACCACTTCAGCCCCGGACCAATTTGCAGCTAAAGGACCAGGCCCCTTTTTGCAATTCGGCACTGCGTCGCTTTAACTAACAATTGTGCGGTCGTGCGACGTGGCTCCAAAACAAAATTGGCGTCCTTTTTTTCCCACAAATAGAGCTTTCTTTTGGTGGTATTTGATCGCCCCTGCGGTTTTTATTTTTTGCGCTATAAACAAAAATAGAGCGACAATTTTGAAAAAAATGCAAATATTTTTTACTTTTTGCTATAATAAATATCCCCAAAAAATATATAAAAAAACTTTTTTTTTTCCTCAGTTTAGGCCGATACGTATTCTTCTACATATTTTTGGTAAAAAAAATCGCAATTAGCGATTATTGATTAGTTTGCGCAAAAGTTATAGCGTTTACAAAATAGGGGATAGTTTTATAGCATTTTTATTAATATTTTTTTTTTTATTAGTAATGGCGGCGATCAGCGATTTTTATTGTGACTGCGACATTTTGGCGGACACATCGGACATTTTTTTGACACATTTTTGGGACATTTGTCATTTATACAGCAATCACTGCTATTTAAATAGCACTGATTCCTATGTAAATGACAGTTGTAGTTAGGGGGTTAACCACTAGGGGGCGGGGAGGAGTCAGTGTGACGTGTTTTTTTTTTACAGTAGGGGGGCGTGGCTGTACGTCTGACGTCATTGATCGGCGTTCCCGATGATAGGGAACCGCCGATCACTGACAGTCAGTGTAGGAAGCGCGGGGAGAGGTTTGTTTACATAGACCTCTCCCCGTTCTTCAGCTCCGTAACCCGATCGCGGGATACCAGCGGCGATCGGGTCCGCTGGTCCCGCGGCCGGGGTCACGGAGCTCCCGACCGGGTCGCGAGCGCGCCGCTAGCGGCGCGCGTGCGACCACGGGCAGGCACATGCACGATCACGTACCGGTACGTGATTCTGCCTGCCCGTGCCATTCTGCTGACGTATATATGCAGTGGCCGGTCGGGAAGTGGTTAACGTGCTTTGAATGGATTGAACGAAAAAATTCGTACATTCGTAACTTTTTTTTTTTTTTCGATTCGTAATTTTCCGTGTCTCTTACAATGGCGCTGCTTAACGTGCTTCGAATGGATTGAACGAAAAAATTCGTACATTTGTAACTTTTTTTTTCGATTCGTAATTTTCCGTGTCTCTTAAAATGTAATAATATTATGAATGAATTATGCTCCGATTACGAATCTACGAAAACAATGTTACGAAAGTACGAATAAATCAATCTAACGAAAGTACGAATGTAACTAAATCTACGAAAATACGAATGCGTCCGAATTTCGAATAAACGAAAATTAGACTAACGGAAAAACGAATCAACGAAAAAATAACTCTTATGAAAATACGAATCGTTACGAATACGAACACCGACGACTTACGAATTTACGAATCGTTACGAATACGAACACCGATGACTTACGAAATTACGAATCGTTACGAATCAACGGAAACGAAAGAAACGAAACGAAAATAAACCAATTTTTCTATTGTGCACATGTCTAGTTTGTGCCCTGCGTTTCAGCTGCGATGGTCTCTTTCAAACATCTAAGCTTGCGTCTTGCATGGGCATATTTTTTGTTCATATATCTAGGTCGCTTTGGTTTTGTGTCACATGAAGCAGTTGAGGAACACTTGGTTTTCTTTCCCATTAAAAGTATGTGTCTCTGCCCGTGGCGATGTTATTCCCAAGTTTGGGACTAGCCTCAAGTCCCAAGATACTCCCGTTCCCCTGATGTGTATTGATGCAAAATGCATTCAGGGGAGCCTGACTTGTGACATCATCACGTCTGCCGAGGCTTCGCTGGTGTGGTGTTTGTATTGCATGCTGATTTGATTTTAAATTGTAGGTACCTGTCTCTATTTTAAATAAATGCTGTATAAGCAATTTTACACTATGTGTAGCCTTTGTTCCTTTTTCCAAATACGGTTCATGATGATATATGGTCTGGTATAACTACTCAGGGAGCCATCTGAGTTACAATTGATGGTGGTCTGATGGCGGTCTGACTATAGCTGAATACCTGGAATCGTTTGATAACAACATGCGTTATTGATCTCTGTTATAAGGGATCAATGTGATCCAGTAAGAGGCTCATATTTGTGTGTTCACATCTATTTTTTCAAGAAGTGTTTTACTTCATTGATGTAAGGCGGGATTCTTTCATACAGTTATTCGTTTGATGGACTCACTGTTTCATAACGTTTGATTCCTGGTCTCTTCTATATTGATTTTCTGGAGATTCTTTCAAACATTCGTATACGATTTGTGATTTGTTTGGATGCGCTTACAACGGGCAAAACAGTATTGAACACAACACCATTTTTCTAGGTAAATATGTTTCTAAAGGTGCTATTGCCATGAAATGTTTGCCATATGTCGGTAACAATCCATGCAATCCATACATACAAAGAAACCAAAACAAATAAGTTCAGAAATTAAGTCATGTGTGACACAGGGAAAAGTATTCAGCACATGAAGAAAGGGAGGTGCAAAAAGGCATGGAAATCTAAGACACCAGCTGAAATCAATCAGTAATTAAAAAGCAATCCTGCCCCTTCAGCTGGTTCAGTATCAACTGATGGCCTATAAAAAGGGGTCTCATTACCAAGGTGTCACACAAGAAACATCTCACGATGGGTAAAAGCAAAGAGCTCTCTCAAGACCTTAGAACCTCATTGTTGCAACACATACCAATGGCATTGTTTACAGAAGGATTTCAAAACTTCTGAATCTTCCCGTGAGCACTGTTGGGGCCATAATCCGGAAGTGGAAAGAACATAATTTCACCATAAACCGGCCACGACCTGGTGCTCCTCACAAGATTTCTTTCTTTTTTTTTTTATCTTTTTATTATTTTGAATAGGTACAAAAACATAGAAATACAGTCACACCATAACCGTCCATACCTCAGGCATTTAGCCCATGTAGGGGCGTACACAATATATGAAAAAAGGATGGCATTGAACATTATGGAGAAAAACAACTCACAAAACCAATAACTAATAAGACTCGTGACCAACCGACCCACCATACCACATCGTATCCAAAAAGCCCCAAGGGACCCTGAATAATCTGCAAGTCACATGGAGCGGCATCAGGACAACACTATAGACACATTAAAAGTATCCCCTGCCGTGGAAGGTTCCACTAGCCATTTAGCCCAAACTTTATCATATTTCTTGGGGTAACCCCTATTTGCATATGTTTGTTTATAATGGGGCAGAACATTAGAAAAAGCATGTTGAAGCTCTTTTAAAGTTTGCTGCACAACATTTAGACAAGCCTGTGAAATACGGGGAGAATATAGTTTGATCAAATGAGACCAAAATTGAACTTGTTGGATGCCATATTACACACCATGTTTGGAGGTCAAATGGCACTGCATATCACCTCAAAAACACCCCCATACCAACAGTGGCGTTTGGAGGTGGGAACCTCATGTTGTGGGGCTGTTTTTCAGCATATACGGTACTGGCAAACTTCATATCCTTGAAGGAAGGATGAATGGAAAAATGTACCCAGACATTTTTGATAAAAATCTGCTGCCCAACTGTGGGAGCTACAGGCCTATCACTCTACTTAATTCGGACCTTAAACTATTTACCAAAATAATAGCGACCAGAATACAGACCCACCTGCCCCACCTCATACACTTAGACCAAGTGGGATTTGTTCCCACAAGAGAGGCAAGAGACAACACCACCAAGGTCTTGAACCTACTACATACAGTCACCCACACCCAAATGCCCAGTGTTTTCATAAGCACTGACGCTGAAAAGGCGTTTGATCAGGTTAGCTGGGCCTTCATGTTTGCCACGTTACGACACATAGGACTGGGAGACAACATGCTAAAATGGATAGCCGCAACCTATGAAAAACCATCAGCCAGGGTGAGGGCGAATGGAGTGCTTTCAGATCCTTTCCCGATCACCAATGGGACAAGACAGGGGTGTCCGTTGTCCCCCCTTCTATTCGCTCTCACCCTGGAACCATTCCTATGCCACATAAGACAGAACCCTAATATCACAGGAGTGAAAGTACACCAAACGCAACATAAGGTGTCGGCGTACGCCGACGACCTCATGTTCACACTTACTACCCCATCAATCTCCCTACCCAACCTCCTACAAGAATTTAAGGCATATGGAGCCCTCTCTAACTTAAAAATTAATTTTACTAAGTCAGAGGCGATGGGAGTAGGCCTACAACCCACACAACTTACATACTTACAATCCAGTTTCCAGTTGAAATGGACACAGACAGCCTTGAAATACCTAGGTACATACATCCCCCGCACACTCCCACGATTATATGAGCTTAACTTCCCACCTCTCCTGAAATCAATCAAAATGATACAAAAAAATGGCAAACCGGCCTACATTCGTGGATTGGTCGCTGCAACATCCTCAAAATGATGATACTTCCAAAATTCCTCTATCTCATGCAAGCGATACCTATTCACATCCCTACACCCTACTTCAAACAAGTGCAAACCATGTTCACTGACTTTGTATGGGCTAAGAAAAGACCACGACTTTCTTATAAACTTCTAGTACTACCTAAACAATATGGGGGACTCGCATTACCGAATATCCGTACATACTACCAAGCAGTACACCTGGGCAGGCTTATAGACTGGTGTCGTCACCAGGAGACTAAGCTCTGGACACAACTGGAGCAACATCAAAGCGAAACCCCACTTAGTAGAGCTCCCTGGTGCTACCCGTCCCTGCCAGCGGAAATCAAACGGCACCCGCTAATAGGAACCACAACACAGGTCTGCGCACGTCTCCTCTCGACGACCCTCATATCGTCCCCTAACTCACCCCTTTTCCCCATTTTGGGAAACCCCGAATTTGCACCGGGATTATACGACACGGAATTTAAAAGACTGAGAGACGCGGGCATACACCAGGCCTCCCACTTCGGTACTAATGGTCGCTGGCCCACAATAACAGAACTCTCCAACACCACAGGACCATATCGGCTAGACTTCTTGAGAGCCAGTCAACTGAGCCACTTCCTACACTCACTGAAACCCCCACCGACAGCACCCCTTCCCCTCACAACACTGGAAGAACTCTGCAACACATCAGGTACCATAACACACACGCTTTCACAAACCTACAGCCTCTTAAACATACCACAAACAGATTTCACCCCGCCAGGATTGACTAAATGGGAATCAGAATTGAATTGCCACTTCAGCGCGGCTAAGAAACAACGAATAATTAAATATACACACAAATCCTCAATATGCGCCAAAATCCAGGAGACCAACTATAAGCTCCTGTCAAGATGGTACAGGACCCCAGAACTGCTCCACAGATTCTTCCCGACGACGCCGGAACTTTGCTGGCGATGTCGAGCAGAAAAGGGAACACTGCTGCACATATTCTGGTCCTGTCCCTTACTAAACCACTTTTGGAAAGTGGTTCGAGAAGTCATACAAAAATTCACAGACCGCCCCATACCAGCAGATCCCGCTTTCTTCCTACTCCACGCATCTGACACCCCGGAAAAAATATACAAAAAATCGGTAATCAGACACTTGCTAGATGCGGCCAAGGCCTGCATACCGATAATGTGGAAATCCACGAGTCCACCTACTATAGCAGCATGGATAGCTAGAGTGGAGGAAATCAGATGTATGGAGGACCTCGTCCTCACAGCTCAACATAGACAAGAAACATTCTCTAACACCTGGCAGTTGTGGATCATCTTCATCTACTCGGCAGAGGGCCAGGCGCTGAAGGGAACCACAACAGACTTACGGAGAAACACTCCGCCACCGCAAATCCCATCTGACACACATGTTTGAATTACTAACGACCCATGTTCATGGATCCCAACACCCCTATACCCTCTCTATCCTCCTCCCCCCAACACCCAACCCATCTACCCACTACAGCTCCCTTTCCCCTCTTCTTTTTCTCTCTCCACACCCTACTCAAATGTTCTAATTCTAACCAATCCCACCCTAACCCGGGGGGACTCTCTCTATCTTTATCTCCCACCCCCTTTTTTTTTTTTTCTCTATTTCTATTTCTCTTCTCTCCTCTTCTCTTACAACATAAACAGGAAAAAACGAGGAACTGGGCACATGCCCCCGGTACAGCACGACATGACAACCCCAAGCACAAATACCCTAACGTAGTAAAGAGAACCAACAGCCAGAACTAGACACCTGGGAAAGAACGAGTCACTGAAATAGAATTAAAAGTACCTCTCCCAGTCCGTCCACACTCAGATATGGTCAAACCCTATCTTTTTCTCTCTTTCTACATTAAGACCATGCTTTTAAAAAAAAAAAAAATGTTCTGACTGTTCTGAATAAGTTGTTTGTCTTGACACCTGTATTACTTTGTACTGTATCGGCCCGAATGGGTCCCGTTCCCTGTTATAAATAAAAAAAAAAAAAATCTGCTGCCATCTACCAGGGTGATGAAGATGAAATGAGGGTGGACATTTCAGCAAGACAATGATCCCAAACACAAAGCCAAGGAAACTCTCAATTGGTTTTCAAAGAAAGAAAATAAAGCTGTTAGAATGGCTCAGCCAATCACCTGACTTGAATCCAATAGTAAATCTATTGAAAGCACTAAAGATCAGAGTTCAATTAAGAGGCCCAGAGAGCCTTCAAGATTTGAAGACTGTTTGTGTGAAAGAATGGGCCAAAATCACACCTGAGCAATGTGACTAGTTTCTTTATACAGGAGGAATCTTGAAGCTGTCATTACCAACAAAGGATTTTGTACTAAGTATTAAATACATTTCAGTTAGCGTGTTCAATACTTTTCCCCATTTTACTACACATAACTTAATTTCTGAACTTATTTGTTTTGGTTTCTTTGTATGTATGGATTGCATGGGTTGTTTACCGAAATGTGGTGAAAATGTAATGTCAATTGCACCTTCAGAAATATATTTACCTAGGAAAATGGTGACATGTTCAATACTTATTTTACCCGGTGTATTTGTGTATGTAATTTGTTTATCATCATGTGTTCAGATCAGTGGTGAGTGGAGCTCTGAACACAATTTTTACACTAGGCACACATTTTCTTTTTATTACATTCCCAAGTTTGTTTTTGGTTCCCCTGAACCCTGGGATCTCTGAATTCGATCCTGCACTCCTCATTCCAGGGGAGTCCTTTTCTATCACAGATAATTGCACCTCCTGTGATGCTTGACTCTCCTTAAAGGGGTTGTAAAAGAGATTTTAATATATTTTTTTTTTAAATAACAAAACATGTTATACTTACCTCCACTGTGCAGCTCGTTTTGCACAGAGTGGCCCCGAACCTGGTCTTCTGGGGTCCCTCGGCGGCTGTCTCGGTTCCCCCCTGCAAGTACTGCTCACCTTAATGCGTGCTCCCTCGCATGGTGTGGAGTACTTGCGGGTGAGCTCCCGTGATACAGCCGGTGGCTATAGCGGCTCACTGTATCACTCGGCCCTGCCCCCCGGCGCGCCGCGCCATTGGATGTGATTGACAGCAGTGCGAGCCAATGGCTGCGCTGCTTTCAATCCATCTACTCTAGCCAATCAGCGGCCAGGGTCAGCGGCGAAGAGGATGTTGGGGGGCGAGCGCAGGACTTTCGAGGGGTCAGGTAAGTAAAACGGGGGGCTGGGGGGGGGGGGCGGCATTGTCAGATGTTTTTTCACCTTAATGCACAGAATGCATTAAGGTGAAAAAACTTTTACCTTTACAACCTCTTTAACCTGATCCCTCTCCTGAGGAATCCTTGCACAGGTAGGTTGATTTTTCACCTGTTTTTCTTTGTGGTTGATGATTGGTTGTCCTTCACATCGCTAATTGAAGACTATCATTCTTCAGGTAGCAGTTTCCCCTATAATGGTCAGAAGAGCGTCATGAATGTAAACTGCAGGGTAAAAAGGTTTTTTAGACCAGAGATAAACCTTCCTTTCATTTACAGCCAAAGAAGCTGCCATTTTAGCCTCTGTTTGTTCTGCAGTTGCCATGGTGCTGCACATGTGATCATTTATGATACCAGCCATCTGATGGCTTGACGGTTCGATTGAGAGCACAAGTAACTGTGACAGTTATCATTTGTTGTATGCCTTGAATGCATCTGTTTTGGGAAACAGTTAAATTAATGGGTTAGTTGTGCTTTAAAGCGGAACTTCATTTTTAACCCTCATGCTGCTAGCTGCTAGCATTAGTAAAAATATAGGAAGGCACAGTGCCTTGAAAAAGTATTCATATCCCTTGAAATTTTCCACATTTTGTCAACCAAAAACGTAAATGTATTTTATTGGCATTTTATATAATAGACCAACACAAAGTGGCACATAATTGTGAAGTGGAAGGAAAATGATAAATGGTTTTCCAATTTTTTTACAAATAAATATGTGAAAAGTGTGGCGTGCATTTATATTCAGCCCCCTTTACTCTAATACCCCTATCCAAAATGTATTAGAACCAATTGCCTTAAGAAGTCACCTATATAGTAAATAGAGTCCATCTGTGAATAATTTAATCTCAGTATAAATACAGCTATTCTATGAAGCCCACAGAGGTTTGTTAGAGAACATTAGTGAACAAACAGCATGAAGGCCAAGAAACACACCAGACAGATATTGTTATGATAGGCCATAGACCAACACAAAGTGGCACAGACAGATATTGTTATGGAGAAGTTTAAAGCAGGGTTAGGTTATAAAAAAATATTCTAAGCTTTTAACATCTCACATCTCAGGTGGTTAAGCCTCGACAATAAAACCTGGAAGCTGACTGGTTACTATGGTCATCTGCACCAGATTCTGTGTGCACCCGTTTTAGTAAATCTCTCCCTCTATGTCCTTGCAAACTGTAGGCATATACAGGAGTTTAGAGCCTGAAAAAAATGACCAAAATCTTGTTCAGGAGAGGAGCGTTTGAGCATAAACACTCAAAAGCGCCTAAATGCACATAAACACAAGGCGCGTTTATGCACATTCGCATATTAATGCATTCTAGAATAAGTTAACCACTTACGGACTGCCGCACGTCGATATACGTCCTAACTTTGAAGAGGAATATCGTTGTTATGGCAGCAGCTAGCTTCTTCGGCCGGCGGTCCGCTTTCAGATAAAAGTGGTCTCTACGGCGGATTTACCACAAGATCACTTTTATCGGCGGTGGGAGAGGGCCCCCATCTCCTGCCGCGCTCCGGTGCCTTCCGCCGCTTCCCGGAGCCGTCGGCAGCAGCGGAGGCAATTGTATGTTGCTCCTTCCTTGGCATGGAGACAAATGAGGGGAAGATGGCCCCCACCCATCTCCATACCATTGCATGGCGGAATTAACGTCAAAACGTCACTTCCGCCCATAGCTCTTAAAGGGCCATTTAAAAAAAAAAAAAAAATTATTTAAATGACAATTTTTTTAATACATTTTTTATTGCATTTTAGTGTAAATATGAGATATGAGGACTTTTTGACCCCAGGTCTCATATTTAAGAGGTCCTGTCATGCGTTTTACATTCCTTGTAATAGGAATAAAAGTAACAGAATGTTTTTTTTTTTTAAAAGAACAGTGTAATAAAAAATAAAAGGTAAAATATATAAGAAAATGTGCCCCGTCCCGCTGAGCTCACGCGCAGAAGCGAACGGATACATGAATAGCGCCCGCATATGAAAATGGTGTTCAAACCACACACATGAGGTATCGCCGCGATCGGTAGAGAGAGGGCAATAATTGTAGCCCTAGACCTCCTCTGTAACTCAAAACATGCAACCAGTAGAATTTTTAAAAACGTCTATGGAGGTTTTTAAGGGTAAAAGTTTGTCGCCATTCCACGAGCGGGTGCAATTTTGAAGCGTGGCATGTTGGGTATCAATTAACTCTGTGTAACATTATCTTTCACAATATAAAAAAAAAATTGGGCTAACTTTACTGTTGTCTTATTTTTTTAATTCAAAAAAGTGTATTTTTTACAAAAAAAGTGCGATTGTAAGACCACTGCGCAAATATGGTGTGACAGAAAGTATTGTAACGACCGCCATTTTATTCTCTAGGGTGTTAGAAAAACAAATTATAATGTTTGGGGGTTCTAAGTAATTTTCTAGCAAAAAAAAAATGTTTTTAACTTGTAAACAACAAATCTCAAAAAGACGCTCGGTCCTTAAAGTGGATGTAAACCCAATGTCATCCTTTCTAAACTATAGTCATAGTGGTTATCTGTAAGGATATACATGCCTCCTGAATGTGTCTTTACCTGTCCAATGTCTCCCCTCTGTTTGTTATGAGACCCGAAAAACTGCAGATTCTGTGGGTGGGTCTGTTGTCTGGAGCTCGGTGGGTGGAGTCGTGATGTCAGTAGACTCCCCACCCACCTCTACACTCCCCTTGTCAATATGCATTTTCTCCTGTGTATTTATTACACTTAACTTCTGCTATGATCACTAACATCCAGTGAAAAGACAGGAAAGTAACCACATGACTTTAGCATGCCCAATTATGCTGAGGTGTGGAACATCTAATACTGGCAGAGCAGCAGAAGAAAGGAGTGGAAGGGAATTAAAAAATAATGCATGTCTCTTAGGCTAGTGCATGAGATATGTAAATCACCTGTCACTCACAGCAAGGGGGAGGATTTGACAAAGTTTTTCTCTGTTTGTCAAGATTTATCTCACTGAACAATAAAAGAGGATTGCTCAGAGCTGGATTAACTCTTTGTGGCAAGACTGGGCTCAAATGATAGGAAATCTTATACTGTACATTATGTGGTTAAGTGGTTAAAGTGTTACTAAACCCACAACTAGGGATGAGCCGAACACCCCCGGGTTCGGTTCGAACCAGAACCTTCGAACGGACCGAAAGTTCGCGCGAATTTTCGAACCCTATACGTTATAATGGACGCGAACGTTCGAAATCAAAAGTGCTAATTACAACGGCCAATATGCATGTTAATGTCATAAAACAGGTTTGGGGACCCGGGTCCTGCCCCAGGGGACATATATCAATGCAAAAAGAACTTTTAAAAACTAACGTTTTTTCGGGAGCAGTCATTTTAATGATGCATAAAGTGAAAAAAAAAAAAAGTGAAATTTTCCTTTAAATATGGTACCTGGGGGGTGTCTAAAGTATGCCTGTGAAGTGGCATGTGTTTCCCGTGTTTAGAACTGTCCTTGCACAAAATGACATTTGTAAAGGAAAAAAAGAAGCCATTTAAAACCACTTGCGGCTTTAGGTTTGTTCTTAAGTAGAATCTGAACAGGTACATTATGAAGTGTAGCTCCATCCCAAAAAAATCTATTTTTAAGCTTTTTGGAGAACATAGGGAGGGGTTATCACCCCTGTAACATTTGCTGTCTTTGCACATCTGTTCAGAACATGTCACCTAACTTTCCGTCCCAATGACAAATGTTTTTGGAAAAAGTGGGGTTTTAATTGAAACAAGGATTGGTGATAAAATATCAGTAGAGAGGAGATACCTTTTTCCCAAATTAAATCTAACAGGATAGAATTTCCCTTCCTAGGGGTAGATTTCCTCTCACTTCCTGTTTTCTCTTTCCATTTGCAAGTAGGAGTCGTTTGTAAGTTGGATGTTTGAAAGTAGGGGCCTGGCGTATATACTCTGCAGAAATTTGCCCTATTAGATGTTGGTGTAGCCACAAGACTGGTGGGCACAGGAATGGGCCCTGCTATGAGTTAATAGATCAAGATTTGTAATTGCATGCACCTGTTGAACAGGGCAGAAAAATTGGGGGTGGTGGTGGTGGTGGACGGTGTTGCCACAAGACTGTAAGCTCTCACAGTTACTCTTGGTGGGCGCAGGAATGGGCCCTGCTGTGAGTTATTAGATCAAGATTTGTAATTGCAAGCACCTGATGAACAGGGCAGAAAAATTGGGCCTTTGGCGGTGGTGGTGGACGGTGTTGCCACAAGACTGTAGGCCCTCATAGTTACTCTTGGTGGGCGCAGGAATGGGCCCTGCTGTGAGTTATTAGATCAAGATTTGTAATTGCAAGCACCTGATGAACAGGGCAGAAAAATTGGGCCTTTGGCGGTGGTGGTGGACGGTGTTGCCACAAGACTGTAGGCCCTCACAGTTACTCTTGGTTGGCGCAGGAATGGGCCCTGTTGTGAGTTATTAGATCAAGATTTGTAATTGCAAGCACCTGATGAACAGGGCAGAAAAAATTGGGCCTTTGGCGGTGGTGGTGGACGGTGTTGCCACAAGACTGCAGGCCCTCATAGTTACTCTTGGTGGGCGCAGGAATGGGCCCTGCTGTGAACTATTAGATCAAGATTTGTAATTACCCGCCCCTGTTAAACAGGGGCTGAAAAATTGTGCCTTAGGCACTGGTGCTGGTGCCACAACACTGCAACCCCTCACAGAGACTGTACTTGGAGCACAGCAGTCACACGTGTTGCGAAGCATTTTTGTTAAAAAATTGGAAGTACCCGCCCCTGTTAAACAGGGGCTGAAAAATTGTGCCTTAGGCACTGGTGCTGGTGCCACAACACTGCAACCCGGCCCTCACAGATACTGTACTTGGAGCACAGCAGTCACACGTTTTGCGAAGCATTTTTTTTAAAAAATTGTAAGTACCCGCCCCTGTTAAACAGGGGCTGAAAAATTGTGCCTTAGGCACTGGTGCTGGTGCCACAACACTGCAACCCGGCCCTCACAGATACTGTACTTGGAGCACAGCAGTCACACGTGTTGCGAAGCATTTTTTTAAAAAATTGTAAGTACCCGCCCCTGTTAAACAGGGGCTGAAAAATTGTGCCTTAGGCACTGGTGCTGGTGCCACAACACTGCAACCCCTCACAAAGACTGTACTTGGAGCACAGCAGTCACACGTGTTGCGAAGCATTTTTTTAAAAAATTGGAAGTACACGCCCCTGTTAAACAGGGGCTGAAAAATTGTGCCTTAGGCACTGGTGTGGTGGCATGGATCATTGAGGAGGAGGAAGAGGATAGTCAGTGAACATAAGAGGACAGTCACTCAGCATCAGCATAGGCAGTCTTGAAGGGATGTGACATTAAAAATTATTCGGTTATATCCGCCTCAGGTGCCTGGTAGCTGGTGGTGATCCAAGACTGATTCATTTTGATGAATGTCAGTCGATCAACCGAGGCGGTGGACAGGCGCACCCTATGATCAGTCACAAATCCTCCAGCAGCACTGAATGTGCGTTCGGAAAGAACGCTGGAGGCAGGACAGGCCAGTAGCTCAATTGCATACTGTGCAAGCTCTGGCCAGTGATCCATCCTCAGGACCCAGTAAGCCAGAGGATTTTCGGTGGGAAAGGTGTCCAAGTCTGACCTTGCCCCAAGGTATTCCTGCACCATGTATATCAGACGCTGGCGATGGTTGCTGGAACCGATCATACCTTGGGGCTGCGGACTAAAAAATTGTCTGAACGCATCGGTCAGACGTCCACCTTCCCCACCGCTCCTTCTGCCACTGACCGAAGCCTCAGCAACTCGTCGCCCAGGACCAGGAGTTTGTAGCCTCCCAGTTTCTGGGAACGCGTTGCACAGACCTTTCTGCAAGGCCTCCCTGAGATGTCTCATCCTCTGCTCCCTCTGCGACGGCAAGATAAGGTCCGCAACCTTACCCTTGTACCGCGGATCAAGGAGAGTGGCCAGCCAGTAATGGTCCCTCTCCTTGATCCGAAGAACACGAGGATCCTTCCGCAGGCTTTGCAGGATCAGGGAGGCCATGCAGCGTAGGTTAGCTGAGGCATTCGGTCCGGAGTCTTCTGGGTCACTGAGGATGACATGATCGCCAGCCACCTCCTCCCAGCCACGTACAAGTCCACTGGTTTGTTGGGACTGTACATCATCCCTAAAAGACTGCTGCTGCTGATGCTGAGTGCCAGGCTCCACCTCCATGCTCACACAATCCCTCCTCCTCCTCCTCCTCCTCCTCCTCCTCCTCATCCTCTTCCTGTGTGATGGGTGGGACAGAAGGAACACTGTCCGGATAAAGGGGGCCTTGAGAGGCAAGGAAGTCCTCCTCTTCCTGCCTCTGTTCTGCCTCAAGTGCCCTGTCCATTATCCCACGCAGCGTATGCTCCAACAGGTGGACAAGAGGGACAGTGTCACTGATGCATGCACTGTCACTGCTCACCATCCTCGTGGCCTCCTCAAATGGTGAGAGGACAGTGCATGCATCCCTGATCATGCTCCACTGACGTGGGGAAAAAAAAACCAAGCTCCCCTGACCCTGTCCTGGTGCCGTAGTCGCAAAGGTACTCATTGATGGCCCTCTGCTGCGTGTGCAGTCGCTGCAGCATGGCCAACGTTGAGTTCCACCTGGTGGGCATGTCACATATTAGGCGGTTCTTGGGCAGGTTCAGCTCCTTTTGCAGCTCAGTCAGCCGAGCACTGGCATTATAAGATCGGCGGAAATGCACACAGACTTTCCTGGCCTGCCTCAGGACATCCTGTAAGCCTGGGAACCTGCCCAAGAACCGCTGCACCACCAGGTTGAGGACGTGAGCCATGCAGGGCACATGGGTGAGCTGCCCCTGTCGCAGGGCGGAGAGGAGGTTGGTGCCATTGTCAGAAACGACCATTCCTGGCTTAAGCTGACGTGGCGTCAACCACCTCTCGGCCTGCCCCTGCAGAGCTGCCAGAACCTCTGGCCCAGTGTGGCTCCTGTCCCCCAAACACACCAGCGCAAGCACGGCATGGCATCTTTTTGCCTGCGTACTTGCGTAGCCCCTTGTACGCCTACGGAGCACCGCTGGTTCCAAGGACAGAGCACTGGAGGAAGAAGAAGAGGAGGGGGTGGAGGAGAGAGGTGTGTCACAACCAGTAGCAGTAGTCGCGTTTTGGAGGCGTGGTGGCGGAACAACCTCCAACACTACTGCACCTTGTCCTGCATCCCTCCCAGCTGCCAATAGAGTGACCCAATGGGCCGTGAAAGAAAGGTACCGTCCCTGTCCATGCCTGCTGGACCATGAGTCAGCGGTAATATGCACCTTACCGCTGACCGCCCTGTCCAGCGAGGCATGGACATTGCCCTCCACATGCCGGTAGAGAGACGGAATCGCCTTCCGCGAGAAAAAGTGGCGTTTGGGAACCTGCCACTGAGGAACCGCACATTGAACAAACTCACGGAAGGGGGCCGAGTCTACCAACTGAAAAGGCAGCAGTTGAAGTGCTAGCAATTTAGCAAGGCTAGCATTCAACCGCTGGGCATGTGGATGGCTGGGAGTGTACTTCTTTCTACGGTCCAGCAGCTGGGGCAGGGAAATTTGCCTGCTGCAATCGGACGTCGGTGTACTGCAAGTACTTGGTTGTGACACACCTAATTCTACACCTTCAGTCCTCTCAGAGCAGCTTTCAGAGAGGACTGAAGGTGTAGTGGGGATGGAGATCCCAGCTGAGGAGGAGCAAGGAGAGGTCCGCTTAGTTCTTTGGTGTGGGTCTTTTATGTGTGCCTGCCAACGAGCTGCATGGCAGGTCGCCATATGTCTGGTCATGCTTGTCGTGCCCAAGCGGCTGATGTTTTGGCCACGCGAGATACGCTTGAGACAAATATTGCAAATAGCAGTGGTGCGATCTGCTGCACTCGTCTCAAAAAAGGCCCACACCAAAGAACTTTTCTGATAACGTGCAGAGGCAGCGCCCTGCACAGGCGGAGCTCTGCGGTGTTGTACAGTTGCTGTGCTGGCCTCTACCTGGCCTCCAGGGGGCATCCTGCCTCGTTGGACATGTGACGCCGCATCCTCCTCCTCCTCGTCCTCCTCCTCATCCTCTCTCCCTTGAGGCACCCACGTGGAGTCAGTGACCTCATCATCCCCTCCCTCTTCACCACTAGAGCAAACCTGGCAGTAAGCTGCAGCTGGTGGAACAGTACTGCCAGATTCCTCAAGCTGGGTATCGTCACCCGAGCCTTCGAATCGTTGGGCATCCTCCTGGAGCATGTACCCAACACTGTGCTCAAAGAGTTCGGGGGACTCCTCAGGAGGACATGGTGGGTCTAGGGAAGGGGTGGCTGATGATGCTCTGTCAGTACCCTGAGCCTGGGTGAGAGAGGATGAGGAGGATGAGGAGGGCTTGGTCATCCATTCTACCAAGCCTTCAGCATGATGCGGCTCCACATGTCCAGCTGCCGAAAACAAAGACGCGCGTGTCCCATGGCCACGTGCTGATGACGATGCACGACCACGTCCACGTCCACGGCCACGTCCACTAGAAACAGAGCCTGCCTGCCCTGTGTTCTTGGCTCTGCACGCTCTGCCTCCCCTTGGCGGTCTTCCAGCCATTGTAGTCGGTAGTCCTGTGGGTGCTGCTGAGAAGAATATATAGGAGCTCTGTGTGATGCCACTAACACACTAGAAGTCCTATGGGTGCTTCTGCAAAGAAAATAGAGGAGCTCTGTGTGATGCCACTAACACACTAGAAGTCCTGTGGGTGCTGCTGAGAAGAAAATATAGGAGCTCTGTGTGATGCCACTAACACACTAGAAGTCCTATGGGTGCTTCTGCAAAGAAAATAGAGGAGCTCTGTGTGATGCCACTAACACACTAGAAGTCCTGTGGGTGCTTATGCAAAGAAAATAGAGGAGCTCTGTGTGATGCCACTAACACACTAGAAGTCCTGTGGGTGCTTCTGCAAAGAAAATAGAGGAGCTCTGTGTGATGCCACTAACACACTAGAAGTCCTGTGGGTGCTGCTGAGAAGAATATATAGGAGCTCTGTGTGATGCCACTAACACACTAGAAGTCCTATGGGTGCTTCTGCTAAGAAAATAGAGGAGCTCTGTGTGATGCCACTAACACACTAGAAGTCCTGTGGGTGCTTCTGCAAAGAAAATAGAGGAGCTCTGTGTGATGCCACTAACACACTAGAAGTCCTATGGGTGCTTCTGCAAAAAAAATAGAGGAGCTCTGTGTGATGCCACTAACACACTAGAAGTCCTGTGGGTGCTTCTGCAAAGAAAATAGAGGAGCTCTGTGTGATGCCACTAACACACTAGAAGTCCTGTGGGTGCTTCTGCAAAGAAAATAGAGGAGCTCTGTGTGATGCCACTAACACACTAGAAGTCCTATGGGTGCTTCTGCAAAGAAAATAGAGGAGCTCTGTGTGATGCCACTAACACACTAGAAGTCCTGTGGGTGCTTATGCAAAGAAAATAGAGGAGCTCTGTGTGATGCCACTAACACACTAGAAGTCCTGTGGGTGCTTCTGCAAAGAAAATAGAGGAGCTCTGTGTGATGCCACTAACACACTAGAAGTCCTGTGGGTGCTGCTGAGAAGAATATATAGGAGCTCTGTGTGATGCCACTAACACACTAGAAGTCCTATGGGTGCTTCTGCAAAGAAAATAGAGGAGCTCTGTGTGATGCCACTAACACACTAGAAGTCCTGTGGGTGCTTCTGCAAAGAAAATAGAGGAGCTCTGTGTGATGCCACTAACACACTAGAAGTCCTGTGGGTGCTGCTGAGAAGAATATATAGGAGCTCTGTGTGATGCCACTAACACACTAGAAGTCCTGTGGGTGCTGCTGAGAAGAATATATAGGAGCTCTGTGTGATGCCACTAACACACTAGAAGTCCTATGGGTGCTTCTGCAAAGAAAATAGAGGAGCTCTGTGTGATGCCACTAACACACTAGAAGTCCTGTGGGTGCTTCTGCAAAGAAAATAGAGGAGCTCTGTGTGATGCCACTAACACACTAGAAGTCCTGTGGGTGCTGCTGAGAAAAATATATAGGAGCTCTGTGTGATGCCACTAACACACTAGAAGTCCTATGGGTGCTTCTGCAAAGAAAAATAGAGGAGCTCTGTGTGATGGGACTAACACACTTCAAGTCCTATAGGTGCTTCTGGGAAAAAAATAAAGGTCTGTGTGATGGGACTAACACACTTCAAGTCCTATAGTTGCTTCTGGGAACAAAATATAGGAGCTCTGTGTGTGTGATGGGACTAACACACTTCAAGTCCTATAGGTGCTTCTGGGAACAAAATATAGCTCTGTGTGTGTGATGGGACTAACACACTTCAAGTCCTATAGGTGCTTCTGGGAACAAAATATAGCTCTGTGTGTGTGATGGGACTAACACACTTCAAGTCCTATAGGTGCTTCTGGGAACAAAATATAGCTCTGTGTGTGTGATGGGACTAACACACTTCAAGTCCTATAGGTGCTTCTGGGAACAAAATATAGCTCTGTGTGTGTGATGGGACTAACACACTTCAAGTCCTATAGGTGCTTCTGGGAAGAAAATATAGCTCTGGGTGTGTGATGGGACTAACACACTTCAAGTCCTATAGGTGCTTCTGGGAACAAAATATAGCTCTGTGTGTGTGATGGGACTAACACACTTCAAGTCCTATAGGTGCTTCTGGGAACAAAATATAGCTCTGTGTGTGTGATGGGACTAACACACTTCAAGTCCTATAGGTGCTTCTGGGAACAAAATATAGCTCTGTGTGTGTGATGGGACTAACACACTTCAAGTCCTATAGGTGCTTCTGGGAACAAAATATAGCTCTGTGTGTGTGATGGGACTAACACACTTCAAGTCCTATAGGTGCTTCTGGGAACAAAATATAGCTCTGTGTGTGTGATGGGACTAACACACTTCAAGTCCTATAGGTGCTTCTGGGAACAAAATATAGCTCTGTGTGTGTGATGGGACTAACACACTTCAAGTCCTATAGGTGCTTCTGGGAACAAAATATAGCTCTGTGTGTGTGATGGGACTAACACACTTCAAGTCCTATAGGTGCTTCTGGGAACAAAATATAGCTCTGTGTGTGTGATGGGACTAACACACTTCAAGTCCTATAGGTGCTTCTGGGAACAAAATATAGCTCTGTGTGTGTGATGGGACTAACACACTTCAAGTCCTATAGGTGCTTCTGGGAACAAAATATAGCTCTGTGTGTGTGATGGGACTAACACACTTCAAGTCCTATAGGTGCTTCTGGGAAAAAAATATAGCTCTGTGTGTGTGATGGGACTAACACACTTCAAGTCCTATAGGTGCTTCTGGGAACAAAATATAGCTCTGTGTGTGTGATGGGACTAACACACTTCAAGTCCTATAGGTGCTTCTGGGAACAAAATATAGCTCTGTGTGTGTGATGGGACTAACACACTTCAAGTCCTATAGGTGCTTCTGGGAACAAAATAAAGCTCTGTGTGTGTGATGGGACTAACACACTTCAAGTCCTATAGGTGCTTCTGGGAACAAAATATAGCTCTGTGTGTGTGATGGGACTAACACACTTCAAGTCCTATAGGTGCTTCTGGGAACAAAATATAGCTCTGTGTGTGTGATGGGACTAACACACTTCAAGTCCTATAGGTGCTTCTGGGAACAAAATATAGCTCTGTGTGTGTGATGGGACTAACACACTTCAAGTCCTATAGGTGCTTCTGGGAAAAAATATAGCTCTGTGTGTGTGATGGGACTAACACACTTCAAGTCCTATAGGTGCTTCTGGGAACAAAATATAGCTCTGTGTGTGTGATGGGACTAACACACTTCAAGTCCTATAGGTGCTTCTGGGAACAAAATATAGCTCTGTGTGTGTGATGGGACTAACACACTTCAAGTCCTATAGGTGCTTCTGGGAACAAAATATAGCTCTGTGTGTGTGATGGGACTAACACACTTCAAGTCCTATAGGTGCTTCTGGGAAGTAAATATAGGTGTGTGTGATGGGACTAACACACTTCAAGTCCTATAGGTGCTTCTGGGAACAAAATATAGCTCTGTGTGTGTGATGGGACTAACACACTTCAAGTCCTATAGGTGCTTCTGGGAACAAAATATAGCTCTGTGTGTGTGATGGGACTAACACACTTCAAGTCCTATAGGTGCTTCTGGGAACAAAATATAGCTCTGTGTGTGTGATGGGACTAACACACTTCAAGTCCTATAGGTGCTTCTGGGAACAAAATATAGCTCTGTGTGTGTGTGATGGGACTAACACACTTCAAGTCCTATAGGTGCTTCTGGGAACAAAATATAGCTCTGTGTGTGTGATGGGACTAACACACTTCAAGTCCTATAGGTGCTTCTGGGAACAAAATATAGCTCTGTGTGTGTGATGGGACTAACACACTTCAAGTCCTATAGGTGCTTCTGGGAACAAAATATAGCTCTGTGTGTGTGATGGGACTAACACACTTCAAGTCCTATAGGTGCTTCTGGGAACAAAATAAAGCTCTGTGTGTGTGATGGGACTAACACACTTCAAGTCCTATAGGTGCTTCTGGGAACAAAATATAGCTCTCTGTGTGTGTGATGGGACTAACACACTTCAAGTCCTATAGGTGCTTCTGGGAACAAAATATAGCTCTGTGTGCCTGATGGGACTAACACACTACAAGTCCTATAGGTGCTTCTGGGAACAAAATATAGGAGCTCTGCCTGCCTGCCACGAACACACTACAAGTCCTATAGGTGCTTCTGGTAACAAAATATAGGAGCTCTGCCTGCCTGCCACGAACACACTACAAGTCCTATAGGTGCTTCTGGTAACAAAATATAGGAGCTCTGCCTGCCTGCCACGAACACACTACAAGTCCTATAGGTGCTTCTGGTAACAAAATATAGGAGCTCTGCCTGCCTGCCACGAACACACTACAAGTCCTATAGGTGCTTCTGGTAACAAAATATAGGAGCTCTGCCTGCCTGCCACGAACACACTACAAGCCCCTCTTTCTCAATCAATCTTTGTAACTGAATCTATCTAACTCAATCTCTGTAAGTGAATCTCTCTACCTAACTAAATCCAGCAGAGTGTCACAGAATCAGCCTGCTCAATCTGCGCCGGAACAGCATGTGACCGGCGCAGACGGCGTGGCGGCCTTTTATAGGGGGGGGCGTGTACTACAGCCCCTGAGCTGTAATTGGCTACAGGCGTCCTGCCTGTAGCCAATTATGGCTCTTCGAGTTTCCGGGGCTGTGATTGGCCAAGCATGCGGGGTCACAGTGCATGCTTGGCCAATCATCAGCCAGCAATGCACTGCGCCGGCCGCGCCGGCCGCAATGCATTGCGGGGCCGCTCGCATCACACGAACGTGATGCGAGCGGCCAAAATAGTTCTGGGCTCGCCGAGCGAGCGAACGCCCGGTGCTCGATGCGAACGTGGGTTCGCATCGAGCACCGGGCCAATCCTCTGCATTGTGTAAAAATGCTGTTTGATCCTGTCTTCTCCCTTCCTCCCCTTCTTCCACAGTCCTCAATCCATCTGCTGATAGTACAGAGCTTTGGGGGCAAGCTGCACATGCTCAGTTTGGTGTGTATTGCTAGAGAGCTTTTTTTTTCTTGGGAGAGTGCATGTGATCAGCACAGGGCCAATCAGCACTGTCCAGACAGAGGGTCAGGGGTCATGCAGCCTCATAGGACAGTCAGAGGATAATGAAAACTCCTCCTACAAGCTTTAACCAGTGCTTGGCCAGACTGATAGAAGTCACAAGACTGCTTTAACTGCTGATGAGAAAAGGTATTTAGCAGTTCATATTTACTAAAATAATTGCATGTCCATGTTCTGTGTACTGTGGGAGACCAGATATAGCAAATGCAGGGTCCTGGGTTTAGTAACACTTTAGCATCCTGGCTAATATAATACATGAACATGCATGCAAAAACACTGTTTTTCACCACATTTTTCTGCTGCTAACTCCTGTAAGAGAAAAGACGTCATAGAGAATACAGTGTGCATGTGGCCTTAAAATGCCTTTGCAGAATTGTAAAGTCATACAAAACAAACTGTCATATATTTTATAGACCTTTAAGTGACATAGGATCCCCAGATCAATATTATATGTTTATTTTTTTTAACTCACAATGGCGGTTCTTACAGTATACTACTATGACGCTTTTCTTTGACACATTACTCCACCAATTCTATAGGTTTATATTCAGCAGAGAAATATCTTCAAATGCCTGCAATTTGTATTTTCTTTATTACTTCCACTAAGCAAATATACATTTTTTGAATTACAATACTTGTAACTGTTGTGACAAGAGGGAAACTAAAATATTTAGTATTATGACAGGTTATCTTCGTGAAATGACAGATGATAATGCCTCCCTGACTTCCTTAGACGGTGATTCAAATTTTCATTGTCAAAGCACAATAGAGAAATACTGGAGCTAATTTATGCTCTGAATTAGATATCCAGTTCATGAAAGATGTTCCTTTCTTTTCTTCTCTAATAATCTGTTTTTGGGGTTTTGCTGTCCTATTTTAAGATGCCAAGAATTTAATTTGCTCTCTTGGCTTTATGCTAATATTAGCTAACCTCATTCAGCACCAGGCTACATTTTCACATTTTCACCTATTTCTAGAATTGTAGTGCCCTTTACATTGGAGATCGGAGTCTACAGAAATATTGAGTTTACAGTAGTGCATTTATCTATTACAATCAAATTGGAAAAAAATAGATTAAAGCCTTCTACATACAGATTTCTGTTTGTACAGTAAAAAGCAATGAGGGGAACGTATCTAAACTGGAGCAGACAGAATCTGGAGCAGCTGTGCATGGCAACCAATCAGCTTCTGACTTTCATTTTCAGAGCTTAAAGTGGAATTTCAGCTTACACCTAACTACAAAATCAAGCATTTATTATATTGCAGCTTACCAATTCTTAGGATGCATTCGTTTTGTTTTTAGGCCTTTTTTCTTCTATTTTCATCTGGTGATCCAGTAAGATGGCCAGTAAGTCAGTTTTTTCAACAAAACAAATAGCAGTAGCAGTTATTGCATGTTTACATGCATTTGAAGTGCGCTTTATATGCGCTTGAATACGTTTTGCATGTGTTTTGTGCTGTGTTTAGGCACTGCGTTTGCAGTGCATTTTTCTATACGTTTTTGGGCTTGACTTTCTTGGCTTAACCGCTTCCCGACCGCCTAACGCAGATATACTGCGGCAAAATGGCACGGGCGGGCAAAATCACGTACCTGTACGTGGCCCTTTAATTGCCTGCCTGTGGGTCGCGCGTGACCCGCCATCGGCGCGCTCGCGACCCGCCAGCGGCGCGCTCGCGACCCGGTCGGGAGCTCGTGACCCCGGCCGCGGGACCAGCGGACCCGATCGCTGCTGGTGTCCCGCGATCGGGTCACGGAGCTGAAGAACGGGGAGAGGTCTGTGTAAACAAACCTCTCCCCGCGCTTCCTACTCTGCCTGTCATTGATTGGCTGTTCCCGGTCATCGGGAAAGCCGATCAATAATGTCAGACGTCAGCCCCGCCCCTAATGTAAAAAAAAACACACACGTCACAGCCCATAACCCCTCCCCTCCCCCTAGTGGTTAACTCTTTCACTACAACTGTCATTTATACAGGAATCAATGCATTTAAATAGCATTGATTGCTGTATAAATGACAATGGTCCAAAAAATGTGTCAAAAATGTCCGATGTGTCCGCCATAATGTCGCAGTCACAATAAAAAATCGCTGATCGCCGCCATTACTAGTAAAAAAAAATATTAATAAAAATGCTATAAAACTATCCCCTATTTTGTAAACGCTATAACTTTTGCGCAAACCAATCAATAATCACGAATTACGTATCGGCCTAAACTGAGGAAAAAAAATTTTTTTTTATATATTTTTTGGGGATATTTATTATAGCAAAAAGCAAAAAATATTGCATTGTTTTCAAAATTGTCGCTCTATTTTTGCAAAAAATAAAAACCGCAGGGGCGATCAAATACCACCAAAAGAAAGCTCTATTTGTGGGAAAAAAAGGACGCCAATTTTGTTTTGGAGCCACGTCGCACGACCGCGCAATTGTCAGTTAAAGCGACGCAGTGCCGAATAGCAAAAAGGGGCCTGGTCCTTTGGCTGCCAATTGGTCCGGGGCTGAAGTGGTTAAAGGGGTACAGTCCTGTTTAGACCTTGCTTCGGCTTTGCTTCAAAAATGATACCCCATGTAGCTTCAGTGGTGCTTCAAATCTTCTTCAAAGCCGTCATAGAAGTCTATGGCTAAGCTTGCTTGAAGCCCCATTAAAGCTCCACCAAAGCCCCACGAAGCCCTATCGAAGCAGGTGTAAACAGGACTGTAAGCTAACCATTTTATTTAGTGACAGGAGCTTTGACTGGCATTCAGAGAGCTTTAACAAAGCGTGTCTGAAGCCTTGTTTTGAAGCAAGTGTAAACTTGCCCTAAATCTGATAGTACATCTTATGCCTTGTACACACGATCGGACTTTCCAACAACAAAACCGTGGAATTTTGTTCGAAGGGTGTTGTCTCACATACACACGGTCACACAAATGTTGGGCAACAATTATGAACTTTGTGACGTACTACGTGGTTTTTCAGCTCTTTAGCGCCACACTTTGGGCTCCTTCTGCTAATTTTGTGTTAGTATAAGTTTGGTGAGTGTTGATTCGTGCTTTTCATTTTGTGCTTTTCAGTTTGTTTCTTAACGACCGTTCGTCAACCAGCCATGTTGCGTAATCAGAGGCGATAGCGTGTTATTTATTATTGGCCTTGGAGTTATTGCTTTGACATTATTTTTGGGTTGAATAATGATTTGATTTGGTATATTTTCTATATTTCTGGATGCATAGAATGCACTTTTTGGTTAAGTTCTATTGGCATATAGCATGTCTAAGTTTATTTGTTTAATTGTTTTTAATGCGCAATAAAAAAAATTGTGGAGAATAATACTTGGCTATGTGTTTTACTTCAAATGACAGTTTGGGAGTCGGCAGTTACATTTAAAAAAAAAAAAACAATGTAAAATTGACAAGGGACACCAACATAGTTGTATCTTCTTAAAAACTACGGGATAATGGTGTTGTGGTAACTTGCCCAAATAAAAAAAAAAAAAAAACATAATAATATTATTCTTGATATCACTAGAAAAAAAAGCCTTTGAAAATTTGTTTGCAATAACTCCATCAGAATCACCAGCAAAGCAGCTTAATTATTATCCCATTAAAGATGAAGAGAATTGTGCGCTGCATTTCTAGATTTCATAATTTGCCGCGTCACCAATGTTAATTCTCCATTACAGAATAAATGGAAAAAATGTATCAGCGGTAAGAAAACTTGTGAATTGATATAACAAATAATACTAAGTGTTAACCAAACTATAAAGAAGATTATGCTCAGAGCATAAATAACAGTGAATATTGAAATTACCGTATTTATCGGCGTATAATACAGACTTTTTCCCCCTTAAAATCAGGGGAAAGTCGTGGGTGCGTGTTATACGCCGATACCCCCCAAAAAAATGACAAAAAAAGCGAGCAGCGCCGAAAAATGGCGACCGCGGCCGAAAAAGGCCGAAGCCGACTGTTCAGCTCCGCTCGTAGTCCCGTCTCCCTGCGCTCGCTCCCGAAACAGCAGGGAGGCGGGACTCCGAGCGGAGCCGAACAGTCGGCTCGGTCTTTTTCGGCGGTGGTTCGGCCTTTTTCGGCCGCGGTTCGGTCTTTTTCGGCGGCGCTTGCACAGTTTGTCTCGCGGGAAATTTAAACGTGGGCAAGGCAAATGACGCTGGCAATGCTGCAAATCACACTGGGCAAACTACAAATGACGCTGGCAAGCTGCAAATGACACTGGGCAAGCTTCAAATGACACTGGGCAAGGCTGCAAATGACGCTGGGCAAGGCTGCAAATGACGCTGGGCAAGGCTGCAAATGACGCTGGGCAAGGCTGCAAAAGATGCTGGGCAAGGCTGCAAAAGACGCTGGGCAAGGCTGCAAAAGACGCTGGGCAAGGCTGCAAAAGACGCTGGGCAAGGCTGCAAAAGACGCTGGGCAAGACTGCAAAAGACGCTGGGCAAGGCTGCAAAAGATGCTGGGCAAGCTGCAAATGACGCTGGGCAATGCTGCAAATGACGCTTAAATGTAAGTTATTTTTTTCCCCTAAACTTCTCTCCTAAAACTTTTTTTCCTTAAAATTCCCTCCTAAACTTGGGGTGCGTGTTATACGCCGATAAATACGGTACTATGAAAAAGATCATAAATAATAACACAAGTGAATATAGGGTAAATGTTCATCAGTTGTGCAACTGTCCATAGCCCAAAATCCATAAATCGTGTGTATACATCAGGGGTGCCCAACCTTTTGAGGAGCGAGGGCCACTTTAGCGACTTGGTAACCGGTCGCGGGCCACAATGACCGTAGCGGGCGGATGGCAGGTCTGTGTCCACTCCGCATATGTAGAGCAGACACAGATGCAGCCCGCTCTACCCTAAGGGCCCTCTGATCTGCCCAAACAGAAGGGGACAAATCCCCTTCTGTATTTTTAAGCAGATCAGATTGCAGATAGGCGGGTGTAAGCAGACACGAGTCCGTTTACATCTGCCGCTCTATAGAGGTGAATGGAGGGTACGATTGGGTCCGCCTGAAAAACAGACAGGCAGACCCCATCGGACCGATCGTGTGAAAGGGGACTGAGGCCCCTTTCACACTGAAGCACAGCGGTTTACCTGCATCTCAACTGACCTTGATCTTCACTTCTTCCTTAGGATTCCTGCAGCTGGTTGCTGCTGTCCCCCAGGTGGTTATAACTGGTGGCTGCTGCTGGCTGTCCTCCAGGGCTGGTACTGCTGGCTGGTACTGCTGTTGGGTACTGCCTGCTGGTACCGCTGGCAGATACCACTGGCTGGTACTGGTGGCTGTGCTGGTGGGTACTGGTGCTGCTGGTGGGTACTGGTGCTGCTGACTGGTAATGGTACTGCTGGCTGGTACTGCTGGCTGGTACTGGTACTGCTGGTGGGTACTGGTACTGCTGGCTGGTACTGCTGGCTGATACCGCTGTTGAGTACTGCCTGCTGCTAATGCTGGCAGATACCGCTGGCTGGTACTGCTGGTTGGCACTGGTACTGCTGGCGTGTGCTGGTGGGTACTGGTGCTGCTGGTGGGTACTGGTGCTGCTGGCTGGTAATGGTACTGCTGGCTGGTAATGGTACTGCTGGTGGGTACTGGTACTGCTGGCTGGTACTGCTGGCTGGTACTGGTACTGCTGGCTGGTACTGCTGGCTGATACCGCTGTTGAGTACTGCCTGCTGCTAATGCTGGCAGATACCGCTGGCTGGTACTGCTGGTTGGTACTGGTACTGCTGGCGGGTACTGGTACTGCTGGCGTGTGCTGGTGGGTACTGGTGCTGCTGGTGGGTACTGGTGCTGCTGGCTGGTACTGGTGCTGCTGGCTGGTACTGGTACTGCTGGCTGGTACTGGTGGTGGGTACTGCTGGCTGGTACTGGTGGCGGGTACTGGTACTGGTGACTGGTACTGCTGGCTGGTACTGGTACCTGGTACTGCTGGAGGGTACTGGTAACTGGTACTGGTGGCTAGTACTGGTGGGTACTGGTACTGTTGGTGGGTACTGGTACTGCTGGTGGGTACTGGTGGCGGGTACTGGTATTGCTGGCGGGTACTGGTGACTGGTACTGGTGGCTAGTACTGCTGGTGGGTACTGGTACTGGTGGCGGGTACTGGTGGCGGGTACTGCTGGCTGGTACTGGTACTGCTGGCTGGTACTGGTGGCGGGTACTGGTACTGCTGGTGGGTACTGCTGGTGGGTACTGGTACTGCTGGTGGGTACTGGTACTGCTGGCGGGTACTGGTACTGCTGGCGGGTACTGGTGACTGGTACTGGTGGCTTGTACTGCTGGTGGGTACTGGTACTGGTGGCGGGTACTGCTGGCTGGTACTGCTGGTGGGTACTGGTACTGGTGGCGGGTACTGGTACTGGTGGCTAGTACTGCTGGTGGGTACTGGTACTGGTGGCGGGTACTGCTGGTGGGTACTGATACTGCTGGTGGGTACTGGTACTGCTGGCGGGTACTGGTACTGGTACCTGGTACTGCTGGTGGGTACTGGTACTGGTACCTGGTACTGCTGGTGGGTACTGGTACCTGGTACTGCTGGTGGGTACTGGTACTGGCACTGCTGGCTGTTATCTGTGATCTCATTCTCAGGAAGCATCATGCGGCTGCAGTAGACGGCAGAGCCGATGCTTCCTGTCACAGGCGGAGTACATTTGATATCACTCCGCCTGTGAAGGAGCCGGCGCTATACAGGAAGCATCGGCTCTGCTTCCTTTAGCGGCGGCTCCGTTGTTCGCGCTGATGCTCGGAGATGGCGGGTCGGGGACCCGCGATCAGGGCTTGCCGACCCGCCATCTCGGAGCAAGACGTGGCGGGCCACCTCGGATGGCGCCGCGGGCCACATGTGGCCCGCGGGCCACCGGTTGGGCACCCATGGTATACATGGAATAAAAAACAGTGACGAATCCTCCACCGCAACCAGAGTGTCAACACCATATGAAATGCATGCTTACCATGCCTCAAAATGGTCCAAAGGGTATAGTCGGCAAGCAGCACGAATCCCTCAATCAGGAAGGTTCCAACAGAGTGCTCAGAAGTTGCTGGAATCCAAATGCTTCATTCTGATATTGGCCCTGTGCATCCAAAATAGTTCCTGCATATATAATTCTGAATGTAGTGTGTTTGTATACACATTCAAAACTTGAAGAGTCGAATGAAGTTGACCCTCATTACCTTACAGCAAGAGAGGTCACAAGCGCGGTATGGTCTAAGTGACCTGAGGTACTGGAAACGGCTCCAGTCAGTGTCTTGTGGTCCCAGGAAACAGCCCCCTTCTCCATTACGAACGCTAGTTTACAAAACTGAGCGCTTCTGGCTCGTACTTGCTTCCGAGCATGCGTGTTTGTACTTTGGACTTTTGTCCGACAGACTTGTGTGCACGCGCTCGAAAAATCCGACAACACACATTTGTTGGCGGAAAATTTGAGAGCATGCTAGCCAACTATTGTTGGTATAAAGTCCGACAACAATAGTCCGATAGAGCATACACACGGTCGGACTTACCGCCAACAAGCTCACATCCAACATTTCCCATTGGAAAATCAGATTATGTGTACGCGGCATAACACTCCCCTCCCCCAGACTGACAATGCTGCTGTCCAAAGGTGCCACCTGTTCTCCTTCATCCTTAGTGGCAGGGCCGTCTTTAATATTGATTGGACCCTGGGCAAAACTTTTCTTGCCCCCCCCCATGCAGTTTCGCTCTCCACCTGCTCTGAGACAATAAATAGCAGCTAGACTCAAAATCAGTTTACTGAATCAGATCAGGCAGCTTTTGCGATTGGTTGCCAGAGGTTACAGTGTATCATTACCGCTCACTGACTGGTTGCCAGAGGTTACAGTGTATCATTACCGCTCACTGACTGGTTGCTAGAGGTTACAGGACACATTACGGCTCACTGATTAGTTGCTAGAGGTTACAGCATGATTTCTGCTAGAGATTACTGTGGATATGACCTCAGAGGGGCATAATACACATATCAATGCCGCCAGCCTCCGCTATTTACATATGAATTCCGTCACTATTTACATATGAATGCCGGTAATTTTACATGTAAACACAGGATCTGCAGGTGAGTCATCTGTACACAACAATAGGGCAGAACTGGGCAGCATTAGTAGCAGCACTTCACACTGAGCTATTGGGACACGGCACATGACTAAAACATTGAGGGATGAGGGAATTTAAACCAGGATAGTTGGCAAGTATGAGGCAGCTGCCTTGGGCCCCACAACAATGACAGGGCCCAGGGCAACTGCCCCTTTTGCCCTGCCTTAAAGACAGCCCTGCTTAGTGGCAGTACTTTAATATAGGAGGTGTGTTACTAGCAGTGGCGGCCCGTCCTTTACGGACCAGGGATTTTACCTTGAAAACCTGAAAGATGGTAAACCACATGAAAATCCAACATCTCCGGTCAAAGACTGGCAAGTTCCCAGGTATGCAAATAGAAAATAACCAGAAACATTGACATAGCAGGATGTTGCCATTACTGGGGATTTCACATCCGCTGATAATGTTTATACATGGCTGCAACCACTGGAGGGGGGGGGGGTAATAATCCTGTCTCAGATGCCAAATCCTAGAGCAGTGATGGCGAACCTATGGCACGCGTGCCACAGCTGGCACGCAGAGCCATCTCTGTGGGCACACGAGAGGGTCCTGGACAGAGCTAGAGGTCTCTCTCTCCTCTCAGCCCCCCTCCCTCTTTTTCCGCCCCCCCTCTTTGTGTCCCCCTCTCTCAGCATTTATCTTGCACCCCTCTCTCTCTGTCCCTCTTCTCTCTCTCTGTCCCTCTTCTCTCTCTCTCTCTCTCTCCTCTCTCTCTCTCCTCTCTCTGTTCCTCCTCTCTCTCTCAGCATTTCTCTCACACCCCTCTCTCTCTCAGCCCCTCTCCCTCTCTCTGTTGCCCATCTCTCTCACACCCCTCTCTCTCTGTCCCCTCTCCCTCTCTCTCAGCATTTCTCTCACATCCCCCTCTCTCTCTCTCTCTCTCTGTTCCCTCTCTATTTCAGCATATCTTTCACACCCCTCTCTCTCTGCCCCCCTCTCTCTCAGCCCCCTTCCCTCTCAGCATTTCTCTCACACCCCTCACTCTCGCTGTCCTCTCTATCTCTCTCTCTCTCTCTCTCTCCCCTCTCTCTCTCACCCCCCTCTCTTTCTCTCAGCCCCCCTCTCTCGCGAATTGCTGTGTTGGCACTTTGCAACACAAAACCAATGTATTTATTTCAGTTTGGGCACTCGGGCTCAAAAAGGTTCGCCATCACTGTCCTAGAGCTTGCAAAAAGAGAGAGCATTAGACTTTACCTAATAATCATTTTTCAGCTGCTGCTATGAAAATGTTACGGGGGTGCAGTATAGGAATCCCTACACTGTTGTCCTAGTGTTAATAGGCAGAAAAGGTCAGAATCACATGGGACAGAGCTTGGCTCCAGGTGCAGAATTTAATGCCATTGGTCAAGGATGTCATTTCAGTGCTGCGCTTTTTTAATTGTACACCAGTGGCCGTGGTGACCTTGTTACTTTTTAAAATAAAGAAGATAAAGTCCTGTGGTATTGCAGAAAAGAATCCTAGCGATGTTTCCTTCAAAGCAACCATGTTTTCTCTGCTTTTTGTAATTTTCAACTGCTAATAATATTGGGAACCTGTTTTCTGTTTAATTTAATTTGCACCAAGCATTCATTCTCCATTGCAGAATAAGACAATCAAACAGATTTATCACCATATTTTTTTAAAGCGGTATTAAACCCAAAAGAAAACATTTATTATATTGCAGCTTACCAGTTCTTCGATGAATGGCTTTTCTTTTTTTAGGTTTTCCTTTATTTTCATCTGGTGATCTGGCCAGTAAGTCTTTTGTTTTTTCAAAATAACAATCTCTTCTACAGATGTACAGTGGATATAAAAAGTCTACACACCCCTGTTACAATGTCAGGTTTCTGTGATGTAAAAAAAATTAGACAAAGTTAAATAATTTCAGTACTTTTTCCACCTTTGATGTGACCTATAAACTGTACAACTCAATTGAAAAACAAACTGAAATCTTTTAGGTGGAGGTAAGTAAAAAAATAAAATAATATGGTTGCATACGTGTGCACACCCTTAAACTCAGGGCTCAAGTCTTGCGGGAACGCATGGGAACGGAGTTCCTGTACTTTTTCCACAACAGGAACTCAGTTCCCGTTAGCAGCCGTGTCCTGCAAGACTTTGAAGTATGCGAGCTGTGGGGCAGGTGCTACACCAGCAGCCGCCGACACAGCTCGCAATAGTAAGTGCCGCTCAGTGACCATTCAGGCATTGTCAGTAGGGGGCCCCATGACAGATTCCTCTTCAATCTACCTGTCAATCACAGATAGCTGATGGGTAGATCAGGTCCCTGCTGCTAAGAGATTGTGTTTAGTCAGACCTCTCGTGATGCGCTCCTCCCCGCCGGCCCCTCCTGATTTTCTGTCTCCTCATCTCCCCCCCCCCCCCAGTCTCCTGCATACTTGCTCTGTGTGTCCCGCTGAATCCCCCCCTCCTCTATCTTCAGTGCCATATGATGAAAGAAACCCAGAGGAGGAGGAGCACAGCTATTCTGTTCACAGGACATGCAGGGAGAGAGGTGAGCTGAGGGAGGAACATCAGTTTGGGGTGGTAAGCAGAGCACAATACCTGGCAAAGTTTAATGCCAGGAGGGAAGTTTATGTGGAAATATGTGAAGGGTTGGAATAGCAGCGAGTGTGTGTTGGAGCCCTGCAGAGTTTGCAGCCCCCCAAGCTAACATACATCTCCTAAGCAGGAACACATCACTATTTCCCCAAGCATTCTGTCCAGATAATGTGCAGTTCATTTATGACCTTTCCGTTTAACCCTGTGTTATCCAAACTCTGTTCAATGAAAAGTGTAAACTCACCACATAAACACTTTATATACAAAATAAAATTCCCCAATAAAGATCAGAACATGATGTTCACATTTGCATGGAAGCCCAATTGAATGAATGCTGATTATTCAGAGAATTACCGTATTTATGTTTATTGAGGATTGTTTTTTTTATGTACCAACAGTTAAGCTTCATACACACAATACGAAAATTGGATGAAAAATACCACTTTTGAAGCGTTCGTGCATATGAGCTTATCATTTTTTTTTTTTTTTTTTGGTGGGGGAGTGGATCTTGGGTGGGAGTTCCCACACTTTTTTCCCCAGGACTTGACCCCTGCTTAAACTAATACTTTGATGAAGCACCTTTTGATTTTATTACAGCACTCAGTCTTTTTAGGTATGAGTCTATCAGCATGGCACATCTTGACTTGGCAATGTTTGCCCACTCTTTTTTGCAAAAACACTCCAAATCTGTCTGATTGCGAGGGCATCTCCTGTGCACAGCCCTCTTCAGATCACCCCACACATTTTCAATGGGATTCAGGTCTGGGCTCTGGCTGGGCCATTCTAAAACTTTAATCTTCTTCTGGTAAAGTAATTTCTTTGTTGATTTGGATGTATGCTTTGGGTCGTTGTCATGGTGAAAGATGAAGTTCCTCTTCATGTTCAGCTTTCTAGCATAAGCCTGAAGGTTTTGTGCCAATATTGACTGGTATTTGGAACTGTTCATAATTCCCTCTACCTTGACTAAGGCCCCTGTTCCAGCTGAGGAAAAACAGCCCCAAAGCATGATGCTGCCACCACCATGCTTCACGGTGGGTATGGTGTTCCTTTGGTGATGTGCAGTGTTGTTTTTGCGCTAAACATATCTTTTGGAATTATGGCCAAAAAGTTCAACCTTAGTTTCATCAGACCAGAACACATTTCCCCATCTGCTTTTGGGAGACTTCAGATGTGTTTTTGCTAAATTTAGCCAGGCTTGGATGTTTTTCTTCGTAAGAAAAGGCTTCTGTCTTGCCGTTCTACCCCATAGCCCAGACACATGAAGAATGCGGGAGATTGTTGTCACATGTATCACACAGCCAGTACTTGCCAGATATTCCTGCAGCTCCTTCAATGTTGCTGTAGGACTCTTGGCACCCTCCCTGACCATTTCTCTTTTAGACTTTTCATCAATTTTGGAGGGATGTCCAGGTCTTGGCAATGTCACTGTTGTGCCATATTTTCTCCACTTGATGATGACTGTCTTCACTGTGTTCCATGGTATATCTAATGCCTTGGAAATTCTTTTGTACCCTTCTCCTGACTGATACCTTCTAACAATGAGATCCCTCTGATGCTTTGGAAGCTCTCTGCGGACCATTGCTTTTTCTGTAGGATGCGACTAAGAAAATGTCAGGAAAGACCTACTAGAACAGCTGAACTTTATTTGGGTTTAATCAGAGGCACTTTAAATGATGGCAGACGTGTAATGACTCCTATTTAACATGAGTTTGATTGTGATTGCTTAATTCTGAACACAGCTACATCCACAGTTATAAGAGGGTGTGCTTATTATTATATTTTTTTTTTTTTTACCCCCCCCCCC